>OX608082.1:70852269-71237269 GCA_951509765.1 Sphenella marginata
AATGAGAACATTTTAAACAAAAAAACTCTTAATTGTACAGTGCAATATAATTGCCACATACCACATGAACAATCAACAAGCATAGAAACATAAAAGCCAAACGATTGAGAGTACGAAAGTTCAATAAATGATTGATTTCCATTGTTAGTCTTCATGTGCATAGCAACAATTGAACACCGCGCATGCGCCACACTACAGCAAGTGACTTAAACAGGTACAACAATGAAATTAACTATATAGAATTGAATGAATGATGGAATGATATAACATGCGAACATGTCAGTATAAATATAACAAAAGCAACAACTCAGTGCTGAGCATCATGAGCAGCGGCCACATTGCGGTTGGTGACAAAGTGGGTGGGTAAGGCGTGGTGAGGTTTGATTTTAAAATGCAAAAAAAGTATATTATGTATTAAAATGTGTGAATTGAGTAAAAAAGGTTGTAAATTGATAGCAGAAAAAAGTCAGAGGGAAATGAAATAAATCCCTTATGCATGCATTTGGGGCATTACACGCAAACACAATGAGATTTTTAAAAATATTCTACATACATACCCGCAACATAACCTCCATTATAATAGCAGCCTATAGATCATGCTTTGTTCCAAGGCAAACAAGCTAACCAATCAAGAGTTATATTGACTAATACCGCTCTCTTTAGAATATTTCTCTCACTTGCTTCATTTTAGAACTTTTTATCGTTTAAAATTTTTTTTTCTAACAAACAAATTGCCATGGAATTGCCCCACATGTCTATATCGCTATAAGAAAGACTGTAACTACCACATCAAAAATAAAAATAAAACAACGAAATTGAGCTTTAGCAGTTGAGGTCCGCTTGCTGGCGGCATATCAAAGCGTTGGTGGTTTGTTGGCGCTCAGCCACCCCACCGCGCCATTTGAAGTATTTGGTTCATTATTTTCGATTTTTTTTTTGAAATGCTTCATTTGTGCTCTTACTTTTTATTGCCGTTGTGGCTTGGTAGCGCATTGTATTTGTTTAATATGATTATATTATTAGTGTAATTACTAGCCGCTGCTGCTCTTGTTGTTGTTTTAGTATATTTTTTTTTTGTTTTTGTATTTACACTTGTCTTTTTGTATAACAATAATTATTTTACTTGTTGCACTTGTTTTCGCTTTAGTGCACCATATCAAAGCCATCACCATCACCTCTACACGCAACAACAATCAATCAAAATTTTGTAGTGTAATTTTTGTTTGTTTTTTTTGTTTTTGGTATGATAATTATCATCAATAAGAGCGTATTGGGTGCGCTGCCGCTATCAGCAACTGCAATAACCACAGAAAAAAAGTGTAATTTACCGCATGACCTAGTTTATTGGTTTGAGCCATTGACATGTTATACTTTTTATTATTGAATGATTATATTTTTTTTTCTTGTTGAAATTTTTCTTATATTCAGATTTCTTAAGAAAATTTTCAGCGGATTTGCATTATTTATTTTTAATTTTTTACTTAGTATTTATTTAAAAGTATTGTTAGATTTACCATTTTTTGCTTAATTGTGTTTAGAAGGTGGTTTAAGTGGTATAAGGGTTAAAGCTATTACCGAATTTGGGTACAAAAAAAAATTGTGAAATAATTTTATAGAACATTTTAATCGGTTCCACCCCATAAATTCAGAAAATAAAAATTCAGAAACACATTTTTTCAGAAAGTCAAAATTCATAAGTCAATATTTAGAGTCAAAATTCAGAAAGGAAAAATTCAGAAAGTGAAATTCAGATCTAAAAATTCAGAAAGTAATTAGACGGCAGAAAAAAATCTGAATAAATGTTTCCAAAAAATTGTATTTCTGAATTTATGGCGGGCACCATTTTAACGTATAGCTCGCTTATGGAAGGCACTTTTTAAGTAAATTTCTTATTTTTAAATTTGTTTGAAACGATTTCACTCGGTCGCTCGAGGGTTAAAATGGTCTTAGTAAAAATAAAAATTTGCTTTAAAAATTTTACTATTCCTTCACATACACAGAAAGTGATTCTTAAAAAAAGTAAAAGTTTTGAGGAAAGATAAAATCGAGAATGCCCCTTAAAATATGCAACGAGTTGCTATGCTTTCTTGTATTGTAGGAAGCGGTATAAGGGTTAAAATAAAAATTTCACCTGTTTTTGGGTATATTTTAGTTTCATAAAACATTTTAATCCCTACCTGGTCCTGATATTCGAATTTTTTCTTTATAATTTCTTTAGTTTTGGTTTCATATGATGTGACATTCACTGGCTTAATATTATATCACAAATAGCATGAGGATCACAACACTCGGCATGACGTGACGTATCACTTGTGACATGTTGTACTTTTTTCTCAAATTATATATCGTTCTGATGTTGTCAGGTTTTTTTTTTTTAATGTGTCTGTTCGGATTTGATTTGCTATGACATTCAGTGATGTGATATCATATCTGAAAAGCGTAGAAACTCATAAAAATCATGACTTCAATGCGACATTGCACTTGTCGCTTGATATTTGTTGGTTTTGATTAGACGATTTTATTTAATTTGTTATGCTTCGACTTGGTCTGATGTGATGTTCACCGATTTGATATCATATCTGAATAACAGAAGAGTCACAATGATCGCAACAAGCGCCATGATGTGACATGACAATTGTGACATGATATGTGTTTTTTTTTTGTTGATGTAGCACTCGTTCTGGTATTAATTTTTTATTTTTAAATCCTATTTTGATTTGATGTGATGTGATATTCATGATATGATATCATATCTAAAAATCAAAGCATCACAGCACTCGCTATGATGTGAAATTACATTGGTAATTTGATATATTTTTGTTTGAATGTTGTTTAAGATATATTTTTATAATTTTTTCGACTATGATTTGTTCTGATGTGATGTTCAGGATATGATAACATATCACCTGTGAATCTTCTGAGTAACGAAAAAACGAATAAAAAAATTGTAATTATCAATAAGCAAGTCATTTCCATCTGACTTTTTAACACTTAATTTCGACAACCATTTCCCTCGCTCCTTTTTGTTTGCTTACTTCTTCCTTGACTTCTATTATTTCTATCAATTTCAATGAGCTCACATTCGCATTCAAACAAAAAAAATTTAATTTTCCTTTTCTGCCATAAAACGTTCGTCACTTCTACCGCGCACCTTACAAACCCAAATTGTCATATGTGTACATTTTTATCGCCTACTGGCGACATATGCAAAGCACGCTGTCATAGCAATGTAAGCGCATGCGCAACGAGCGCTTCAAATAAAAAAACCACAAAAACGAACGCCTCGAGCATTAAATCGTCGTGTAAAATTTGGCTCAATTGCAAAGTGTATGGCTTGGGCATGTTGAAAAGTTGTTGGAGTTGCACATTTGCAGCTACTTAAATGCATGTCGCATATATGCAAAAATAGCAAAATGCCAGCAACAACAACAACAACAACAGTAGTGCAAAAATGTAATAACCGCCATGTACTTCCAGTTTCTGTTAAGCACTTTAAAAGCGACACAACGACGCCAGTAATAATTTCTAGATTTAAAATTTTATTTATATACAACTTGTTGTTGTTGTTGTTATAGCTTTTTGCATTCGTAATAGTGCACTGTTGCACTTATCTATCGATCCAGTCATATGTGGGCGTTTGCCTAGCGCCTTGATGGCGGCATTCTTTTACTACCGCTGTTGAAGTTGCTAAAGCTTTTTTGGTGGTTCTTGTTGTTGTTGCAGCTAGTTTTGGCTTGACCTCAACTAATATTAACGCTTGTCATAGCCACAAATCGACCGCGTGCCAAGTGAATTGTCGACGAATCGTTGAACGATGGTTAACAACAGTTCACTGCCGCCTTAAGCGTTGTTGCTTGCGCCAGAGTTGCCGCTACCGGTGCAAATGTGCCAAATTTGGGACATTTTTTTTGGGTTTGGTATTGAGGAACAGAAATTTGATTTTGTTTTTGTGACGAACCACATTACAGTGACGCATCGATTATCAATAAAAAATAAAAAAAAAATACATCACTTCATCGCTTATGACATCATATCAGAGCTGACTTTATTTAAAAATCTCTATCTGATATGCAAACCAGCTGACGCCAAATCATATCGAATAAATTACAACTAGCAGCTTATATAAAATTGTCACATCACGCATTGAAATTTCAATATGATGTCAAATAACATCATATCACGCCAAGTAGAATCACATCTCAGTGAATAACTTGCATGCAATTACATCATATCAGATGATATTGTAATGAAAAAAGTATCATGCTAAGTAAGGAATGTCATGTCATATCGTGTGATGCGATCATAATGATTTTTCTGGTTCATCTGATGAGAAAAAATTAAAGCAGATCAAATTTACTAAAACCTTTTAAGATCAAATGACAGCACAGATTGACATCATTTTTTCGCCTTTAACATCATATCAGACCACAAAATTATTGATATTATCTTTTTATCGACCTTAAATCATATCAGACCAAAAAATAAAAAATCATATCATAAAGTGAAATCACCTGAATCAGACCATGCTAAATAGAGTCACAACTTGCAAGTGATATCACATCGGTGCTGCGACTGCAATAACTTTTAAAGTCAGGTTTGCTGAGTAGATCACATGATATCACTTAACGTAATATCACATCAGATTGATTGAAAAAGCTGACCTTGTAAGATCAAAAAGAAGCATCTATTGATATCACAATAGCTTAAATGCAAAATCATAAACTATTACATCATAGCAGACCAAAAAATATCACATCACGCCACGTGACATCACATCACATAAGTATGTTGCACAAAGTGCTTTGCATTGAGTTAAATAAATTGTCAAGTGATATAACAGCAGCCTATATCACACATCAGATTTATTGAAAATATCATATCATACCGTGATATCAAATTACAACGAGTCAAATGATATCACATCATGTGTTGCGAACATGAATTTTTAGCAGTTGTTGTACAGCAGATCATCATATATATTATCAGTTAATATAACATCAGATTGTGTGCGTTCAGATTGACATGACATTGATGATATACAACAAGATCTAAGTAATATCAGAAGATCACACACATATAATCACGTCATATCGATCATATTATGAGCAACTATATCCTCAAATCATAACATATCACCACATCACATCAAATCGCTCATAAAATATATCACCACATCATATCAGATCATGCAAACATTATCACGTTATATCGAGACGTGTTATAAGCAAATATGTCACACGATTTAGTGATTCGTTTTTTTTTTTTGTTACACAAAAACCTAGCTCAATGGCAACCATGGTCGCCTGCTATCGATTTGTCAATTGACGATGGCGCGACGGCAATCAAATTTAACTAGCAACAAAGCAAGTTACGCGAAATATTGGTTGTTGATTGCTTGTTGGCTGTGTTGCAGGTTGCAAACTCATGCGCATGCGCGGCAGCGCTCTCACGCATAAACTTTGCATTTGCATACGTAATTAAAATGGCGACAGCAGCAACCGCGCTGCTCTAAATTGTTGTAGCGCAGGTGCGACGAGGCAACAGACACGCCAAGTTGTTCAGGCAATTGCAATACGAGGAATTAGTGTACAAGTCAGTTAGGCGCTCAGTCTGTCACTAAGTCAAGTAAATCAGCTGATATAAATGAACAAAATAATTTCAGCACCGTAAAACTTGTTGGCTTGTTTTCGTTTTTTTTTTTTTTTGTATTTTTCAATACTTAAATTTGGGTTATTAAAAATATTTGGATGTGCGCAACAAACTTAAAGTGAGGCAATTGCGCGCACATTCTTTATGGCTGGCCGGCTGCTGCAAAACGAATGACGACGCGCGCGACACACTTGTTGACGCCTGCGCAAATGCATTTCTTTTGGTAATTATTATTGATTATTTTATTTTTGTATTTTTTGAGTTTGAAAAACACCAGTTGTATTGACTTTTTTTTTGTCTACATAAAGTTATATTTGCATTAAATCATCAACAATGGGATTAGCGTGTCTGAGCTTTTCAAACTTCACAATAGCAAGTGGTAAGCGTTCTGTGACTTGCTTTGTTTGTTGCATTTTTTTGTTGTCTTTTTTTTGTTTGTTCCACAGTTTTCAATTGTTTAGGCTTGGCGCATACCACCACCCACTAACGCGCCAAAATGAACTGCGTTACGTTATGAGTTATGGCATTGAAATTTGGTTTGCTTCGAAAATTGTTTTTGTACGATATTTTAAACATTTGCATGCAGCCTTGAAGCATGAAGCTATGTATGTGGAGCGCATTAATTTTATTAAAATGAACTTTTAAAAACTAATTTGTACGTGTGCCAACGCATTTTATTCTGCGATTAGATTCGAGTGCGAATTAAGGTCAAACACTGCCCACCTCTTCATAGAAAATCAAATATGCTTGGAAAACAATTACAAATACACACACATTTAGAAAATGTTTTCAGAGGGCATGACCTGAGGCGGTTTACTGTGTCCACCTTTGTTTGTGGATTGAAGCCCAACAATCGTCCTGACAGTATTCTCCGGAAAAGTCACAAAATTATACAGAAAAACAATCTCGACATGGTCCTGAAAATATCCAAAATAGTTCCGAAAAAGTGCAGTCATGTTTCCGAAAATATCCCGAAATTGTCCTAAAAAACTCCGAAAAATTTTCGGAAAGCAAATTATGAAATGTTCCAAGAAAAGTCCAAAAGGGTCCCAAAATCATGCGGAAATAATTCCGAAACAAGTTCGAAAAGTCCGAAATCGTTTCGGAAAGGTACTAAAATGACTCCGGAAAAGTTCCAAAAATTATACAGAAAAAAAATCGCGACATGGTCCTGGAAATATCCGAAATGGTCCCGAAAAAGTGCAGCCATGTTTCCGAAAATATCCCGAAATTGTCCTAAAAAAACTCCGAAAAATTTTCGGAAAGCAATTTTGTGCAACGTGTTTGAAAAGTCCGAAATCGTCTCGAAAAGGTACTAAAATGACTCCGAAAAAATTGAAAAAAAAATTCCAAATTGTTTCCGAAAAATCTTCAAGAAAAAGTCGTGAAAACAATGGCGGTTTGGTCTCGAAGTGATCCCAGAATAACCCCAAATACATACATATGTAGATCCCTATAATCACCCGAATAGGAGTGCAAATAATCTCGGTAAAAAAAAACCAATGTGCCCCGCAATGATCTCGAGCTGGCTCTATAAAATTTTAGGTTAATTACTCTCTTGAAACTTAATTTAAGCCGAACAAAGTAAAAAGTACAAAAAAAAAATCCCAAAAAAATTAAACACCCTAATACACTTGCATATGCACAACACCTGATTAGCATAACAAAATATATTTCTGCAAATTAAATCGAGCTGAAAGCAATCACAATCGCTCTAAAAACGCATAAATCGCTCAAGAATTTTGGCTATAAATTTCCTAGATACCTACTCGTATTTAAATTTTTGCATTTATTTTCTCGCTTAATTTAATGTTTTTATAATTTTTTTAACAACCACACACATTTTTCAAATACGCTCTCATTTCGAATACCAAAAAATAAACAAATTATTTTCTTCTTTTTTTTGCATATTTACAGCGACACAATTTATCGCATGTCCTTCGATTTGGAGCCACTGGAACGTGCCATTTGGGCAGCACCGCCCGAACAGATTGGTATTTGTCAGGTAAAAGGCCAATCGGAACGTTTGTGTCGCAATTATGTGCGCGTATTACAGAGCTATGGTGAGAATCAATTGTACGCGTGTGGGACGAATGCCTTTCAACCGCAATGTTCATGGCGCCAGGTTAGTACTCAGACATATGTCTTAAGAAATAACTATGAGAAATAAGAAAAACAAAAATCGTGAACTGTAAGCAGAGCTCGAAAATAAGAAGCGAAAAAAAGAAATATTTAAATAAATTAAAATAATTAAAATAAAATAAAATAAATTAAATTAAAATAAATAAAATAAATAAAATAAAATAAAATAAAATAAAATAAAATAAAATAAAATAAAATAAAATAAACTAAAATAAAATAAAATAAAATAAACTAAAATAAAATAAAATAAAATTAAATAAAATCAAATAAAATAAAATAAAATAAAATAAAATAAAATTAAATAAAATAAAATGAAATGAAATGAAATAAAATAAAATGAAATAAAATAAAAAATAAAATTAAATTAAATAAAGTAAAATAAAATAAAATAAAATAAAGTAAAATAAAATAAAATAAAATTAAATAAAATAAAATAAAATAAAATGAAATGAAATGAAATAAAATAAAATGAAATAAAATAAAAAATAAAATTAAATTAAATAAAGTAAAATAAAATAAAATAAAATAAAATAAAATAAAATAAAATAAAATAAAATAAAATAAAATAAAATAAAATAAAATAAAATAAAATAAAATAAAATAAAATAAAATAAAATAAAATGAAATGAAATGAAATAAAATAAAATAAAATTAAATTAAATAAAATAAAATAAAATTAAATAAAATAAAATAAAATGAAATGAAATGAAATGAAATGAAATAAAATAAAATGAAATAAAATAAAAAATAAAATAAAATTAAATAAAGTAAAATAAAATAAAATAAAATAAAGTAAAATAAAATAAAATAAAATAAAATAAAACAAAATAAAATTAAATTAAATAAAGTAAAATAAAATAAAATAAAATAAAATAAAATAAAAAAATAAAATAAAATAAAATAAAAAAATAAAATAAAATGAAATGAAATGAAATAAAATAAAATAAAATTAAATAAAGTAAAATAAAATAAAATAAAATAAAGTAAAATAAAATAAAATAAAATAAAAAAATAAAATGAAATAAAATAAAATAAAATAAAATAAAATAGAATAAAAAATTAAATGAAATAAAAAAAAACTAAAATAAAATAAAGTGAAATAAAATAAAATAGAATAAAAAAAAAACTATTTAAAATAAAAAAATAAAATAAAATTACATAAATTAAAAAAAAATGTAAATTAAAAGAAATAATAAAATTAAATTAAAAAAACACAAGTCATATTAAATAAAATAACAAAGTCACATAAAATAAAATGAAAAAACAAAATAAAAAAAAACAAATGCAAAAGGAAATAAAATATAATTAAAAAAAAACTTATTAAATTGAATCAAAAAACCAAGAAAAATGAAAAAAATTAAATAAAACAAACTAAAATATAATAAAACGAAATGAAATAGAACGAAGTGAAATAAAATTAAATAAAATAACAAACAAAAATACATAAAAATCATTTTAAAAAAATTAAAAAAAGAAAAAAAAATACAAAAGGAAAAATTAAGTAAAATAAATTTTAAAAAATCACTAAGTTAAATTAAAAAATAAAAAACAAAAAAAAAAGAAATAAAAAAATTGTTTTTTTTTTTAATATATTAAAATAAAATAAAATATTTAAAGAAATTTAAAAACAGTTATTTGCTCACTAAAATTTATGCTTTATCAAAAAACAGCTATTATAAGAACTTTTGAGTTTTTAAGAGTTATTGCGGAGCTCTGATTACAAGTCAACCAAAAACTCACTAGCCAAACGCAATCAACAACAATCAACGAAACTAGCAATCAAGCGTTGGCATAAGTTTACAACAAAAATTATAAAAAAAAAAAAAAAAAAATACAAATCGAAATTGCAAACCAAAATGCATAAACAACCGGTGCAATAAACATTAACAACAAATGCAACAAAATATTTATTTAGCAACAAAATTGTATGTAAGCTGGTGGGATTATTGCTTGTTTTTTTTTTTTTTTTTTTTTTTTGGATTTTTGTATTTTGCTTGTAATCGCACAGTTGACTTGTTGTCGATTGCTTGTTGCATTTTCATGCTTGATTGTTCGTTTGTTGTTTTTGCGTGATTAGTTGTCTGTATTTGCTTAATACGCGCTGCAATCGATAATTCATTGCATTTCGTAATCTTTTGATTTGTCAATTTTTTTATGTTTCGTTAACATTGAGATCTTTTTCTAACATGCATTGTTGTTGTTGTTTTTTTCACTCACTAGATGGAGAACCTCACTGTGGTGGCATATGACAATGGTGTGGGAAAGTGTCCCTTCAATCCGCACTCAAGCATAACGAGTCTAATGTCCAGCACTGATAAAATGTTTGTCGGCACCGCAACAGATTTCTCAGGTGGCGATGCAGCGATTTTGCGCACCGAAGTGCAGCCGAAGAAAATCGTAAGTTCAAGCATTGGTAGCTGCTCATTTTTATAGTTTTTTATTTGTTTTATTTTATTCTTGTTTTTGTTATTTTTATTGCAGTTTGGCTATCGACACATTGTTCGCACTCAGCAATATAACACGAATTGGTTAAACGATCCACATTTTGTTGGCAGTTTTGAGGCTGGCAATTTTGTTTACTTCCTCTTCCGTGAGCCAGCTGTGGAGTATAGTAATTGGGGAAAGGTAAGTGACTACTCGATAATGAAGCAAAAGTATCGATAGGTCCTCTGTATTATTGACAAAAAGATCGAAACTCAAAAATATCGAAACTCAAAAATATTTACTGAAGTCCTTGAATCTTAACTGATAGATGACTTTCGACTTTGCATAAGAAATCATCCATTTTTCAATTCTGTGGAGACCGCCTGGTTTTTCTGTAGCGCAAAGAGTTCGTCTCTCCATGCATTTATCGTGGACCTATCCACCTTTGTCATAATGAAACGGACCATAAATCTGCCCAAGAGCACTTCGCTCAGGTACTCTAAGATCCATTTCAAATGATTTTGGCAGGACTTAAGACACCGAGGCCTATATCAGACCAGCTATGATGAAAGACATAAAGAGTAAGACGGAGAAGCCTCTGCGGGTTGGGGCTTAGAATATGCCCGCGGTAGGCATACCGGTCGTAAGAGGCGACCAATATACACAAAGGTAATGATGTGCAACTCGATGGTTGATCTACAGATATGATGCCGCCCACCTCTCATTACCCATCTTCTCTTTCCTTTCGGAAGGAGGGATGACATGACCTAGAAGGTTGCAGTGGTCATACCAAATCGCTCCCACGACAGTCGGGCAGTACAGCAAGGGAGTACCGGAGCGTACCGGATTCATATCCGGCCAAGGACTGTTATTTCGACAACACTCCCCAAAACCTTCGGGGAGTGATTTTGTTGTTAAAACACACAAACACAAGTAAGACGGAGAACTGCTTTCTGAGCATAAATTAGGACTGGCAAGTGGAGCAACTGTTGTACAGCTAGGTCGAAATCAAAGCCCAGGTCGATCTACGATGTTCTTGTTGTTGTTTCTATCGAAGCTTTCGGTCTGTATTATCGATGTGGAAAGCCCTTTTCCGGACAAGGGTTGAATTAACTCAGACCCCGGTATCCAGCCTTCAGGTCTTGGATTTTATTTTCCTGGATTTAAATTTTAAAAATGCCCAAAGCATGGCTTTCATTGTATCAGCAGTTGATCCATCGTCTCTTTCCTTTTGTTCCGAATCTATTTTGAGGAGGGTTGACACTCGTGCTTCATTGTTGTAGGGCAAAATACCCCTTGACACTCTAAAATACTGCGAACGCTCCTAACTTTTACTAGCCTCCTTAAGCCAGTGCTGATAGACACGACCCTTGAGACATTTAAGTGGGCCACGGGCATCCTCCGCCTCTGAGACATAAAAATCCGAAACAGGCCAAGTCAACTCATCGACTATTTAATTTTCGGGTGTGGTTCATAGTCCACTTTTTGAACTGACCAATCAAGCGTGATGCTACTGTTGCTGACTCAAGGGCGCAAAGAGCCACCTAGCTTTCAGAGAACATTCCTATTTTATCTCCTCTGTGGGTCTAGCCCGACTAACTCGCTGAGGGGGTCGATATTTCTCGTTCTGTCTCTATATTTCCGTTTAGTAATCTTTTCTTCCGTCTCCTCCGCAGGTCATCTATTCACGTATAGCACGAGTTTGCAAAAACGACGTTGGTGGTGATCATATTTTGAAAAACAGCTGGACTTCCTACGTCAAAGCGCGCATTAATTGCTCACTACCCGGCGAGTACCCATTCTATTTCGATGAGATACAAGGCATGACATATTCAGCGGATGAGGACATACTCTATGCGACTTTCGCAACACCAGGGTAAGTTAACTTGATTTGAAATGTTTGATTGGAACTCACTCACCAATGACTACCCTCAACTCTCACACACAGGAACAGCATACACGGCGCGGCTATCTGCTCGTACAATCTTTCCGCTATAAATGCGGCCTTTGATGGACCCTTCCGCTATCAAGACTCTGCTGATTCCGATTGGCGCGTGGTGGATATGCCACATCGTAGTCAATTTCAATGTGAGACACCCGCACCCGACATGCGCTACAAGCGACTACTCGAATCCTCGAAATTCCAATTGATGGCGCAAGCGATACAACCCATGACCGAGGAGCCACTTTACTACTCCAAATTGGAACGTTTCGAGCACATTGCTTTGGATACTTTACGTACGAAGAGCGAGCAGGTGCATGTGCTATTTGTCTCGACGGATGATAAGCGCATTAAGAAACTCTCAGTGAAGCATCACAGCGAGGAGCGTCGCGCGCAAACGTGTCTAATCGAGGTTTGGCAGTCGGCGGAGTATAGTGGCGCTGATGGTGAAATATTGAAAATGGAATACCTGAAGATGACCGAATCTTTGTATATCGGCACGGAGCAATCGCTGACGCGCATACCAGCGCAACGTTGTAGTCGTCATGTGTCTCAAAGCAGCTGCCTGAACGCCATGGATCCCTATTGTGGCTGGAATGAGTTGATAGAGCGTTGCACGCCCCAAGAGTTAGTGCAGCAATTGAATAAGTATTGGCTACAACCCGACACTTTACAGTGTCCCATACTAAATGCGCCCATCGATGGCGCTTGGTCTACGTGGTCCGAATGGGAGAAATGCAAGAAACATGGCGATGACGACGGCAATTGCATGTGTCGCGCGCGTGAATGCAACAACCCGCAAGCGCAAAATGGTGGGCGTGGCTGTGATGGCATAACCACAGAGGTGACGAATTGTACGGTGCATGGAGATTGGACGAATTGGTCCGAGTGGTCCGCCTGCTCACAGACTTGTGGTATTGCAGTGAAGACGCGTCGACGCACTTGCGGCAATCCAAAGCCAGCGCATGGTGGACGCACGTGCGTCGGAGATGATCATCAGGAGATGTATTGTCGTCATTTACCACCTTGTCCGGCGCCCAAACCGCAAGCCATCGATGGCGGTTGGGGTCCTTGGGGTGTGTGGAGCGAGTGTAGCGCACAATGTGGTGGCGGTTTTCGCATAAGACGACGCGAGTGTAATGATCCAGCGCCACAAAATGATGGACAAGAATGCGCCGGTTGCGCAACGGACTACGAGGTATGCAATGTACACGCTTGTCCCGAGGTAAGAAAACTCAGCACATGGACGCCTTGGTTGGTCGATTACAATGATAGTCGCAAGAGCGCCGAAGTGAGTGGTACACATGTTGAGCGTCGCTTTAGATATGCCTGCCGTGGCAGCACTACCGATATGAATAGCTTGCGCATAACTTTGGCTAAAGAGGAGACGCGCACTTGCCATGCGGATGGTAGTTGTCAGCGACATCATGAGGTGTATGGCGCTTTAACACCTGCAGCCGCTATACCACCAACCGCACTATCGGAGGAGCGTGAAGATCATGCCGAGTGGGGTGCCTGTAGTGTGAGCTGTGGCGGTGGTATACAATATCGCCTGCACGAGGGTAGCGGCAGCAAGCATCGTGGACGTCATGGCAGCACACAGGCGCGCGTCTGCAATATACAAGCTTGTGAGGAGGTTGCGGTGGCGCCTGCGACGAATTTGAATGAAGTGGTGTTGGCGCATGAGTGGAGTTGTTGGACAGATTGGTCGCCGTGCTCGGTTACATGCGGCATGGGTGTTAAGAGGCGTACGCGTCGTTGTTTGGGTGGACATGAGAAGCTGTGCAATGGCAAAGCAATTGAGGAGGAGATGTGCGCCATGACGCCATGTGCGGGTGAGTGGTTGAAGAGATGTGTGGCGGTGTGGGGGAGTACTTAATATGATATTTTTCTATTCCATTTCTACAGATTTCGTTGGCTGGAGCTCATGGAGCGCTTGGTCGGAATGTTCAAGTGATGGCGTACGCATAAGACATCGCAAGTGTTTGGTCGATGCGCCTGCGACGACGGAGTGTCGTGGTGCGGAGTTTGAGAAGACTGCTTGTGTGCCGAATCAATATGAAGGTAAGTCGTATTTATTTTCTTGCAATTCGCAACTGGTTTATGTGTCGGAGGAAAAGTCCTACAGTGTGCTCCTATTAGGACCCTATGTGGGGTCAGGCTATTTGAGTATTTACTTATTGTCTAACGCGTCTTTTCCTTTCTTTCTTCCAGCTGCACGCCTTGCCTCCACCACTTCCTGGCCTTGGATAATTCTACTGGTCTCCATAATTTACATCATCACAATTGTTGGCACCTTTTATCTGACCAAACGTTACATGAAACCCGTCGATTTGGCTTTGAATAAGAATAACACACCAGCGCCCAATTACGATTCCTACGCCAATCAGTATTCCAGTCTGCCCACAAAAGATGTAAGCTATCACATATAACCTTAACTTAACTTCTTACTTAGCTTTCTGACTATAAGCAGTCCTTGAATTTACAGATCTATGAGGTGCGTCCCAAAGTCAAACGGCAATCAAGTTTCAATATGTGCTCACCATCGCCATCGAAGAGCTGCAACACGGGCACATTGACACGCAACAATATGGCACACAATCATACGCCCAAAGTTTTGGCGAAGACCTACAATGACTGTGAGACAGGAACGTTGAAAAGGAATTCACATCAATTAAATAATTATCGTTCGAATATCGATGATGAGAAATTCTAGTGACAAGTGAGAGGAAGTCAAAGTCAAACGCCAGGTGATGAAGCTACGCCAAGCAAAGTACATTCTGAGCTGCGCTTTAAGACTACAATGGCTGCCATCAAGCTCACAGTGCCTTGCTTACGGAGCTTCTCATAGAAGTCGTCCAACATTTTGGAGCCTCAAAAGTGCTGTGCTCAGCTTTTTAAGTTGCGCGCGAAACTAGTTATGTAACTACTTCTATATGAATTAGTTTCAGGAGCGTCAATTTTTTGTGTGTCTGTATTGTTGTTGTAAAAATAGTATCATTTTTGTGTGCCATTAGAGCGCTAAGTCTGCCACAAACGAAACAAAAGAAAAAAAATATTTTTTTTTTTTGGGAAAAAAAAGTTTTTAAGAAAAAATTATGTAAAATACTTTTAAAAGCGAATATTTTTGCTAAAATACTGATCTGCCGTAGAATTAGCATTGTTTAACGTGTTGTTGTAAGCGCTTTACTACTAAAATTGGGGGTGCAGTGAAGTGCATTTTAGTTTTAAGTAGTGAATGATCGAACCTTAAATTTTAAGGGCGCAAGCAATTTGGGTATTTTCAAAGGCGCTGAGCTTCATTAGAAGTGAAGCGGAAAAGTAGAGCTATAAAAATATCGATATTCGAGTTTTGTGTTGATATCGATTTTTTTTTTGGTTTCATAACGGCTTTCCATTTTCGCACCATTAAACATAATCGGCTATTTACAATTATGAATTCGGGAAAAGTGACCTTAAAAAGAAATTTCTCAGCAACGGTAGAAGCTAGAGCAATCAAACAAAAACTGCCTAAAAGCTCAAGAAATTTGCAAATATGAGTAAAATCGAATCGATTAATACAGGTTTCAAAACCAAATATTGGAAAACGTTTTTGAAAAACATATTTTTTTTGTTGGTTTTTGATTATCAAATAAAAAAAAAAATAATGTTTCTTGGACCTTAAGATGAAATTATTTTAAAATTTGCCAAGCTGGGTGCATATGTGAATAATAAGCTTCCAAAATGAAAGTTCTTCTAAAATCCCCCATCATCTGACATATATCGATAATTTTTTTGTAGCTCTACCAAGCCTTAGAAAATACCTAAAATTCGATCGTTTTCTAGTTCTAAGCCAGATTTTACTCATATTGAGTATAGTTTTAGGTTTGTAAAATAAAATTAAAAAACAACTACTTTTGTAGGTAAATATTTTTAGAAGTTTGTATTTAGAAAAAAAAATTTAAAATTAAATATTAGCCCTTGGTTGCTCAACAAGCCGTCTGGGATCTACAAATTTCCAACTAAAAAGCATTTTTGTACTGTTCTATAAAATTCCTGCGCTTTTTTTTGTTTCTAAAAATTTATTGATTAAAATCAGTTTAAACCAGGTGAGATTTCGGACAAAAACCTCCCTTCGGAAATGAAAAAGCCATATTTTTCTGGAAATGTGGATAACAAATGTGCTCTAAATTTCATTAAAAAACATCCCAAAATCCTGGATCCGTCACTAGTTTAAACTCTTCAAAAACATTTTTTAAAAAGATCGTCTTATTTACCTTAAAAAAATTAGTTAGGAGTTTAATTAAATTAATTAATTAATTTAACGCGAAATGTATAAAAAACAAAACAGAGTTTTAATATTTTAACCGCAGAAATTGCTGTCCAATAAAAAAAGTTGTCGTTTAACCGAGGGTTAATTGGTTTGAAAACAAAGCAAAGAAAACAAGATTGAAGCGCTTCAAGCAAATGCTCAATCTGACATGGACTTGCCCACATATCAATTTCATATACATACCTACATATATCACTTTCAGTTTCTATCTCTCTTTTTTTCTTATTTCTTAAAATTTTTTTTGGACCAAATTGTTTGCATTCAATTTAAGACCAGACCACAAATTCTATAAAAAAATCTTTGTACTAATTAAAATTTTCGTTTAGTTAGCTTACAAAATTTATAATTTCTCATTCACACTCTCTTACTTTTGATTAAGCCTATTCATAATTTATAAAAAAAAAAGTTCCCCTTAATTTTTCGTAGTAAATTTTAGTCCAAATTATATTCACTCGTTTTCTGCTTGTTTTCAAAACAAAAATTTAAAAATTAATCTAAGCGCAGCTATAAATAATTTATGTAAATAATTTGCCTTTTGTTTTAAGTTTAGTTTATGTGTAAATAAGTACCTTGATTAAGTTTAAAATTAAATTAAATTTGTATTAGTTATAATTTGAGTTGAATCCAAAAAAAAACAAAAACAAAAAACAATTTAATAAAAACAACATATTGAATGTTACTAACAAAAAGTGCAAATTGTTGGTGTAAAATCTCAAAAAGTGAGTAAGTTTTTGAGAACAGATATTTCGATGTTTGTATAATACAGGGGTTACAGGAAGGTAGTACCCAGATATGAGTAAAAAGCTAAAGGAAAATCCTTCATAGAAGACTCCCAAAAATTTCAGATTTGGGTAACTCCATCTGGAATGCAAATTTTATCGTTTCTTAGCTGAAAACAAAATATTATATCGAAAGATACCTAGAAATCAGTGGAGAGCTGAAATGGAAAGAAAAAATCTTCAAGAAGACCACACAAATATTTGGAATGAACCGAATTTGATGACGAACTACTAGGAAATGCAGCAGGAAAACATATAAACATATTCAATTGGCTTCATGAGAGTAGGATGTCCAACCACTCCGAAACTCGTGGGACATATTCGTCGAGCACCTTGTCAGGGTTAAATCAACTAAAAATTATTTTTAATGGAGAATATTCGTTGGTCAGTGAGATTTCCGCTCTCGATCCCTAAAAATACCGGGAATTCGTCCTAGTTTAGATCCAAATAATAACAAAAATCAAAATAATTGGTGTTAAATTTTAAAGTTAACTTTGATGCCTGAAATATTTGAAAATTTACTTTGGCTGTTATTACCAGCTACCTCGGGACTTTTTAATTTTTATCTTTGATGGCAACAATATCCAACACTTCCGCTGTTAACTTAGCGCGCCTTGATGTATGCTACAGTATTTAGCAGTACTGAAACACGAATCGGTAAGGTAGTGCATGAAGGAAATGGACAGTTTGAACTGCAAGGTAATATCACAGTGGCAGTATAAGTATGAAAAGTTCGTATTAGGGATGATACGAATGTTATTTTTATTATTTTGAATACGAATAATTTTACTACAACGGATATTTAAAAAAAAATTTAAAGAGATTAAGCTACCACATGTTGTGGAAAATTAGTTTACTTGAGAAATTATTAAAAAAAAATTTTCATTAACGGGAAAATATTTTTTTTTGATCTTTCAAATAAAAATAGGAATTTTCGAGGAATGAATTGGTAAGTACAACTCATTAAATACTCTTATTCAACTGAAATTAATGAGCTGCCTAAAAAAAAAAAATTATATTCCCCAAATATTATCAATAATCGACTCTGATAGATTTTTTTTGTCAGATTGACCTTGCAAATTATTGGCTGTTTTTTTTTTAAATGAAATTTGTATTTTAGAGGAACAGAAAAATTTATTTTTTTTAAACTCTGTAATGTAGTCGTTTAATATAAAATATCCATATGAATTGAGAGCATACTTCACACCTTCACCGCTATCATCAGATTACTTCTGACGCCTTGGCTTATTGACCTTAATCGTTTTTAAGGAATTTTATTGAAATCTTTACTATTTATAATAATTATTTATATTGTTGTTAAGCATTCATTATACCTAAAATTAGTGTTGTTTTTTATAGCGTACACATTCTTTTTCTTTTATTTTTTTATATCAACAACAAAACCTTTTTTTACGCAACAAATCCAAGCAGAAGTCAGCAATTTACAACGAATAAGCTAAAACGCTGTCGGTAAGAGTATTAACTATTATCGGTATTTATTCAAATGTTATTTTATTTACTGTTTTTTTGGAATTTTTTGTTTTTGTTCTTTGCTCTGTCTTGCAGATAGTCCGTTGTTTTGAGCGAACTTTGTGGTGATCGTGCAAAGAAATGCTAGCCGTAAGCAAAAATTGTGTTTTTAAAGAATTCATTGACCTTTCTCTTTCTACAGCAATGGCGCTCTCACGCACTCAGCATATTTTGGGTTTCAGCCAAATTAACAAAAATAAAGTAAACAATTTATAGATAGTAAGTATACAGGTACTGAAGGAAGATCGATACGATGAATGGACAGAAGCAATAACCAACAAACGCGCAACTGTACAACCAATCGCGCTTGTTGCTATCAGTGTTGGAACGAGCAAAGTGAAAATTGGTAGTAAATGAAATGGGAAAAATCGTAGTAGAAGTTACAATTTAATAAGCTGAGTCAAGGCTTAATGCAAGAACTTTCAATTTCGTTTTAAAAATGTATGCAGAATTCGCGAAAATTAAAAAAAAAAAAATTTGTCTATATGTTTAACATTTTTTTACAGAATTTTCAGCACTTTTTGGAGTATAAAATTTTATAGGCCATTAAATTTTGGTAAGTAAGGTGTAAGTCTTAAGTTCGAAAGACACTTAAGCCGTGGTTATAAGTTGGCCCAAAAATTATTGATAAATGCTTTTGTAAAAGTCTGCCACCTTTTCTTTTAAGAACAGAGTTACTTTTCTTGAGAAAATAGTTTTTTTAAAAAAGTAGTAGAAAATAGTTTGTTTAATACTTTTTTTCTACCCCACGCACACTGCACAGCCGACGTAACAAACTAGAAATTTCTCAACGTTTTCATCTATCTCAAGAACAGTCCCGCTTATTGGGAGAACCTTTTCTCAAGTTCAAAGAGACAAATAGGACTGCTTATTACTGTGTCCTAAGGTACAGCCAGCTTGACAATCCTTCGTCGGATAAAAATTTAGTATACATGGGTACGAGCGGCAAGACAACTTCCTAAGACTTCGTACCCGCTCCTTCATAACAAAATTGCGCTCGCCAGAGACTCGCCTGCAACAGAACTCTTTATAGATCAAAACGTAGTAAATCTACTACGAAATTCATAAATTCCTAACTCTGGTAACTGTATGTTGGTATTTGTGGAGTGTAACGCACTAATCAATGGCCGACTGAGGCTCGTGTGTTAATCTAAATAGCTCCTAAAACCGTTCTTGCTACCATTTTTAAAATGTTTTTTTTTTTTTTAATGTTGTTGTCGCGTTTTTCACCGGTGGAATTTAATTTTTTTGTATGAAAATAATTCCAAAGTGGAACGAAATACCAGATAAATATTTAAAAATTAAATTACCCATAATCATAGGATGCTTGACACGAATTTAGTAAAAATTTGTTTAAAATGTTGGTCAATCATAGTTATATTAAGAAAAGATTTTAACTAAAATGAAGTAAAAGACGGCACCCTTATAAAAGAAAAGTCAGTTCGTTGATGGTAGGAAGAATAGTTTATTTGTTTTGTAAGGTCACCCTGTGCCAACTATTTTATACACAAACCATAGCATAGCTGTGGCAATATGCAAAAAAAGCCAAACTCAAGTTTGGAGTAAGCAATATCACAAAAACAACCATAGACACAAACTGTGATTTTAAAATGTTAAAGGTACGTGCTTCTCATTTTAAAATTAAAACTCCGTCTTAAACATAAAATGTATTTTAAGTTGATTATCACAGACATGAAATAATGTTTAGTCTAGAACCTTATTTAGGTAGATAAAACACTATTTTAATTTGACTATGATTATGGACCAATATTTGTATGAACTTAGAAGAGTTTGCTGAGTATTTTATTCTACTCAACCCCTTCGTCATAAAAGCTCCGCCTAATGTTATTATTATTAGGTAACATTTTGTATGTTTATCTTAAACTTTCTTAGAATCTTATAGACTTTTCTAACTTTAGAATTTAGAACAATACTTTTCCTATTATCAATTATTTTCGCATGACAATTAATTTTGCACTGAGGTACTCATTAGGTACTTTTCTTAAACAATTTATATATTTTTATTTATTGATTCAGCGCCCATTTTGATTTACTTTCCTTTGTCCGTTTCGGTTTATTGTTTTTCACTTTAATTTTTTCTATTATACTCTACTTAGGTAGCTTTTTGTTGTTTGTGTATTGTTATTTTTTCTAAACTTTTTTATGTTTTGTTTTTACTAAAGTCGCGTACAGTAGACAATAATAAGTTTATACGTACATATGTAGGTGCTGAATTTGTTTATTTTTAATGTTTTTAATTTTTTTTGTTTGTGTTCTTTGAGTTAAATATTTGCATGGCATGGCTGTTTCGTTGGAAATGTATAATATTTAAACACGTGTTTTTAACATTTCTTTCTCGTTCACAATTTTCAATTCAATTATTAACATTTCTCTTGGCACACAATTGTTTTTTGTTTTCAGATATTTAAGTAAACATGTACAGTTGCGGGGAAAGTGTAAGTAGTGCTTATAGGTAATTATATATACGTAGCCAAATTAAATTATAATTTTATCTACTTAAACAAGATTCCAAAAAAAATTCATTTTATGTCTGTTATAGTAAACTTAAAATATATTTTATGTCTAAGCCGGAGTTTTAATTTTAAAATAATAAAAATATTATTTCAACATTTTAAAATCAAGGTTTGTGTCTATGGTTATACGATGTCACAACGCTTGCTCCAAACTTGAGTTTGGCTTTTTTCGCTTTTTGCCACAGCAATGCTATGGTTTGTGTATAAAATAGTTGACACAGGGTAACCTTGCAGAACATAAAAAAATTGCTTCATACCACCACCCAACTTAGGTTTGTTTCATAAGGGGACCCTGTTAATTATTGCAGATTTTGATGGCCATTTTTTAAGTTAATTTTAATTAACTTTCTTGAACTCTCTTTCAACTTTGACATTTCTTTTTATATGAATTCTGTTACAGAATTTAAAATGAAAATTACTAAAAACACAGCTTCTCAATTCTTCAATTTAGTTGAATGATATTCAATTTTCACTACTATTATATTGAATTTCACTACTATTATATTGCACACAACTGTACAAAGCTACATCGATATAAATAAGTATTTATATTATACACATAAGCTTTTCGATACATATTTTTTTTGTAAAGCTTCACATTTTAAGTTGTTTTTAAGCCAAACTCTTTGTTAACAGACATTTTGTTCAGAATCAGAATTCTGCCCCCAATACAATTCTTCAATATTTATAGTAGCGTATGTAAACTAGATATGGATAATGTAATACGTATGTGTGTATACATATAATCCGGTAGCCCACTGGCCCACTTCATTATTTAAATATGTAATTTTTGGCATCATCAAAAAAAAATTTTTTTTTCATAACAAAATGAGTTTTTTTTTAAATCATAAAAAAAAATTTGTTTCAAAAAAAATACTTCAAAAAACTTTAATTAAAAAAACTTAAATAAAATTGCGAAACAAATCTTTTAAAACATTTGTTGTAAAAAATACAAAAAAAACTGTAATGAAAAAATTTTTAGTAAAATTGCATACAATTTTTTTTTACTACTTTTTATTTTTTTGACTTATTTTGATCACTTTTAATAATCGTGAAAAGACATGATCTTTTTTTTGAATACTTTTTAATCATTTGGAAAGTACTCATTAAAAATTGAAAGAAATCATAATCAATCATTAAATAGATAATAAATCAAACCGTTAATCAATATTATTAGTAGTCATTATTTCACAGGTCTGTTCGAAGAAAAAAATCCGAAAATTCAAAAAAAAAAAAAAAAAAAATTAAGAAAAAAAAAATATTTTTATTTGTGGTAAGAACTTCAAAATGATTTCCAAGTATACAGTTTTGTAGCCCATTAAATACTAGGCTCATAAAGTGCAAGTCGCAAGGCTCTTAAAAATTCGTTAGGTTTTTGGCAAATTTTTTTCCTACATGGTGTTTGATATTTTCTTCCATAAGAGCTTGTCATAGTAATTCAATTTACGGAATTTTCCAGAATATTGAGACTTGCGCTATGTGAGACAAAAACTTGAACACTCCCTTCAAAACTTTCGTAATTACCTTCCACCTAAAGACTTTTTCCCATCCACGCTAAAGTTCAACCCATCGCTATGTATGGCATGTCTTGTGACTGATAATCACCAGCACCTCAAGGTTTTATCAATTCGTTGCTATCACTCGAATAATTTAACAACCGTATGTACCGTTAATTTAAGGCAACCTATTTACTGGATTGGAAAATTTTTGGTTGTAAATTTCGGTCACATTAAAATGCCATGAAAAAGCAAAAAAAAAAAAATGACAAAACGCAAGTTCACCAAATGACAGAGAGAGATAGATAGATAGAGAGAGAGAGCTGTCATATTAGAACTCAATGTACTATTTTATAGTGACAGAATGACTCAGTGGCTGCCTATTGGCCTTACGTTTTTTTTCTTGCTAAAAGTGCACGCTGCTATCAGCCAAGCTCGAGTGCTTGCTCCTAACTGCTATTGTTGTGAATGCATAATGTATGGGACGTTGTGATTGTGCGCATGCGCAACTAAACTTTTTATTTTCTGCTTTTAGTTTTTTGGTTTGCTATCTTTTTTTTGTGATTTTTTTTTCAATTTTACTTGCTATAAAAAATGTCTTAAATGAAAGTTGCACCTGCGCGTTAGCGTGATAATCTCTATTTCGTTTTTTCTTGTATTGAATTTAAAAAGTTTAGTTTTAAAATTGTTACTGTTGATTTGTTTGTTAACGTCACATAGATACAGTGGCGAGTAAACAAGTAGCAGCGGCATACAAAATGAGTTTGCAAGGTTGCACAGGAGGAAGTAAAAGATATTGTCAAAATTTTCAATCCAAAATATGTTCGACCCAAAAATCATTTCTCTATCCACTTCCGATTTTTTTCTTTAATTTTTGTGCAATGAGCCTTAACTTCGCATTTCTCAGTATTGGAATATTAAAAAAAAAAAATCTAATTTTCAAAATTTTGCCCTTTGCTGCTATTTTTCCACTCGCCACTGTGTGCAGCACCATGTATTAGCAACAGCGCACTAAATTAGTTTTCTGCAATTTAAGTGAAATATTTTGGTAATTTATGCATTTTTATTACCCTTTTTATGCCTAGTTGTACCTACTCGTGCTCGAGCTTTAGCTTTTCAGATGCATTCACAAATTAATTATCGAAAAAACGTAGATAATGTTTTGTAAAGGAAACGTTACAGCAAACGCTTTTTTTCATACAAATGTTTTGTTTCATATCATTTTTGCATTTTTACCCAACCACCAAAAACTAGTGTTGCATAACGTTCGTAACGATTGTGCTGTGGGTGGCCGAAAGTACAACTCAAAATTAATTATTTCGTGTTGTACCAGTTAAGGAACTGAGATTATCGCACATTTAATTAGCTTAAATAATTTTTGGAGTTGACTGACATTTAATCGAATGCTAATTGCAAACATATAAGGAAGTTAAAGTTTTGTGGGCAAACGAAAGTTGTGTGCTGGGACGTGGGTTTCATAGACCTCAACTCTTACTGACGCACCGAAAACGCACTGAAGATGGAAAGAAGTTAAAAATGGGTGGCCTTCGAACAAAAAAATTTGAATGGGATGTTGGAAAATGGATTCCAAAAATATCAATGGGAAAACTTCATATATATTATGGAGATGTATACTGAGGTCCGTGCCTTAGAACTCTCTCTCAGACTTCCTGATCCTTGTAGTGTCTTCAAGGGTGAGGTTTCTGGAGGTACCTTTTCTGGACAACCTCTATCAATTTGCGGAATATGATATCAGGGAGTCAATGACCTTAATCAGGTCTTCAAGATGGCTCGGAGGTGTGTTTAAATCGTGGTAGCACAAATAGTCTTCTGGCACTTTCTCAAGTGTGCTTCCAGGGTAGCCACTTCAACCTAACCAAACCTAGCTTCGGGAAAGGTTCTACTACCGCTACAAGACAGCCAAGATAGGCGAGACCTTAATGCAAATGAATCTACCCATGCATTAACTAAGTATCGATCAACTCCATAGGTTATTAACATCAGAACTTTTTGCTTGAAAAGAAAATAAAAAAATTCAAACTAACCTCAATTTTTTTTCTCACGTCTGCTCTAAAAATAAAGCGAGATGTCCAACAACTCCAATTTATATTAAGTATAGCTACTTGATAAATTAAATTCCCACCTCACACTTATGAAATTCCCAATTGAAACTTAATTTAAACAAAAGCACAGAAGCTGTGCCTAGCGCTGTAGTAAAGACAGCAAAGCTCAACAACGGCAAAGTAGCTTTCGAACCAGCTTAAAAAGCATGAAATCTCTTAATAGTAGTATTAATAGGAAATCAATTTCATGGTTGTATACTAAAAATTATTAGATTCTTGGCAATATAATTAAAATATTTCTATAAGCGCTATAAATGTATGTTGGAAGGCTAGAATCTTTTAGGCGATTAAGCGCCATTTAAAGTTGCAAGAAAGCTATAAATCAATAAACCACTTACATGCATGTACTTATATGTATGTATGAATGCTCTCCAGTGGAAAATCTGAATGTAATAATGAGTTATCTGTAAGAAAAATTGATAGGAGAGAACATTAATAAAGCAATATAACTCAAACAAACAGTTTTTAGCATTTTTGCTTGTATGTAAGTAAGTTTGTGAGCGCATCACTCAAAAACTGCTGTATTCAATTTAATGATACTTTCACTATTAAACTACTAGACATCTAACTTAAAGTCTGAGATATCAACTGTTTCGATAGCTCAACTAGTTTGGGAGTTATCGACCAATATGTGGACCAGAGTAATCTAAAAGTTTTAGTACAATATGGGTCTCAAACGAAAGTTGCTAATGAATGCTGCGATAAGCGATGTGATTTAGGTGCATAACTCAACTGGTTTCAGAGAGAATATGAAACTGGAATATCCATGGCATTCAAGTTAAAATTGAAAAAAAAAAAAAAAAAATTATTTTAATAAATTATCTCATTCAGAATATCTAAACAAAGAAAATAATATTACTATGGAAACACTGTTACATATGTATATATACTTATATTTTTAATGCATTTATCTACGTACAATAAATATGTAAATGAGCAAAAAGGTGTGCTGTCTATACAATAGCCTTTCTTACAAATTAATTCGCCTATATCTATCTGTACACACAGGTGTTGTTGTAATCATTTATATAGGTCATTGTACTGTATATTATTAATTCGTCATTATACAGATGAAATGAATGTTTACATTTCTTTCATCTCGATATTTGTATACGAGTTTGAAGAAAATTTTGTAGAATTTTTGAATGAAAAAGACTTGTATGGTTAGCAACCCTGTAGGAAAAAAAATTTAGGTATGCTAGCCATAAAAAGACTTATAATACTAGGTAATAGTGCACTGGTGTTGTTAAATTGTCTTTTATTTGAAAACGGATTTCGAAAGCTTTAAGAATTTGAAGTGCGCTGACGGGATTCCAAATGGCATTATCACAAATGGCTGGTGCTATGACACTCCTCCCACTGTAATATCATAATCTCATGCCACCTGTTTTGTAATTAAACAATACTCATAATAATGATCATTTTGGCGTCGATAATAAAATATGCATTTTTTTTATCAAAACAATACAATTCATCAATTGCAACTTGAATGAAATTCATTGGAAACATAAATTATTTACAATTCAAGTAAAATCAGGTTTTCATTTATTGACATGGGTCTTTCCATGAGCAACCGTCACATAATTGGAAACGACCCCTTGCGCTTTGGACAAAATTTTAGGAAAAATGTTCTTTAATCATAAAACGAAGCTCTGGTAAGAAAAAAATATTAAAAGAAAAATTTTTTTCAAAAGTTATGAAATTTCCAAGTTTTACCTTTTGTCTGTTTAAAGTTTATTTTTTTTAATATTTTGGAAACTACTGTTAATAAAAAAAACAAACTTAGGTACTTTCGAAAGGCGTACTTGAAGGTATACCAAAAAATATTTGGAAATTTTTTTTTTCCAATTTTCAATTTTATAAAAGTTTATATTTTCCTAGATATTTGAAGCAAGTTTAAAAATGGTTATTTTAGAATTCTTAAATTTTTTAAATGTTAACATTGTTTTATAAAAACTATCATTTGTGGCCTTGAGCTCGTTCTAAAGATATTTTGAAATTTTCGGAGAATTTTTTTTTTTCAAAAATATTAATTATTTTTTCCAATATTTTTTTTCCCCATTTTTTTTTGTTTGGATTTTTTTTAGTTTTGAACTTTATAGTCGAGTTCAATTGGTTAAACACAAAATTACTTGATTTAAATCACTGAAAAACGTTCTTGTTGCTAGAGGAAAACATTTATTTCAAAACAGATAGTTCAAGGTACTGCTACCACTTGGGGTTGCCACCTTACGAGTATTCCATTCTATTCATTTCTGCTATATACGCTATTATATCGGAGACGACTTGAACATTTGGAAAGAAATCTCGAACATAGTTGATATTTAAATCTCAAACTCACCCAATTAAGCGTTTGCGGAAATGTTTACAGGGTTGCCATATTATTGAAATTAAAAAAAAATCCAATAGGATATGCCAATGTGGTTAACACACCAAAGATGTTTTAGGTATCTTTTGAACAAAAAAAAATTCAGGTAGGGTTACTTCTTAGGGTTGCCATCTTATCAAATTAAACTTCAAAAAATGGCAATCAAAGCATTTTTATAACACAATCATTAAAGCAAATTGAAATATTTAAAAATATTGCACATCAATGATAATTTTCTATAAATTCTTGGGATGCATTTAGTTTTTAGTAATATCTTTTCAGTCACGTGAATCCCGGGTTTTCTTTCTTAAAATTATTTGGTACCTAAAAAATCAGGGATTTCGGGTTCGACATCCCAAATAGAGCAATTTACCGGTCACAAGGCGCATATACAATAGGAACTGTGGCAGTAAATGAGAGATGAAAACATCAACTGGACTGTAGAACCCCGACAGACACGCAAATCTACCGACTACATACATCCATAATCACAAACAACTACAAAGAGTTATGATGATCTCACATTTGAATGTATTTAGCCGGTGCAAAATGATAAGACAACGTGAAAATTCCCCAAACAGATAGACATATTATTATAGACGTGAATATATACTACACATACTTGCATATATGTGGTATATAGATATATATATATATGAAAGTAAAAAAAATATACTCAATGAACATTGCAAACTGGAGATGCGTGCGGGATTTCGGGATTCTCGGGACCCAAGATAGCTTTTTTTTACAAGGCTGTAGAGGCAGGTATCGGCAAGTTCAATATAGTGATCGAGGACGACCTCTTAAGAGTGAAGGGATACTGGCACAGAACGCCTAGTATCTCTATAGTGCTGTCGACTTATACGCGAAGTTAAGATAGTCAAAATTTTCTCGAATTTTCCAATCCATTTCCTCAACTTATCTTTGTAACAGAAGTACTAAGAAGCCTTTTAAAAATTTTTGCTGGTATATAAAACCTCTGTCTTCTTTATCACTAGTATCTATACACACTTGAAACTATCTGGACCCGAGCTGAATCCTCTTCGATATCCCATGATCGGGACTCAATATTTCATTCAACTCACAACTCTGTTGCAAACTCTCATTGCGCGCCATACGAATCGTGCAAATGAAAAGTGATCCCGAGATACACAATATGAATGTATTTAATTATACTTATGAGTATGATTATTGCACAATAAAAGAAATGTATCTATGTACGTATGTATATATATATATATAGATTCATTTGAGAGCAAATACTAATAAAATGTAGCAATACCAGTTGATAGCTTGTCAGAAGCGTTGTAAATGTGTTTGTAAGGGGTTTTCTTGGGAATCACAGAAACCAAAGATCAGATAGTCAATACGAATATTGAAGAATAGGTAGGTAAACTAATTATAGGCGCTAAACAGTGATTGCAATAAAAATGGGTACGGCAGAGTTGGCAATATGAGACGATTTTAATAGAAGCTTCAGTAGTTTTTTTTTTTGTGGCGAGACAAGGTGGGCTGTAAATGTTGGGAGCTCGTATATCCAGTACTTTAGAGTAATGCTGGCTTTTGCTTTCGAGCAGACTTTCAAGTAGCTTTGGGTTTAGAAACTCTGATGGGGAAATCACTTTTGGCTCTAACAAGCCGCAACAGGCCTATTCACACTCCTTCTACTGCCAAGTTCTAACATGCGTGTCTATTTATTTGTTCGAGGCTGTAAGCTAACTTAAATGGAAATGCATTATCTGCAATAGTTTTGTTGTTGCAAGGTTGGTATTTGGTACGGCATTCGCTACGGTGGTAATGAGTGGTAATAAAATTATTGCTAACGCTAGATATGAATTGCGAATTTAAATGCTATAAGTATGTATGTATAAGTATAAATATATGCATGTATTTATAAATAGTTTCCCTATAGTGAAGCACCAAACTAGCCAGGCAAGATACTAGTAAGCAACTACAACTGCATTGGACTAGGCCAAAAAATTTTAAATTTAATAAATTTCTATATGAAGTAATGCGTTTCAGGATAGTCGATTATACTTTAGAAATAAAAAAATAAATTTGAGAATAGTAATTTGTACTTTAGAAGCTGTAAAATGTATTTCAGTATAGTTAATTATTTTTTAGAAATAATAAAATAATTTCCAGAAAAGCCAATTTTACTTCAGCAACCTTAAAATGTGTTTCAGAATAGTCAATTATTTTTTTAAAAATAATAAAATAATTTCCAGAATAGTAATTTGTACTTCAGAAACCGTAAAATGTTTTTCGCAACAGTCCATTATCATTTAAAAATAATAAAATAAATTTCAGAATAGTCAATTTTACTTCAGAAATTGTAAAATGTATTTCAGAAATAGACAATTATTTTTTTTAGAAATAAGAAAATAAATTTCAGAATAGTCATTTAAACTTTAGAAACCGTAAAATGTTTTTTAGAATAGTCAATTATTTTTTAGAAATAATAAAATAAATTTCAGTATAATAAATTGTACTTCAGAAACTGTAAAATGTATTTCAGAAATAGTAAATTATATTTCAGAAACATATTTATTTTAAAGGAATAGCTTGAGACTGGTACTTTTCCATCCAAAATTTAACAATAGACATCATATAGGACATAGTCCCACACAAATACCACTTTTTTATATCGAAAGTCGGACTAGCTGAGCTTGCTATTCATACTTACCAGTTTTAAAGTACTTTGCAACTAGTTGGATGTACTGCTGGGTTAATGCATATTTACAGCAATTAAGTACAATTCGCAAAGTAGCATCGCTTGCAAAGACAACTTTTTCGATATGTAAATTTTTTTTGCTGATTATGGGGGTTTTCCGAGCAGTAAGCATTCCACTATCAATGCTCGAATAGTTTTTTGTTTACTAAAAAGTGCAAGGGGTTTTTTGTCGTTGGAATTTCTGGGTCAAAATAAAGTACCGACACAAAAAGTATAAACATTTAATTATAACTAGAATAATTCAATGTAAAATTTTTGTTTTTGATGATTATTTCAAATGAAAATATTTGCTTGATTTTAGTGACAGTTCTGGTTCCTTAGTTCTTTGATTAATTGCAGTGACACTCAAAATAGCCTGCTAATAGTTTGAAAGCCTAGGCAGTTCATATCATCACCCCTCCTTCCTCTCACTATCTAGTTGTTTACTGTGCTTTTTTAAATTATAGTGTATTTGTATTTATCTTTATTTTCAAGTTTCACGTTTTGTTTTCACATTCCCTATCGATGTGTAGAATTTCTTAATTAATGTTTGCGCAATTTTTTCATTTTCTACTCCTATGACGGTCGTACACTTCGATAGCAAAAATTTCCGTATTGATTTAATAGCTTGCGCGCGTTTAAATATTCATATTGTTTAGTAAAGAAAAAATCGAGTTTTAAACGATTGTCAAAGTGAACTAATTATTTTTAGAAAATGTAGTCATAATTTACTGTTTATCTGCTGTTTGTTGTAATTAGATGGAAGCGTTATCAGTCGTCGAACTCGCAAGTAGTCAAATCTAAGTCAAAGTAAAACTTTCAAGGTGACAATTTGCGAAGAAAATGAAATATTGGAAACCAAGAAACACTCTTCAAAAATATTTTAGTTCAAAAATTTAATACAGAAATTAAATTTTTCCAATTTTGAAACATTCAGAATTTTACTACTAGAAAAAAGTTAAGAAAACAAATTTTACATTTTGAAGAAAATAATAAAATTCATAATTTGAGTCCAAAATCTAAGGGCGAAATGAAATTTTTTCAATTTCGAAAAATTAAAAATTTCCTAAATTTAGAAATTAAGAATTTTTGTCAACATTTTTTTAACCTCTAAGTCCCGCTTTTGAAAGTGCCAAAGTTCATTTTTTTAGCTACAGTAGTGCCCGAATATGGAAAAATAAACGTTATGAAACAGGAAAAAAATGAAAAAAAAAAATTATTAGTTTTTGTCTTTGGCAGAACTTCGCTCTTTTTCCTTTGCTTTTTATTTTTCCTCTTTTCTCCTTATTTTAATTTTTTGCTCCTATTTTCTCTTTTTTTTCTTTTTTTTTCTTTTTTTTCTTTTTTTTCTCTTTTCTTTATCTTTCCTTTAACCTTTTTTACCTGTTCCTTCTTCTTCTCTTCTCCCATTATTTTAATTTTATTCTCCTCCTCTTTCCATTCTTTTTTTTCTCTTTTCTTTATCTTTCCTTTACCCTTTTTTTACCTGTTCCTATTTCTTCTCTTTTTCTTTATTTTTTTATTTTTATTTTTCTTTTCCTTTTTATTTTTCCTCTTTTCTTTTTATTTTTAAATTTTTCTCCTTTTTCTTTTCATTCTTCTTTTTTTCTTTTTATTTCTCTTATTCTTTATCTTTTCTTTATTCCTTTTTCTACCTTTTTCTTCTTCTTTCCTTTTTCCCCTTTTCATTTTCTTTTTCTTTTACATTTTTCGTTTTAGTTATCTTTCTTTCCCCTTTTTATTTTCTTTTTTCTTCTTACTTCTCCTTCTTCTTCTTCTTTTTGTTGTTATTTTTCTTATCCTTATCCTTATTTGCATTCCTATTCCTCTTCTCATCCCTATTATTTTTCCTTTTCCTATTTCTGCTGCTCCTGTTACATCTTCCAGTCGGTCCTCTCCTTTTCTCCCATGATTTTCCCTTCTTCACCTCCCGCTCTCTTCGTAAACGCATTCTCCTCATACCTATTGAAATCCAATCGTGCTCGATCAATTTCCACCTCAAAAACCTTCTAACGTCATTACTCACATTTACTCTGATCTCGTCATCTGTTTGTGTTTACATATATCCAACTAACCTATCAACGATATCTCTCTGTTCCGTTGTTGCTCTAAGTGATAATGAATGAATCATTTACGTGCACAAAGTCGTCACATGGGCTAACTGTAATTTTCACTAAGTACATAAATAAATCATGACAACAAATAAACGTAGGACCATAACAAAAGTCAACAAAAACACAACTGTCAACATCAGCAACAATGGTGCTAAAAAAAAAAGAATAACAAAAAACAAAAAATAGCATAATCACGCATTAGTACTTAGCCTACAGAGATCCATCATTTTGTGCAAAAGATAAAAAATTTTAGACAATTTTCATGAGCGTTAACACACAGTGCTCTTATAAAGCGAAATAATTGTGGGCGTGGCACGCCCAAATAAGCACCGTTAGCAAAGAGTAATGCTAACTGTTGTTTACTCTTAAATATATTACACACAGAGAGAGAGAGACACGCTTCAACTCTCAATACACTCACAGCGCGCGCTCTTTATTTTTGTGTTAGCTATTAGTGGTAACCAGAATGAAAACGGCAAACGGCAAGCGGCATCTGTCAAATTATTTTTACACGTGTTCTTATGGGGAGGAATTTTTTGAACACGACGCGACAAAGCGGCAATCAATCACAGATGCCGCTGTCGCCAGATTAGATCTAATTCTATTTTGACAAGCGGCAGATGGTGGCGTTTGGTTTTTTTGACAATAAAAACGAAAGGAAGAGTAAAATAACTTGTAAAATAAGTTCCAATTATTACAGAATATGTCTCTTTCACACTTTTTACAACATTTTTTGCTACTTTTCAAGATGATTCGCACCTGTCGCCCCTGCTCTCATTATAATCATGTCGCCAATGCTTGACGGCAAATATCGTCAATCTTCATTTTTCTCCGTTGTCGTTTGCCGCCGTCGTGTTCATTGTGGACGGGCCTATTTTCTTCAAGTTTGAACGGCAACAAGTGGTTTCATGGTTTTTTGGGCAAAAATTGCGGTACTCTCTCTGTAAGCCGCATCAGCTTCAAATGTATTTATTTTTCAACTTTTACTTGAATACCTTTTACGTAAATTTTTTTTTTTTTTTTTTTTGACAGTGTATTTGTGTAAGTACGCGTATTCGCCAAACGTGTTTGCTTTAAAATTTATTGGTCACTTTTATTAGCGGATTGGATTGAGTGCAAGTACCTTTTACAATTATTCATTCATCGAAAGAAAGATCAATCTAGATCGGGTGGAAATTTGAGAATGCCTTAATTGAGATTAAAATCAGACTATATCTCAAAGTTTACTTAATCGTCATGACCACTGATTGATGCGCATTAAAGAGAGTTTATTTTTACTAACATTCCGAAGAGGTGCAAAGATTTATTTAGGAACAAAAGTCGATTACTTTCTCTTGAAAAGAAAAAAATCGATCATCGAATAATCGATTTTTGCGACTTAAGGTCACGTTTCTGAATAGACTAGTTTAATATGAATGAAATCACCGAGCGGAGCGAAGTTAGAGTAAAGCGAACTTAGCTAAATATAATCTCCTAGCTTTACGTTTGTCCTAATATATCTTAAATAACCGAAAAAAAAAAAAATAAAAATAAAAAAAATCCACATATATTGTATGTCTGTTTGTGTTTATAGTTGCTTGATTAATGACCACACGCGCCACACAGCCAGTAGCCCACAAGCCATACACGGAACTAGGCACAAAAAATTCTAGACTACAACTAGAATTTTTTAACCCTACTCAAACTAGTCCAAAAAGAGCGAATTCAAAAAAATAAAAATACATTTTTTTTGAAAGTACTGAAGTACTCTTTCTGGAAGAAATGGCAGCAAAATGAATTTAAATTTGTTGTTTCCAGCAAAAAAGCTCGTTCCAGTGGTCTGGTATCCCTCACTTGTGAAGGCATTTAAACACTTTTCCATAACGTCGATTACAACTAAAGTTCAACTAAGATTTTTTTGGGTTATTTGGAACTAGTTTGAGACTAGTATATTTCTGCCTGACTATAGACATCTGGTAGGAAATCGCCATGTTGAAAATAGCAGTTGGTTATTTACAAAAAAAAAGAAAAGAAAGATTATAAAATGCCCTTGACTACCTAGTTGAGCTTGCCTTTATACTAGTTTTGAAGTACTTTCCATCTCGTTATTTTAACTGCTAGGCAGCTACACAAAAAAAAACCCCACACAAGTTCATCAGTAAAAATGTTTTTCATAAAAGCCCACAATCTCTTAATATAAAATTCATGTCGTACAATGGCTTTAATTTGCTTCTGGCCATTATTGTATCAGTTAATCCTTCCCTTTCTCCAACTGAGCCAATCATGAGCTTTTCGTGTGACTTTCTTCTCGCATTTTTATTTATTTTTCTAAAAATTTCATTCAATTGTTTCACTGTTCCGCAAGTAATTTGTTAATTTCGGCGAGTGTATATTTTTGGTAAGAAATTTATGCCAGGGAGACCGGTTTAATTTTTTTTTAAATTTTTATTTCGAAAGTTTGTATTAATATTGTTTTTTTTTGTTTTTTTTTTTTTGTTTTTATGAAATCGCGTTAATTTTGTGCAAGAATTATTAAAGCTGTGTGTGATGACATTAATCACGCCCTTTTTCATATTCCATTTCACTTTTCCTTCTTTGAACTGCAGCAGGAATTAAATTTTTTTTCGATCTGGTTGTCAGACCTCTCAATGTGTTCATACGACACGGATGTCTTAGCCATTTTTTTATTAAGTAAAAGTCATCCGTCTTCTCTTCTTCTTCATCTTGCTTTTTATAGATTTCTTAAAGTAATTCGATACACAATCACTGATTTCAATGACAATTCCAATATCGCTTATACAAATTGCTTAGCAACTGAATCACATTCGATGCGAATATTTCGAAACCGGATATAAATTAAGTATTTCGCATGCAGTGAAATCTTGTGTGTGTGTGTGTGTGTGTGGCATATTAAAAGTTTCCAACAACCACTTCACATTCACTTAATATGGCCAACTGAAAAAAAAAATTCCGAATTGCTGAAAATTGCAACAAATATAAAAGAAACTTAAGCGTTTGAAAAAAATCCGGTATTGAGTGATGAAGCGTTGAAGATTTGTCAAATTATTTAGAGCAATTTTGTTGAAATCATAGCCAGTTGTGCTTCACATTAACACAGAAAATAAAAATTAAGCATAACGAGAAAAATGAGGCGAAATAAAAAATAACAACAGAAAGTTATTTTTAAAAAGCAAAAACCACAACAGAATTTCAACAGTTAAGAACTTGATTTGGTTGCAAACTTTTCGTCGTTCGCTTGACTTCACTATAACTCTCTTTCCCTCTACTTACTCTCTGTTCTCCTTCCAAGTTCAACACAAAACTAACACGCCGCGCCCCTCACGAAATATCAAAATTTTTCAATTCCTTTTTTGAAATTTTTCCTACAGGGTACTTGATAGCTGACTTAAGATAAGTTAACATATTGGGAAATATTTTACTATTCGTATAGCAAAGCCAAAGAAAGTAATACAGACGAATAAACTGACAATTAAGAACAAACCGGCAATCCATACCACAATCTCGCATTCACAACAAAAGACATAACATTGACGATGATGTCGACTGCTTGAGGTAGCTGATACACCGGTTAAAAAAGAATAAAGCAAGCAGCAAACGGCATAAGGGTGGTTCGTTTTTTTTTTGCTTGAAAATTTTTTAATTAAATTTTAGGGTCTTAAAAACGATCATGTCATTTGATATATCATCACATCACCATATCACATACAATAACCACAGATCAAATATAATTAAATCTTGTACCACCTAAATTTATACAGTCATCATTTCACAGGACTTAACATTACAGCAGACCAAAAAAAAAAAAAAAAAAAAATAAAATTGCACTTAGGATCACGTGATAATGAAAAAGTTACATCAAGTGGTTTACATTAGAATAAATCAAATCAGATCATATTAAACGAAACAAAAGTCACGTTACTGTGATGTGATCTGAAATATTTCAATTCAACTAGCATTACAAATTAAAAAAAAGTGATGCATCGGTTGATATGATGTGATATCACGGTATGATGTGATATCACAAGACCAAATCACATCAAATCGCTTTGCAACATATTAATTTTGATGAACTTCAAAAATGTAAAGGTCCCATTACATCAAATCACCAAAACAGTCCAGATTATATTTAATGTTGTAAAATCAGATTAATGCATAAAGTGACATCACATCATACCAATTCAAGTGAGTATAGTCCATATGCTATAACACCACATCAAACTAAAAAACTGAATACCATAGCACGTATTTATATGCAAAATGAACTAGAATTACATAAGAAATGTCATTTGAACAAAAAATAAAACTTAGTACGATCAAATCACATAGACATCACACATCATATCACAGGAAAATCGTAGTTTATCACGTCAAATGAGACACAAACCCTCAAACTAAAAAGAAAAATCGCTTCAACTCAAAAACACCCTAATGCACATATAAACACCACTACTCAAGCATAAAATACTTGGCTAAAATACGCTACCAGAAACCAGTAATCAGCTAGTAGATATATAAAAGACGACGTGATAGCAGGTTTAAAAAGCCTGGAGCACTTAGGGCAGGCATCAGGCTGGAACAAAAGGCGTGAAAGAAGCTATGCTAACTGCTAGATCAATTTGAATAAAAAATGTATAAAAATTTGTCGCACGAAATGGGTGAGTAGAGCGCACCGAAATAGAATACTCACGTAAGAGATAAATACCAAGTCATACCTGCTTACACACACACATACTCGTATATACAAGTAGAACCATAAAAGACTACGAATTGGTATATGAATTTTGTGTCAGTGTTTGTACCTACTCACGAGTTGTGGATTTGGAAAAACAGGTTAACCGACATTAAATGGTAAATAACCTGACAAATATTACGGTATTTTATGTGCCCTACGCGGGGGGAATTCCTTCATCGCAAGGCAGTTAAAGAGGGCAAAGTAGGAATAGCTAAAAATAAGTAGACATGCTTAAAGAACATTGAATACAGAAAAAGTGTTTGATTGCAGACTAGCAATAATTCAAGAACATTCTTTTATATTTTATTAAATTTAATTTAATTTTATTTATATTTATTTTATTTTATTTTATTGTATTTTATTTTATTTTTTTTTTATTTTATTTTAAATTATTTTATATTATTTTATTTTGTTTTATTTTATTTTATTTTATTTTATTTTATTTTATTTTATTTTATTTTATTTTATTTTATTTTATTTTATTTTATTTTATTTTATTTTATTTTATTTTATTTTATTTTATTTTATTTTATTTTATTTTATTTTATTTTATTTTATTTTATTTTATTTTATTTTATTTTATTTTATTTTATTTTATTTTACTTTATTTTATTTTATTTTTTTACTTTATTTTATTTAATTTTATATTATTTTATTTTATTTTATTTTATTTTATTTTATTTCATTATATTTTATTTTATTTTATTTTATTTTATTTATATTTATATTTATTTTATTTTTAATTTTATTTTGTATTTTATTTTATTTTATGTTATTTTATTTTATTTTATTTTATTTTATTTTATTTTATTTTATTTTAGTTTATTTTATTTTATTTTATTTTATTTTATTTTATTTTATTTTATTTTATTTTATTTTATTTTATTTTATTTTATTTTATTTTATTTTATTTTATTTTAGTTTATTCATCAAGCTTCAGCTTATTTTAGGAAGTATTTCAAAATATTACGGATTTGAGGGAAAAAGTTTTGAAAATTCAAAAACGAATAACGGGCGTGTATCAATCAGCTTACAACTCTTATAACATACATAAACCGACATGCATAGTCATAGATATTATAGCTGTAAACTAGCTGTTCGTATAAAAGTGGCAAGAATGTGGTATTATGAATGCGGATACTTAACTGAATATTAGACTGTGAAAAAAAAAATTGTTTTTTTAGATATTATTTTTCAGAATGGTTTGTAGAAGGACCTGAACATTTTTAGAGATATCTAAGTACTAGTTTTAATTTTCGGCGGCAATGCAGAATTTGTATTCAGAGTAAATTTGTTGTCTTTTTGGGGACGGAATTTTTTTTAGAACTGTCTCGGGATTATTTCATGATTATTTTGAGTTTATTTTAAAATTGTATTCTTGCAAAACCATTTCCTGACTTTGTCATGATAATTATTTTTGGAACTTTTTTCGGATCACTTCAGGTTTGTGGGCCTGAAGCTATAAAACCATATTAAGCAGCGTTAGGCCTCTGAAAATTAATCCTCTAAAATAATTTTTCAACAATTTCTGAGCATGAAAACGTCAAAAAAATGTATCCAGTCTAAAGTTCATGTGCACTTACATCCATGCAAACATAATTTTACATGCGCTCTCACATATTTTCATGATTTCTCAGCATTTTGCCAAAAGTTGTTGTAATAAAAAAATACATTTATACAAAAGTAACAAAAATTTTCTTAGCAAAAAACCAACCTACACTCACACACACACAAATTCACATTCGCATATTGGTGTTGCAGTCATTGTTGTAATTACAGCCGGTAAATTGTTGTTAACAGAGCGTAAGGCATTTCCAAGCAGCACTCTCTTTTGGCAGACAACACCAATAAAAATCACACAAAAAAATAAAAAACAACAAAAAATGCCATATAAAAATTTTGCCTTACGAAAGTATTTAGTGAGTGAATGGCTGAGCGCATGAGCTCATTGAAGGCCGTTTGGTAAGCAAAGTGCATTTGAAATAAAAATTCATGAAAATGACGTTCACTACCGTCGCGTTTGGTAATAAAACGAATGTTGTGCTAATTCGTTAGCAAAGAAAAAACAAAAACAATAAATTGGTTGCTGGGAGTGTTAGCTTGTAGCAACTGAAAATGAATAAAAATGCTTAAACAAGTCTTAGATGGTAGCTGGGTTAGTTAGTAAGTCAGTTTTAGGTTGAATAACTTCTTGTAAATGAGAGAGTGTGAGCGCGAATGATTCGAGTTGCCAAGTGTTGGTAATGGGAATGTCACAGGCGAAAGATAGGGGCATCGTTCGAGTAGTTCCATAATATTTCAACAAGGTCGATGGTGTCATCCTTGCACTCAAGAGGACATCAGCCTAGCAGACAGCATACCTTAATCCTCAAACCATTAATAAAATTATGAACCATTTAAATATTTCAAAAAAGTATCATATTATTCTCGTTATTGGCAACCCTACTGTTGGCACAGCATTCTCCCACAAATGCGAACACAACTAGCAGATACGTACATATATATAGTATAAAAGCCAATCATGGAAATGTGTGCGTGCTTTGAATGCCGGCATGAGACCGGCAAAAAAATATGTTAGCACCAGGTCGAATGTATACACATACAAACATGCAACCTTTTATGGAAATCTACGCTCTCTTATATGAAAATTTGCGTATTAAGAGCTGAAATATGCTCTTTGCTTTGTTGTACACAATAAATGATATATTCATCTTCGTTTATGGAAAAAGGTCACCACGAAACAAATTTGGCATACTTCTTTGAAACATTTTATCATTTTCGATATTGATGAATTGAATATAGTACTGTGAAGATTAGTCCAAATATTATCACATTGCTCCATATGACATCACCTTGTGTTGAGTTGAGAAGTTACACCAAATAGTTGGCATTAAAATAAATTAGATCACATGACACACAATTAATTCAAATGACATCACATCATGTTTATCATGCCAAGTGTTAGCTCAACCTGTCATTTGGTGTCACATCATGTCAAGTGGTGTCAGATCACATCGAGTGATGAGGTGAGATCCTGATAAATAATTCGGGTTGTTTTATTGATGTATATTGGAACTAGGGGTGCTAATACCACTATCCTTTTAGATGCCAAAAAATCGGGATTTCTCTTAAAATTCCAGGTTTTCCTGCATCAGAAATATATTTCTAAAAGTTCAATGTGGTGACATTACTTCTTTTTGACGTACAATATTTTTAAAATTTTAGTTTTCTCTATTGATTTTTTTACCTAAAATAATAAGGGGACTTTGTAGCTACTAGCAATAAACTGTGCCCATTTTTCTATTTTCTATTTCTTAAATTAAAATGTTGGAGAATAAGTAATACTCATTACTCGGGACTAATCCCGGAATAAAAAAACTGCTTCCCCTAGTTGAAATGATTTTCCGTGATGCCTTGTCAAATTTTACTTATTCTTTATTCTCATTAAACTAAAATTGTATGGCCTACAAAACTGCATTCCCCAAAAAATTCTAAAAATTGTGTGAAAAAAATTTAAATTTTTTTTTAAAACTTCTTTCAATTTTCTCGAATTTTGCGTACATTTATAAAACAAAATTTAAAGCTCCTGAATTAGACCTCGACACATGTTTTTATTTGGGCTTTATTGAAATAATTTTACTAAGGTCAAAGTATGTGAAAAGCGCAAAAAAACAATGTATGTTCGCCAGTGTAGTTAAATCGATGCATCAAGCGATGTCACCATATCACGTGATGTGAATGAGAACAGTGCAATTTATTTAATATCATATCAAACTTAATAAGTAAAATGAAGATTTTACAACTGATTCTACGAAGCCATATTTCAAAATATTTTCCAAAAATACTCTATCTTAGAATTTGTTGCAAGAAGAAAAGAAAGCAGAAGGGCAACCACGATATTACCTTCAGGTGCAGTGAAATAACTCCCAAATGAAATAACTCCCATGAAATAACTCCCAATGAAATAAGTCCCAATAAAAATGAAATAATTCCCAACTTTAATAAATGAAATAACTCCCAAAGAAGGAAATGAAATAACTCCCAATATTTGGCAGTTATTTCACAATGAAACCACAAGTCCCCAAAAAAATGAAATAACTCCCAAATGAAATAAGTCCCAAAAAAATGAAATAACTCCCAAATGAAATAAGTCCCAAAAAAAATGAAATAAATCCCAAATCAAAATTTGAAATGGTATATTTTTACAATATAATCAGTTACAATGAAATTTGAAAAATACAGGAAGTTAATATGTACATAGATATGTGAATGTAACAATTACATGAAAACCTGAATAGTGTTGTCGACCTTTTGACGGCAAATCGGACAGTTAAAGTTTTCTAGTCCTTCAGAAATACTCTTAGCTTGCAGCATTAGAACACAAGCGTTGCATATTTTTAAATGTTTGCACGGCATCAATAGTACATTGGGCTCAACCTCCAAACAAATTACGCACCCAAAAAGCGAATTAATGTCAGTGACATTAAGACGCATGACCAAAAACGAATTAAAGTCAGTGGCGTTAATTCGTATAATATTTTGACTTTAGTTCGCTTTGGACATGCGAATTAATGTCATTGAGGCAAAATTTGGCTTAGGTCAGATCCTCAATTCGGGGCGTGATCAATGGTATTTATATGCAGAACTCCTTTCCGCATTGGCGGCCTTCGGCCGCGCTTCAAAAAATAACCCTGGGCTACGCCATTCCAACTCCGGGTGGTTGCAATAGCCGTGGCTACCGCCACGGTGATGTCCTTCCGCGTGCCACACTTTTCTCACAGGGTAATGGATTACAATGGAAAGGAGTTCTGCACATAAATACCATTGATCACGCCCCGAATTGAGGATCTGACCTAAGCCAATCTCAGATTCATTTTTTAAATCCCAGATTCATGATATAATGATCATAAGTCGAAGGTGATAATGAAAAATGAAAATTTGGAATATAAAAAAAATGTACTGACTTTAGTTTGCTTTCTTAATGCGAATGAATGTCAATGACGTTAGTTCGCTAAAAATATTGCCCATCAAAAATTAAATAACTCCCATTAAAAATGAAATAACTCCCAATGCCTGGATTACAAGCAATGAAGTAAGTCCCAAAAAATGAAATAACTCCCAATTTCCAAAAATTATGAAATAACTCCCAAAGATATTTTATTGGGGATTATTTCATTTGGGAGTTATTTCATTATGAAATAATTCCCAGTTAAAATTATGAAATAAGTCCCAATGAATTGGGAGCTATTTCATAATGAAATAAGTCCCAACTTGCATGGAAAATATTTGGGAGTTATTTCATTTTTTTGTTGGGAGTTATTTCATTTGGGAGTTATTTCACTGCACCTTACCTTCAAGCTTCTTAAGTTTGCTTCTGCTTGATTTTTTTTTAAATAATTTTTTCTTTCAACTCAGCCTGATAACGCATTACCCATCCATGTTAATTCAATGCAAATGAGTAGTGGATAAATTCTGTGGATGACATGCAACAACAGCAACAAGCAAAAGTAAATAATAATTTCATAACATACCATCGGGGTGTTCTCTTCGAAGGTACGTAGAAATTAGAAAGGAATGGGATTTTTTCTTTTATCTGATAATGACTTAAAAATGTTTAATTGCACATTGTTGCGCATACTGATTAAGAGCTGATGAGTGTCCAGAATGGAATTAATAATTCATAAATGTTCCAACATTAAATATTACTCATTAGAGGTAGGCGCTGGATTTCTAGAAATCACAATAAGACCATAGTAGTACTACATTTTTAGTACTAGTATTTAATTTTACTTTTTTGGAGCAGCAAAATTTCCTACAAAACCTTTAAAAGAAATACAAAATTTATAAATATTTATAAAAATTTATATTACCAATTTTTTCATTAAAATTTGTTGCTCTAAACGCAACCACTAACGCCTGTTAGCACTCACTTACCAACTTTAGTTGTGGTAAATTATCTTCTCTCACGTTATTTCTCTTCCATTACATATGTACGTCCAGCAGCCAAGAGTGGCACACCTCTAGGCAAAGAGCATGATTTCCGTTCAACAAGTGAGCCGCCATAGAAATGTGTGTTTGTATTGCTGTAAATGAATTCAATTGCCTTGAGACGGCCTTTCCCCCAAAAACCAATGCAGCCAAACCCATTCCAGCGGGAGTTTTTTGTATAAAACAAATGTTAAGAGAGCCAAAATTTAGTGCGCTCAAAACATGCTCGCACTACAACAATAACAAGCTTGCGTCGTTTTTTCTTGTTTTACTTATTTTTGGTGGTATTTTTTTTATTTCTTTTAATTTATTACACTGAGACGACAACGCTCACTTGTTGCTCAAAACAACTGAACCAACGAAGCCACCTCCATGGCACGTACACCGCCACCACCTCACACGCGCACATGCTCACCCACCGCCACGCACTGTAGGCTGGGGGAAAGACTTTTGTGAACAAATAATGGATTTGAAAAAATGTAAAGAAGTTGATGTTGTTAAAGGATAAAACTTTAGGGCAACTTCTTTAGTTTTGGGGTTAAGTTGAATGACCGGAATACGAGTAAAGGACCATCGGAAAAATACTATACTAAAATTTGACGAAAACTAGAAAGCGACCAAATCGGTGGAAGGGTTTTTTGGAAGCCTTCAAGCGCCTTCGAAAATCTACCATTAACAATTTTCAGATCTCAAGCAAAGATTTTTCGAGCCAGTCGGTCTAGGACTGGATCTTACCGGATTTATTGAAGTACAGCTCAGAACTGACTCCCTTCCCATTTTTTACGAGTCTTGGGAACCACCACATAGAGCCGCACTTCCGTGCCCACATGCCAAACAGAAATATGAAAGCAAGCACCTGAAGAGCTTATCCCTCAATGAGAAAGGAAAATCTGTTTGAAGAGTTCATGTGCTGAGGAGAGTAAACGCTGGCATGGCCGTCATACAAGAAGTAAAATGGGCCAGCAAAGGAAGTACGGCTTTTCAACTTTTTGATGCCGACTAGAAGTACGTGTAGAAGAGCTTAGCTTGGCACAAAAGAAAACGAAAGAGGATGGATGTGAAATACATATGTGAGTGCTTGTTCGTCATGATATCAAAGTCAAGCTTGGGAACTAAGGGACATGGTGAGAAAAAAAGAAAGTCTTTGGCCTATTATCAGAAAGTTCAGCTTAAACGATGGGACATCTTATGGTTTTACGGATCATTCAATTTACCGGGGAAAAGAAAAGAAAATGAGAAAAATGTGAAAAATCAAGATTTGCGGACCTGACCGCCGATTTTCGGAAAGTACCTAAATTTTTGGAAATTTTTTTCTTTTTTGTTCGCTATAGTTGATGTCCCTCAAGTTCCAAGTGTTTCACTTTACCGTTTTCTGAACTGAATTTTAGCTCACGACCTTAGCTGCATGGGCCATTGTGAGATGGGTTCACTGAGCGCCAACAATATTTGATTGTATGACTTTACTTATTTGTGTGTGTGTGTATGTGTGTGCATATTATTGACTATGCACGTGTATGGGTATGAGTGCATGTGAAAGATAGGCGCGTTGCTTTACAATGGAGTCGTGCTTATGAGTAAATGTGTGCGAGTGTGTGCGTACTTTTGTGTATGCTGCTGTATGTATTCGACTTGCTCTGCTACTTTTGCCGCTTGCCGTTGGGGCTGGTTCACATTGAAAAGAATTTCACTGACTGACATTTAGTTTAGTGCCGTTTTTGGTTGCAGTCGTGCGACGGATAGTCAATGGAAATTTATTAAATATTCAAACAAAAAAAAAATTAAATAATAAAAAATTTAATTATTAATTTACTAAACAAAAAAAGAGAGCGAAACTAAAACCTAAAAAAATTGCGTGAAATTTTATTAGAAAAATTTATTTCCAACAAAAAAAAACCTTATTAAAAGAATTTTTTACGCTAAACGCGCGTTACAAATCACAAAATTTTGCGTCAACGTGATTTAGTTGGAAAAAACGTATTGTACGCTCAGATTGTGTGTTGTAGTTAGTATATAGTACATATGACGACATTATCGCCGGTTATCAGCAAAGTGATTTCATATATTTTATACACATTTAATTGTGTATAGCAACAAAAACAAATAGAACAAAAAAAGATCATAAAATAAAATTTAATACACACTTGTTATTTTAATTTTTTGCTGATAAAAAACTAGAAGCGTGACACATATTTATTACAAAAAAGTGTGTATACATATATTTATGTTTGTGTGTGTGTATGCGTTCTGGCAAACTGCCCTTTGCAGTTCATTTTGTGTTTGATTGTCCGGCTGCAAATGTTGTTAAATCAAAAAAAAAAAGAAGAGCAAATAATAATCAAACAAACACACAAAAACCAAGTCACTAATTAAAGCGAAACCCTATGCGCTAATTACAGTGAAATTTTTAATTAAATAATAAGTGAAATTCTATGGTAGCCAAGTGCGGTTTCGTGTTGATGAATAAGAAAAAACAGCGCAGAAATCACGCGCAAAAACGTCATTGAAAAAAAGGTAAAGCGAAAATTGTGAAAATCAATTTTCTAAACAATTTCTTGTTTTTTGTTTTGTTTTCAGTTTTACTTGTAGATAATAATGTTGCACAAAAGAAATGGATTGTTTGGTATGCAAAGTGTAAATTGGCAAAAAAACAAATAAAAATAAAAATGTGCTGGTGTATGGAAATGAGGGAAATGAAGAATGACTGAAATGAATGAAATTTCTAAATAAATTTATAAACGGAAACTTTTGCGAAATTTTTCTTATAAAATTTTAAAAATTAAAAGGAAATTGCGTAAATAAAAATATATGTATGTATGTATATAAAAAATAAAAAAATTTCATATCAATAAAAATAAAAATTTTTGAAATTAATAAATGCATATGTATGTCTTATAATAACAATATTACACCAAAAAAAATTATTTAAATTTAAAATATTAAAAATATCTAAAATTTTTCTTTTTAATTGGGTAACTTTTAATAATTAATTAACTTATTAAAAAAAAATAATAAATAAAAAAATTATAAAAGAATACATAATTATTATTCTTTTAAAAAAAAATCTGCAGCGTGAAAAAAAACTTTATATAAAAAATAACAACAAAATTTGGAAACCATTAAATGAAATTGAAATAAAAGCAGTACAAGGAAAAAAAATTTGTTCTCGATTCAATTAAAAACTTTTGATAGTTAATTAACTTATTAAAAAAAATAATAATAATACAAATAAAAAATTATAACAAAATAAAAAATCATAGCAAAATAAATTGTTTTTTATTTTTGGCCTTGAGATCATTTAAAGTCATGGATACTGTAAAAATATTGCATCTAAAAGAATATAACAACAACAAAATTTTAAAGCCATTAAATGAAATTAAAATCAAAGCAATACAACGAAATAAATTTCGAACAGTCCTGTCTTTGGCCGTGACAGAACAAAAAGGTTATTTCTATACAAAAAACAAGAAAAAATGTAATTAATTACTTATTTAAAATTAAAAAAAAAAGTGGAGCATATTAAATTAATTTTTTTTTTGTTCTATACAATTGTAATATTATAAAGAAAGTCACAAACAAAAATTTGTTTAACTTAAGAAAATAAAAAAAAATCGAATCATTAAAAATGAAATTGTCTCATAAAAATTTACAAAATGTTACGAAAATGCTGTTTAATAAAAACAGCATTTTATTAACAAAAAAATAAAAACAAATCGAAAGTTTTAAAAGATTTTTTTTTTGTCTTTTAATATTTAAATATTTGAAAAAAAAATTTTACTACCGTGCAAAAAAAATTTAAATATCGAAAAAAAAAATTAAATAAATGAATAAAACCCAAGTTTAATTACAAAAAAATTTAAAAAAATAAAAAGCTCTAAAAATATAATCAAATCGAAAGTATCACATTGATTCGTTTTTTTTCTTTTAAAATTTAAATTTTCGAAAAAAATTATACTATTTACAAAAATAAAAAATAAAAAAATCTTTAATATCTATAGAAAATAAAATGAATTAATCGAAACCATTAAATAAAATGCTGTTTAATAAAAAACTCATTTTAATAACAAAAAAAATTTTAAAATAGATAGAAATTAAAAATCTCTAAATTTAAATTTTCGAAAAAGAATTAATCTATTTACAAAAAAAAAATAAAAATAAAAAAAATAAAAACCAAAATTGACAAGGGACGACGGAAATTCGTTCCAATATGAATCTAAAAATAAAAAAAATTTTAATATCTATAGAAAATAAAATGAATGAATTGAGACTATTAAATGAAATTGCCTCATTAAAATTGTATGTATATTAGCAACAAAATATTTTTTGATAAAATAAGTTTTATGAGCTATTGAAATTAAAAAAAAAAATTTATAAATATTAAATTTCAAATTTTGTAATAATAAAAACACAATGAAATTATTAAATTATCTCAACCAAAAAACGCTATGAAAGAAATAACAACTGAATAAACTTAACAAGAGTGTTGTTTTATTATAGTTCTATTTTTATTTGTATTCGTAGCGTAGAAACTAAGGGCCTCATTCTCTATCGCGGAACGAAATGAATGAAAATGAATTTTCAAATTTCGAAATAAGTGAAAAACGATAGAGAAAATGAATCTAAAAATTGTTGTCTGTATGTTTTTATGTTTGTGCGCGCATCACTCAAAAGCTCCTACAGAGAATTCAATGCAATCTCCACAAACGAATTGCTAAAAGCCCAACTTAACGTTTTCCATAACAGGAAAATATTTTGCGCATACAGTGGTGGCAATAAAATTAGACTCAAAGTGTTTATACACACAAAGTAAATTTCTAGCACGTTGTTGTCTCTGTATGTATGAAGATGAGCTAGTAATTGATTAAAAAATAAGCAATTGATTACCAACACCGCCTACAACAACAGTAAATAAAAAAGGCAATTAATTACACGGCCTGTTGATTTAATAAAAAAACAGCCTCACACACACACACACACATACATACTTTGCATATGGAAAGAAAAACTACTATGATAAATACCTTTTTGCAACACAGCAACAAGTGACTGCAACAAGCAGAATTAGCAAAGCGCAGAAAAAGCAGCGTTGCAGTAGAATATCAAATAAGAGGAGTAGCGAAAGAATGCTTGAAGAATTATGACGAACGATTTCTTAAGAAGAAGCAAACACCAAACAGCGTCAACCGTAAAAGCCAATAAATAAAAGGGGCCAAAGCAAAAACTAATAATAACCTTAAAGTGCAGTGCAAAAGTAAAAAAAAAAAAAGAGAATTGTTTACTAGATTCATTAGGGTGGAGCAAAATTCAATAAAAAATTGTTTTTTTAAATTTTTGATAAATTATTTGAGATCACTCAAAACAGAAAAAGTCTATAAAAATATATTGTTTAAAGTCCATACTAAAAACTCAAAAAAAAAAAGGAAAAAGAAAACGAGAAGTTAAGTGAAAAACAATTATTTTCGTTGTCAGATTTCATTGAAAATCGAAGTAAAAAAAAAGTTTTTCATTTAATTTGCGCAGAAAAATATTTAAATTCAATTCCCAAAAATTTTTTTTTAACAATTTGTATAAAATATAACTTCAAAATTTTGTAAATTTGACAAGCTCCAGCAGAGTTATTAATGATGCCATTCGTTTTTTAATGGAAATTTTTAAAATACAACCTTAAGTAAAGTATAATTTTTATTAGAATAATATTTTTTAACTAGTTTTAAACTTAAATAAAAAATATAAATTTAAAACCATTTTACATTCTAGTTGGAAACTTAAAATGGTGGCATACCTACACAGGAATACAATTGTATTAAATTTCGCAAGTCATTTGTTTTGCTATCGAAATTTGCAGTAGCTTATTTTTGTTTTTCTTTTTCTTATCATTTTATTTTCGTCAAAGATAAAATCTGTACATACATACATACATACATACATATGTATGTGCGTAATAAATATTTAAAATTATTGTTTCTTCATAGGTGGTATACAATTTATCTCAGTTCATATCCGTACTTCCGCTTAAAAACACTCACAAAATAGTGCTCTTATCAGCAGATTAGGTTTGTTTTTGCGTACTAAATATAAATGTTTTGTACCATTTACTAAAAAAATCTTAAATAAAGAAAATCGATAAAAAATCGATTGTTTGTTCGCTTCCCTAATTTTATCACAAAAATCTAAAATAAAAATAATCGATTAACAGAAACCGATTATTTATTCGTTTCCCTAATTCTATCACAAACATTTTTCAATAAAAAATAATCGATTAACAGAAATCGATTGTTTTTTCGCTTCCCTAATTCTATCAAAAAAAGCGTGTCGTTTTGGTTAAATAATTTTTTATTATTTAGTTATGGCAGCGGTCTGAATATGCTGAATAGTAAGGGCACATCGCGTAAAAGCATATTTTTTATACGCTCCACCCTAATGTCCAAACATTACAAAATACCTACATAACAATTCTAATGAAAGAGGTAAGGTCTAAGAAGAAAAAAAATAAAGAACAACAATACAAAGCTGTTGCAATCAACATATGTACTTATAAAACACATAAAACAAAACCAAGTGACCGTTAACCGAGTAACAAACCAGTCAACCCAACAACTGCACCAACTGCACAACAACAAATAAAATGCGCTCTCCACACACACTGACCAAACTGCAATCAAAGTCAAAGGCAAAGCCAACAATTCACAAAGTGACTGATTGACTTGGCGTGAATTGACTTGACTTGTTGCTTTGACTTGATGGCTTGGCTTGGCTACGAGTAAACTCGCGCTGCCGACACAAATGAAAAAGAAGTCATCACCCATACGACGAGGTGGACAACACGAGGGGAATGAATGCTAATAAGCAAGCATTTCTTTTTTTTAATTTAAAATTTGCTTTTATGCAAGCAATGCAGTTAGAAAAATAAATACATAAATGAAAAGAAACCAAAAAAAAAAAAACAAAATTACAAAAGAAAGTAGCAAAAAGAGGAAACCAGTCAAATAAATACATACATACATACATACATACATATGAACGTACATATGTACATGCGCGATAACAAAGCCAACGAAAAGCAAATAATCTTCGTGCGAGTGCAACAAGTTGCGACCGTGAAAGCGGGCAACAAGCAACAAGTGGCCAATACTAAATACACATAACGACGGCCATCAGTCAAACATACAAACATACATAGTTTTCTTCTTCAACAGGTTGTTGCTGCTATGACGTCCATAGTCCAATAGTTGTTGTATGTGTTATGGCAGAGACGCACGCCAAGCAACAGGCAAACTAAAAAGCAACAACCGTGAACGACGACGACGACGAAGGAAGAAGCAAATTTTAGTGTTGGTTGAATACGAGGCATGCAGACGAAGCGCAAAAGCAGCAGCAGCAACTGCAACAACAAGACACGAATAATCAAAGGAATGCGGCGTGTATATGTGTATGTGTGTGGTTTGTTGATGCAACAGTAAATGTTGAATGAAGCTAAAGAAAGATTGGAAAACGAGGTAAAAGTCGTCGTTGTTGTTGTTGTTGTTGTTGTTGGTATAAGAAAAGTGTTTTTTAACGAGTGGCAAGCAATTGCTGCTGCAGAAACAACTAGCTCCTCACATTAGTTTACGCAATAAAATAATTGTACGCAGCAGCAAACGTGTTTTTGCAAGCAAAAAAAAATTAAATGAGAAGCGTAGAAGAAAACTGAATTCCAAGAATTTTTGAAGTGGTTAAGTGGGTTGCGGAAGGCACATAAAAAACAAACAAAAAAAAACAATTATAATTGAGGTTGTAGAGAAAGAATTGTTTTTAATGAAAGTAGTGGATTTGTTTGGAAATTAAAACAAAAAAAAATTAAAAACTACATAAAGCCAAAAATTTGATAACAAGGAGGATTAACAGCCAAATTGAAGTTAGCACAAAATTTAGTGATTTACAAATATGTAAGCATAAGTTTTTAACCAAAAATTCAATCGTTTATTAAACAAACAAAAATATAACATTTCTTGCCACCAATTGGAATAACCACCTAAATCCATTTTGGTAAGAAAAACTGTTAAAATAATTCAAAATAAATCAAAATATCGAGTTTGATATAACAAGCCAAAATTAGCGTTAATTGCAAAAAATAATACATATTTTTTGTCAAAAAAATAATTTAATAATATTTTAAAATTTTTTTGTACTATTTTAATATTTTTTTTTGCTACTATTTTAATATCTTTTTAATATTATTTTGATACTATTTTAATATTTTTTTGATACTATTTTAATATTTTTTTTTATACTATTTTAATATTTTTTTGCTACTATTTTAATATCTTTTTAATATTTTAATACTTTTTTGATACTATTTTAATATCTTTTTAATACTGTTTTGATACTATTTTAATATCTTTTTAATATTTTTTTTAAATATTTTAATACTTTTTTGATACTATTTTAATATCTTTTTAATATTTTTTTAATACTATTTTAATATTTTCTTGATACTATTTTAATATTTTTTCAACGCTAAAATAATCAACTAAAACCGTTTTTTATTCATAGACGCTTAGTGAACAAATTAATAAAATAATATTTTTTCAAAATTTAAATTTTCCTCTGAAAATCAAATTTGTACTTGTCGTTCGCGAGATAGCAACCAAAATTTTACTCACTAAATTTTTTGCTGTGTTAAATTCAATTTTTTTCTAGGCAGGCTGACACAAATTTATCTTGCATTCTGGTATAAAAACTAAAGTTAATTATATACAAATATCCAAAAAACTAAAAAAAATTTTGCAGGCCATTTACTTGCACAAAAATATTTAGCAAATTAAAACTGATTATCATTCAAGCAATAACTTCATATCCAACAATTATCAAGCCAGGTAGTTCTAGCTCATAATAAAAAACATCAAAAATATAAAGTAATTACTCAATCAACCATAGAATTACTGACATTTCCAACAAATTAATTTTAACGGAAAATTGAGACAAATAATGTAAAACCAATTTGTAAAACCAAAGAAAAAACTTAAAGCAACAGCGTACTGTAAAGCAACAAGCAATTGAGGAAAAAAATCAAAAAGAATAAAAATTTTGTACAACTCAAGAGCCGGCAAGCAAATACTAAATACACTTTGAAAGTAGGTTAAACTCTTGAACTCGCAAGAAGCACGAGGATAGGAAAAAAAATTAAACAAAAATAAACTAAAATAAAAATTGTCTGCCACTCAAAAAAGCAGTAACGGCAAATATTGCAATTAAAATTAACAAAAAAAAAAAATTAACAGAAAGATAAAGTTAAAAATGGAGAAGAGAGATAAAGATAAGGATAGAGATAAAAAATTAAATAAAACATAAATTCACGTGCCTGCGAGCTCAGACTTACAAAGTTCAAGTTACAAAAAAAATTTTAATAAAAAAGAAAAAAATAATAATGATAGTTAAAACAAAATCATGTACAAAATTTAAGTAAACTAGTAAGAGAGTCCAAGATCGTGTTAAGATTTGGTGTTCCAACAAAATACAGTGAAGTTCTAATAGTTCTCGAAAGAGAATTTTTCTTGCTTCCACGTGAGTCATACTTTGTTTACGTTCCGATAGAATTTGAAATTAAACTTCGTGAAGCAACAAAACTATAATTCCCTATATGCTTAGCACAACTGGGTATAAAAATAATAACTGTTTTAAATGAAAAAAAATATTAATACTCTCTGCAGTATTCTAAAATTTTTCAATATCTTTCTTAGTCGTTAGTTTAATTCGAAACTTAAATATATACATTAAAACTAATTTCATTAATTTCTATTCTTTTACAGCTGACTACCTACAACAACAGAAAGTGTATAAAACAGTAGTGAAAAAGATAAAATAAAATAAAATATTAAAAATAAAACAGTTCAGTGTTTAATAGTTGGTTTGCGTAAATAACCAACCACCAATTACTTTGCCGACCCCGATCACGTATAACGGTTAGACGCAAGTTTGAAAGGAGAGAAGAGAAAAGTTCGGCGCAAGAAGCACCAACTTGAGAGTTAACAACAACAAAAGACAAGCAAACAACAGCAGAAATGGAGGGTTTCTATGATGGTGATTTAAAAGATATTTGGGATTCCGATCTAGATCCGGTAAGTACGGAAATTTTGAAAAAAAAAAAATTAAAAATTTTTTATTTAGAATTCGAAGTTAGTTGTATAATGGAACTAAGTGATAAACTAGACTTAGAGTATTGAGTGCTCTCTCACCAAAAACATTTATTCCAAGTTCTTATATCATTTAAGTTCTCAGCTCATTTCCTCATGTCATCGCTCTCATATTCGCCAACTCCCTCTCCATCTCTATGAAAACTAAAAATCTTTATGTTTGCATTTTGGCTATAAATCTCACATTGGATTTTATGATTTCCGTTAAAAATTTATGTTAGACTTGCCCCAATGACAAAAGCATAAACCACAATCATTTATGAAATGTTCCCTCTATTTGATACTTAAAAAATAATAAAATTTATGCAAATACAACAAATGGCAATCAATTCGCATTGAAACACAAAAAATTACGTCAACAATAAGAAATAAAAAAAATCGAAATGCTTTTCTAGCTTCAAAACAAAGTGTGAAATCATGCAACAAAATATTCTAAATGACTACATCACTAAATTGCCATGCGAGAAAAGCAAAAATCGTAAAATACGAAGAAGTTAATTTAAAATTTATTACAATAAAAATATATAAAAAATAAAAGATGTAAAAAGTAAAAGAGAAAAACTGCAATTTATTTAAAAATAAAATGTTATAAGTAAAAAAAAATTGGGTAGAGACAAAACTAAATAAATAAGTAAAAAAAAATGTTTTAAATAAAAATTTATTAAATAAAATTTAAATTTATGAAAAATATTTATAGATATCGATCAGTTTATATACATATATTTTTTTTTGATAAAGTTATTAAAAAAGATATATGTAATTGTTAAACCTTAAAAGAAAATTTAGCTTTATGTAAAAGAAATAAGAAAATAAAAATTTTAAAAGATATAAATTTACAAAAAAAATTTAAATGTGAAAACAAAAATGTATTTCAAAAATATTTATAAATATTTGTTTGTATAGTAACAGCCAACAAAATAAAAAAATTTATATATATGTATGTAAATAAAAAATGTTAATGAGAAAATAAAAATAAAAGAATATACAAAATATAAAACTTGTAACAAAAACAAAATATATATAAATAATATTATCGTTATAAAAGATTAAAAAAAATATGTACAAATAAAAAATCTTAGTTCTCTGACACATAAATAAATAAAAACTAAGCAGAAATTAATAAAAAAAAAATTAGAAACAAACTAAATTCGTAATAAAAACATATTTAAAAAAATAAAAAAATAAAAATTTATAAAAAAATGTATAAATAAAAAACGCCCAAAAATTATGAAAGCGAAATTAAATGCAGTAGGGGCCTTCAAGCAAAGTGATAAACTCCTCCCTAAAAAAAACCATTTACAATTTCCTACAGGGTATCAATGCATTCACTCACATACTCGACACACATTGACTAACTGCATAGATGATTGCCTAATTGTTATTTCTGCGGAATGTTTAGTGGCACAACAAATTATGTTTTTATATGAATTTGTTGCACGCTTATTCTCGCCAATGTACATACATACTTACATACGAGTACATATGCATGTAGTATATACTTGGTGTGTAGGAACTCAAATCTTGCATGTACCCAGATGCACTTTACGCATACTTACAAACTTCTTTTTAAAATAAAGTAGCACTTGCATCCTCTTTATGATTTGCAGCTATTTTTAACTTGATTACAACATGATTTGCAATGAGTAAAATGTGCCGCCTTGCAGCGTGATATATGCGGAAAACATTAGATCGAAACAAAAAAAATAAATAAAAAAATATTTTCCAACCAAACTTTTTTTTTCTGTTTTTAGTTGAAGATTTTGAGAATAAAAATTTTTTTTTAAAAAACTTGAATTTTGAAATATGTTTTTCAATCCAAATTTTTTTTTTTTGTTTTTTTTTTAATTTTTTTACGATTTATTGAAAATTGCGATATTTTAAGAAAAAAAAAAAAAAAATTTAAAACTTATTTTAAAAACAAACTGCAAAATTTCAAAAACTTTGAACTTTGAAAAATGATACTTAAACAATTTTTTTTTTTTTAATTTATTTGAATCTTTTCTAACATGCGATTTTATAGTTCAAGCCTTGTAAGTGTATTAAAATTTAGTATTGAAAAATGTTTTTGTAAAACACATTTTTTTTTTTCATTCTCAAGTTTTTTTTATTGAAAAAAAGATTTTAAATTGTGAGTTGTTTTAGTAGTATACATATGTATGATTTTTTTAAATATTATTATTATTTTTTTTTTTTGGAAAAATTGCCTTGCTAAAATACATGGTCCAAGAAGATGAACACGATTTAAATTTTTTTCTTGGTACAGTCTAATTAGCATATTGGCATTTGCAATTGTGCGTATTTACTATTTTTATGAAATTTCATTTGACGATTTGGGTACGGCCGACGCTCGATTGCCTGAATGAATATTTTGCGCGCTCGTTTACGAATTGTTTTTGCACACATTTTTTTGTTTTTATTCGTAGAAATTCTTTGTTTTTGTTTTTGTTTCTGTTTATTTTTTTTTTTTTTTCAGACTGGTTGTCATGTATATAAGTGACACATGTATGCTTTATTTTAATTAATTTAATGTTTTTGTTAATTAAACAAATTAATAAATAACCAGAGAACGAACTGACATTTGGCAATTAATTGCATAGCGGAATGGAAAATTAAAAAAAAGGCTGCTTATTGCAACTTAAGTATAAAAAGGATTCTGAGTGGTTTTGTTTTACTTTGAGTAAAGGGCTGGGATCATTAGACGAGGACTTATTTGTGCTAGTTCTAGAGTGCCTGGTAGTACTAGTGTTACTTATTTGTATTGCTAGCCTTTGAAGACTGTACCCTATTGACTTTCTCAATTGCAACTACACCCATTTAATTAACCGTAATTTAATTTCCAAATTTGTCACGCCCAAATAACATTAAAACATTCAAAAATTTTCCTTTACCCACCCTTCAAATAAAGAGATGCTATTCTCATGTTACTTACATATTTGTTGTATATATACACATTTCTTTTGTTTTTGTTGTATCTATGAATGTAGAACATAAGTGTTTCAATGTATTAGAAAACATTGTCTGGAATTCATGGCACATTTGAAAAGAACATTTCCGTTTTGATAAGCAAAAGAGAGGAATATCAACGATAATAGCGGCATATTTTAGACATATCAGCTATATATACTTACTACATATGTATATGTATATAAACACATACATACATACATTATTACTCTACTGAAGTCTTACAAAACTGTTTCTTAGAATCGATGCCAGTCAAGTTATCTAAAATTAACAACGATTGTTTAATTTGAAATTCCAATTTCTCTAGAGCTTTTTAAGAAGAGAAGGGAACGCAAGAATTATGATTTCTATAACACTGACATTTTAATTTCTTCTCGTTCAGGTTTTGCTTTGTTGTTGCTTTTTTAATAGTAAAACATTCCCATAAGGTTTAGAAAAGTGTTGCTGCAGGGACGGATATGATTACAGTACGCTAATGAGCTAGCCTGACTTCCACAGAACTGAATTATTATTTACAACAAAGATAATATAGCCTATTAATTAAATAAAATGTAAATTCAAAATAATTTTGGGGTTAGAAAAATTTATTTTTCTTAGATTCTTCCCCAAAAAGAGAAAAGGTTAGCTAAGTTAATTAAATATTTTTGTGATAAATCGAATTTTGAAAAATATATATTTTTTTTTTAATTTTTAAACATTTTTTTATTTATCTAAAAAAAAATTTTTTTGTTATTATTTTTATTTACTTTTCATATTCTTGTAAGTTTTATGAGCTCAAGACCAGTTGATAATAATTCTTAGTTCAAAAAAAATTTAAATAAGCAGAGAAATTTAGAAAAAAAGTAATTTTTTTTACTATTTTTGTGTTAAACGTGTATAACATATTTTTTTTTTGTTTTCGGAAATATAAATTTTTAAATTAGGAACGAAATTTTTGGAAATTTTCTTTTTAAAATTTATACGAAAAATAATTTTAATTTACCTAAATATGTTTCGAAAAAACATTGAAAATTGGTGTAATTCATAAACATTGTTATTTTTTTTTTCATTTTCTAAAATTAGTTTAATTTTTTTTGTTGAAATTAAAAAAAGTCCGCTGAATTAAAACATAAAAATAAAATTGTTCTGCTTTTAACATTTTGAATTTTGTTTGTGAAGATTTAAATGTAAATTTATGACAAAATAATAAAATAACATAATAACACAAAAACAATAAAGAAATTATACTAACATCATAGATTTTTCAAATTAAATCAAATTAAAAAAAAATTGTTTTTGGAATTTTTTAAAACTTTTTAATGTTTTAAAAAAAAAAAATTATTTTACTTAATTACTAATCAGTGATTTTTGGTCAAAAAATTCAAGTCTGTCGAAAAATATATTTTTCAAAGATAAAAAATTTTCTTTACTTACCTCCCAAGCCCCAATTCACATTTGTTTTTCAAAGAAAATACATGTTTTATTCATAAGTCGCTAAGTGCTTGCGAAAAAAAAAACGCCTACTCTTTCCTATATCACTTTGATGGCTATCGAGTTTTAGATTTTTCATTTTTAATTTTTTTTTGCAGCGCGAGAAAGTCACAAAACATTCTCTTTAGATTAGCAAATTATTTTAGTGTTTTATATCAAAAAGGAAATCAATGTTAATATTAAACATCTGCCACACTAACCACACTAGCCACCTTATCAAATCATTTCATTGTTTGAATATTTATTAATTTTTTTTTTTTTTAAATAACATGCCATCCACGAGTCTATAGAAAGTTTATGTTTCTCAGGGCATCTTATTTAGAAATGTTATTTGTTGATAAGATTGTGTTGATATGTACTATGTATGTTGCCATGTATTTTCTAATTTATTGATATTTACAACAAAAAAATAGCATCATGCGAGCCGGTTTTTTTTTTTTTGAAAAAAGCGTAAGACTAAATTTCGAATTTTTTTTCAAATACGAGTTTTAGTACATGGAGCTATAATACTTTCTAAAATTAGCATTAGAAAATTTTCATAAGAAAGTGCACTTATGCCTTTTTTTGAGAAACCCGGCGCATTTACAAATTTTTGGTTTCATTTTCCCTTCAAACGCTGATAAGATGCTGAGTCAAAATTCATTTATTGGTAATTCAATTCAATTCAAGATTTTTTTCTAAATTTTTGGTATACAATTCTTTTGGTTTTTTGGGGGTGTTTATTAACGCATTTGTCGCTGGTTAATGTTTAATGATCATTTATACAATCTTTAGTGTGAAAAATTGTGTTTTTGTTTGTATGTATGTATGTAGCTGAAAATGTGTGCTATTTGATTAACTTGTGTGATGTATCGTGGTTGCTGCTTCAAATTTCTTATACTGCTACCGCGAGGGAATGCATTTGGTGATTACGGTGACCATAAATCAATGAATATGTGTGAGCGTATGTATGTAAGAGTGTTTGTACTTAATAAACGAGAAAAGTCGTTAAAAGATATTTATGAAATTTTCATAGTAGATCCATACGGTCACTGGGCATAGTATAGGCTATATATGAAAGCCATACTGACCCCAATAAAAAGTTAACAAAAGGAAAAACCTTTTAAGAAGTTTAGAGTCAGGGCGAGGTATACAGTATTTAACATTTTTCGATTTCTGAGTCCTTAAAAACTATACTTTCAACACGCTCTTATAAAAATTTAAATAAATTTTTGGCTCAACCTAATCAAGTTGCTATACAAGAAATATAATGACTTTTGTTTTGTCAAATTCACATTTTATGATAAGCTATAGATGAACATTTAGTGGTACAGTGTAAAAATGTGACTTTCAAATGGCCATTGGCAAACAAAGACACAAGGGAATGCAATCGCACAAGCGTTTGCTCAAGACACCACCATTCACATGATCACATTTCAAATGCGTTCGATGCGGAGGGCTGTATCAATACAAATTTTAATCTTTGAATCTTGTGTGAGTGGTGTGTGGTGAGTGACAATATCCTGAGGGAAAAATAAGTACTCTGCTGCTTAAAAAATGTAACTCAATGGAAAGGAAAGAAAAAATCGCAGATCTACCAAAGCAGTGAAAGTGCCTAGCCATAACCATAAGCGTGCTTTAACCGCAGCCGTAAGATAAAGAATTTTTTTTTTAAATAATTTGTGCAAATGGAGAGAAGAACAGGATTCATAGATTCACTAAAATAGTGAAAGTACTTAACCATAACCATAACCGTTTCTTAACCACAGCCGTAAGTTTCAAAATTTTTGTTTGTTAAATAATTTTTCCAAACGAAGAGAAGAAAAAGATTCGCAGATACACCAAAATAGTGCAAGTGCCTAGCCATAACCAAAACTGTTCCGTAACCCCAGCCGTAAAATTAATTTTTTTTTTAATAAAATGTTTTATGGAGAAAATAAAAAGATCTAAATAATCTAAACGCAAGCATAAAGCATACCGCTCCCTAACCATTTCCACTAACGTAAGCGTAGAAGTAACTATATTCATAATCGCACTTTAGTTTACAGTGGTTAACTTAAGCCGTAACCAGTCTTAGTTATTACTGTTTCTTTAAATAAGCCTTAACCACCCTTAACCGCAGCCGTAAGCGTTATCCATAGAACACATAGTCCCAAATGTAAAATTTTAAATAATCATAGCCTTAAACGTGAAAGCAAGTCTAACCACTAGTAACCGTAACCGTAAAAATTTATAAAATAGCTCAGCTGTAGAAACTTCTTCCATACGAGGCAGCAGCTCCGTTACTCTAAATTTTGCTCCAGTTTTAGGTATCCATTTATATATCTTAATACATATAATAAATTTATTTTCCTACAGGGTCGATTGCATTGTGTGTATGTGCATATTAATTGCTATAAATTATGGTATTATACAAATACTTATTGAATTAATTTAAATTGTTGCTATTGCTTTACTAAATACTACTTTTTCTCGGTGCAAGTTTTTTGTTAACTTCCTTCGCTGCAAAAATTTATTACATTTTTCAAATTTTTCTTTTTGTTTTACCAATTTTAATACTCAAAAGCGTATTTTCGAAACGTTAATAAATGCAAATTAAACTGAAATTTGAGCAGACAACGTTAAAACGAATGAAAAAAAAATTTTAATTTGGTAGTGTAAAATGAACGTAAACACTTTTTTGCTGTTGCTATTGTTTTAATCGTATTTAGTCTGGAGAAATGCTTGTTTTGTTTTTTTTGCATTTTTGTTTTGTTTTTTTTTGCACAAATTTTAGCACGCTTACATCAGCGTTCGATGACTCCCGATTTTGCGTAGTAAACAAGCAATAATTTTAACGATGCAAAAAAAAACAATTTAAAAATGTGCTTGCATTGTTTACTTAATAAATTTTATTTTATTTTTTTTATTTTTATTTTTTTTTTTTTGTTTCGTTTTATCAGTATTTTTCATTGCAAAAGATGTTTCAAAATGACCTCTAAAAATATATATATATACATGTGCGTGTGTGTATTAATATTCAAATTTTTTGGAGGGGCAAATCATTAGTTTGGGGGCCATGTAGCCAATAGCTGGCAACACCCTGCAGTTGTAAGGGAAAGCTAGTAGTTGGAAACCAATTTTTATTACTTTGGTAATTAAAAAACAAACAAAAAATTTTATACATTAAAAAAAATAATAATATTCCTTTGACACTATTTTTCATTTCTTTAAAAATCAACTTTTTAAGTTAAAATAATTTTTTTTTGTTTTTTTTTTACACAATATCATTCTATCCACACCCTAAGCGATTATTACTTTTTTTTAATTTCAACTCACCCTAAAATAAATATTTATGTATATGTACATAGATTAATGTAAGTGAATATGTATTTGGCAAAAATTGCGCAAAATTTAAATCATACAAAAATATATTTATAGGCCTCTAGATTTCATGCCTGAAGATAAGAAATCTACGACTTTATGGCATTTATTTAATTGTAAAATAATATAAAATTTGTAAGGAGGCAAATGACAAAAACAATTTTATTAATGAAATAATAAGAACCTCAAATAATTTCTAAAAAGCAAAAATAATTCGAATTTCGAATATAACTCGAATTTCGAAAAATTATGAATGTATCTTTTTTTTTGTTTTTTACCGACCGCCGAAAAATTTTAAAACAAGAAAGGAGACAGTCAAAAACTGGGACTCGGTAGATTTTTATTTCCCCTTCTTAGTTTAACATATAAATAGTTAATGCAAAAATAATTCGAATTTCGAAAATAATTCGAATTTCAAAAATAATTCGTATTTCGAAAAATAATGAATGTAGCATTTTGTGTATTTTTTAATTTTTGTTGATCACAAAAATTTTTAAAATAAAAAGGGAGACAATCGAAAACTGGGCCACAGTTAATTTTTTTTTTCTTAATTTCCTCTGTGAAATTACTTAAATAGTTTTACAAAACAATAAATAAAAATAAATATATTGCAATTGAATATCAAGAAGAAGCATAGTTTTATGCATTTTTATAGTATTTCTAATATATTTTTAAAAAAAAATTTTGTGTTTTCAAAAAATAATGTGAACATACCCTTAGTACTTTGTTCATGAAAGGTAAAGCACTGTGCCTAGCTGCTGCGGCCATTGATCAGCAATTGTTTTATATTAAATTGGTTGCAGCGGCCAACATTTTTACCACACATTTTCTTAGTTTCAACTTTTACTTTTTCTGACAAATGAAATTCCAAACAACCGCAAAGTTTATTTCTTAATTTATGCAGCCGTAAGGCATTTATTTCATTATTTCAATATTAATCATTTTAATTTCTTTTTTATTTTTTGTGCGCTGGTGAAAGGAATGTTTTTTAGTTATATAAAGAAATTATTAATTTGAAAAATTATATAATTATTTCAAATGAAGAAAAATTAATGGTGTAATATAAAAAGAAATTAAAACTAGCAGCAAATGAAACGCTAAAATTGGTGGTAACAAATTAAGCACTAATTTGAGAAATATTTTAGAAAGCTACAAATAGTAAAATAAACAGAAACGAGGAATTATGGTTAGTTGAGCTTAACGAAAATTGAGTAAACCTCGTGAAACACGCGCTTAACTAGTATCACCTAGATGCTTTGCGTTCCATAAGACTTGACATTTCCGGTAGTGGAACTTAGGTAAGCAACTAGAAACAGCAAATTTTCTACTTTCAAATTGCAGATGAATACCGAAACTAAATTTTTTACACGTTCTGTTGCTTCTTGAGATATTTGTATGGTTAATACAGTCACGTTAAACATATAGGCGTGGTGGGTTCTATTACTGGACCAAGCAAGAAGCTGTAAAGTACTTCAAAAGTTTTTCCAAATCTACTTATGTATGTCTTTCTGCTAATTCTTTTTCATTTAAAATTTTAATTTTGAAAACATCAAAGTCATCAAATGCCAACTCCCTGAATAATTTAAACGCTAAAAATTATGCCGACCTCTTCATTAAAGCTCAATGTTATTTAACTTGTTTTAACAGTTATTAATTTAAAATAAATTCCATTGCCATCATATACAGTTAGTTTCACTCTCTACGTATATACATATAACTTTTTCATATTTCCTTTGATTAGCAATTTATTTAATTTATTTCATGCCAGTTGGTGGTGATTATACCACCAACAATGCAACTGACACATCATGACATGGCGGCTCATCTGAATGATGAAAACCTTAGCGCGGCAATGCCACCACTCACACTCAGCTCAGCTCAGCTCCAGCTATGTAGCAAAGTAAGCTTTCGCAGCACGCCTATAGCCCGCTGACTTGTTTGGTGATGGTGTTGACCTCAATATGTCCAAAATATTAATGTATGTTGGTAAGAGTTGAAGAGTTAAAGAAGTTAGCCAAATAAATAAGGAAATAATGTGTTGTACACGAAATATTTATTTATAGATATATTGCTTTAGAGAATTTGTGATTTAAGCGTAAAACCGACTGAGTCATGGCAAAATATGCGGGTATAAATTGGCAACGATTTTACAATGCGCTGTGGGTCGGAAGTTGCGAAAAAAGTGTGTGAAATATTTATTTGATGAGGTTTTTGTGGCACGCTATTTACAAAAAAAAGTATTTGTTAGAGGAGTTCATCCGAGCGAGATGTGCTTGAAAGTGTCGGACCAAGTTAGGGTAAATGTTCCAAAAATTACAAAAAAAAAAATGTTTGAAATATTTCTATGTATGCATGTATGTATGTGCATACACGTACTGTATACTATATTTTGATTCTGAGTATCTGTAAATATAATAAAATTTAAAAAAAAAAATCAACAAAGGTCTAAGCGAGCTATAAACGTGAGTGAAATGATTTCGGCCATTTTTATTGCTCTAGAATTGGACCACAATTTTTATTGTCCACATTATGACGGCCACAGTCTTGCGTACATTTACATATATATGTATGTATGTACATTAGGGTGGGTGGTTATTTTTTTAGCTTTGCATTTGTTAGAACCTGAATTTTTTTATTAATTTTGAAATCTATAAAAATGGAAATAAAAAAAATTATTTTCACAAAAAAAAAAAAAAATATTGAAAACAATTTTTTTTTAATGTTTTAGGAAAAAATTCATTCCTCTTTGACTGAAATTGAAAATTTGTCAACTTTTATTTTTGTACTTAAAGAAAACAAAAATTTCGAACAAAAAAGGTTTGAAAAAATATTTAACATTTTTTTTAAATTCAAATTTATATAATTATGTAAATTGTCCTTTTCAGGAAAAATTACAAAGCACCAATTAAAAAAAAATTTAAAATTTGTTAAACTTTTATTTTTGTGCTTTAAAATGGTAGTGAAGAGACTGAAGTTGAAAATTTGTTAAATTTTAACTCTTTTACTTAAGAAAAAAAATAAAATATGTACTTCGAAAAAATAATAAACTTTAATTTTTGTGCTTGAAAAAAAAAAAAACAAAAGAAAGAATTTTTTCAACAATTTATAATGACTTTCTTAGTTTTGTAAATAAATAGCTGCAATGAAAATTTTAAAGTTGAAACTGTTTTTAGTATTTTTTTTTATTATTCTTAAAAAAATGTTTTATAAAAAAAAATTTACTTAACTTTTTTAGTTTAATTTTTGTGCTAAGAAAATGAAAAAAAAAATTCACTGAACGTTTTTAAATGAGGTAGTTGCAATGGAGAAAAGTGTCTCCTTGAAAGCCGGTTAATATTTTTTTGGAATATCGATTAAGGAAAAAAACACTACGTATCTCTTTCGATTTTTTTTTTTTGTCTTTTTTTATGATTTTGGTTAACAACAAATTTTTTATGTTAAATAAAATCAATTTGGCTACCGTTTTTTCAAATATATTTTTTTTTTCATTTATTTTCTTCTTTTTTTAAGTTGTTTTTTTCCACCCACCCTAATGTTCAGTATTACTGACGCTAGGGTTAAAGTACATATAAATAGCCAGAAGTGCACATATTTACAAGCGTCAGTCTGTGTTAAGCACGCATGCACGTGTAGATCGCTGTCAAGTTGTGTGGCCAGATCATGAGCTCATTGTAATGCATGCTTTAGCGGCTGCTTAACGCAATTTTCTACTTTTTTCTTTCTTTACAACTGCATTATTACCTGTTCTGAGTTTATACATCCGTTTGTAGATTTCCGTATTAAATGCAGACTCGTATTTGTGCACTTACATACCTACATATGTACTTACTTGTATGCATACCTAGATATGAATATGCGATAAAAAAGTTATTTAGCTTGTAGTAATTGGGTTAATTGGGTAATTTTAACAGGCGTCATGAAAAGTCAAAAAAGTTACAGATTTTGCAAAAAATATTTCTTTTTTGTTTTAGCTTAAATTGCGAAAGAAATGAAGTGATGAAACACTAAATAAGTAAAGTGTTGTTTACAGTGGGGTTGTAATGGAGGCAAATTGCTAGTTGGTTCCAAAAGTTTCTTACGATGCATGTTAAGGTTTGATGTTTTTGAGATAGGCAAATCGGTAAGCAACAAATTTTGTTGTTGCTGTTGTTCCAATAGAGCTTAGTTGTTTTCTGGAATGAGTCTGGTGCGATCCAGTACTAGAACCTCCTGGAACAGTCATACCTTACCACAGTTATATTTTTTGTCCGCTAAACCGATGGGTATACATAACTACTAAAAATCTTTCCCGAGTTTACGTTATTTGATTTCTAATAAAATTAAAAAAAAAAATATTAAAAACTTGAGGTTTTCCACGAACATATAAGCTAATGGAACATGAAGAAATTGTGTATAAGGTCTTCAATATTTCATTAATTTTTGTCGACGCATTATTGCAAAACTGCAGTTGTTCTTTTTGTTAAATTTTTGGCCATTTTTGTTGTTCCAGTTGTTATTTTGCTTGTTTTTTTTCTTGCCATTATTATAATTGCGTTTGGTTTTCTTAGTTTCGTATATATAGTTTAGATTTGTTGTTGTCATTTTTGTTGTCATTGTTAATGCTGTATCCTCCCTGTTGCTTTTTTAGTTAATTGCGTTGTGTAAGCATTTTTTATTTCAATAGTTTTTGTTGTTTTTGTGTATTGTTTTTTTTTTATTGTTATCTTCTGTGTGCTGATATATTTGCTTGTTGCAAAGATCGATTTATATGCACCACCATCTTATAAAAAATCCGGAATTTCCACAACATTCCACTTAGAAATTAAACTTCATTGTTAAATAAATATTTACTGCAAAATACACACCCACTGTGATTCTCAGTTGGAATGCAAAGAAACTGTACCGTACCACCCAAAAAAGATTAAAAAAAACAAAAATGAATCCCAAACAGAGAAAAGCAAAATGGCGAAAAATGCGTGACAACAAAAAATTAATAAATAAAACCAAAACCAAAACCAAAATGCAACAACAAGAAAATCCAGAAAAAAAATGTAGCAAAAGCAAAAATACAAAAGAAAACACAAACGACAATCTAACTGTTCCAAAGCGCACCTTCAATGAAGTGTTTTCAATAGAGCAGCCAAACAACAAAAAAGCACACAAAGAAAAAGCAAGATACACATACCTAGCCAGACACATTATATACTACAAAAAAGACATAAAATTACAGCCTATTACAGCAACAAAACAAAGCTCAATTACAATAAGAAAACCGCATACTATAACTAATAAATGTATACCTACTGTGAAGAGGAAGAAGAAAAAGGAAAAAAGTGTATATACTATATATCAAATCAACAACAACAAAAAAATAATAACAACAATAACAAAAAAAAAAAATATGCACAAAAACTAGTACAGCAATCAAGCAAAAGTCAAACTGAGCCATAGGCGACAACAACAACAACAATAGCAATAAGCATGGCTTTGTGAGTACGAGGGTGGCGCTGAGAGTTACCGGAAATGAATATTTGAGTATGATTATTTTTAAAACAACATGACTCGTTTTGAAGCGTAAGCTATGTTGAGAGTTAAAAAATATGTCAAATTTGTAGGTTGATAGTGATGGAGTAACCCCCGAACTCTTTCGAATCACTCAGTTGAGTGCTCTATCTTACAGTCAGAGAACTTGATTTTCGAAAAAAATAATTATTAATCGATTTTGAAATGTTTAATTCTAATAATCGATTAAATTAAAAATTAATGACTGGTATAAAAAACTATCGAGAAAAAATCGACTGTAAAAAATATCGATTCAAGTGACAATCGATTAGCAATTTACAGCCTTAATTATAACCCATCAAATGAGCTGGATAATTTTCATTAGAACGTGACTGGCAAGCGATCGTCCTCTAAAAACAATTCTCTCCGAATAACCGAGACACTACACTCGGTAAGAAAATTTCTCTCCTCTGAAATGTGGAAGGGAAAAGAGAGCTTCTACATTCATACCAAAACCACCAATGTTTCAGAAGTTAAGAGCAACCACTTCTTTCGTTTTCGTGTAACCCTCGTAACTTTGCATACACAAATGTAAGTCGTAATCAACAACAATAACAACAACAACAAAACCGCGTAAAAGCAGCAACGAACCCGGCAGCAACAATGTACCGGCAATTCGCTGGAACCAGCAGGTTTTCTCAACGAATTAGAGACATTCACTTTTTGCATACCACACAATAGCAACAACAACAACAACAACAACAACACGAAGAAAAAGAGATCAAGCAAACCAAAAAACAACACCAACTCACTATTATTACAATGTCGACTGCAAAAGTTGAAATGTTGTTTGTAATAAATACATTTGTTGTTATTGTTGCACAGCTTTACACATACACACACTCACCGCTTCAGTCACAACATGATCAAACTTCAGGTGCACCTTTGCCTACAGAGAGCGAGGTCCACGGAGACAGAGCGTGCGGAGATTTGCAGCTTGGGCGGCAATTAAATAACGTTGTTGCAACAGGCAGTTAGGCCAAAGTTGCATTGAAGCGTTTGGACGGTGGGAGCGGGAAGTTGTTGGAGTGGTTGTTGCTTTTGGCGCGCCTCAAATGCTTTTGCGCTTAGTAACAGCAACAGCAGCAGCACCGCTACCCAACAAGACCACTCATTCAACATTCTTTGAAGGTTTGGCAGTGAATGTTGTTAAGTGGCCCAAAGCAAAAAATTCCAAAAAAAAAACAAAAATACGCCAAAATGCAGGAGTAAAAGGAAAATATTTATGTAAGTACGACGACATTTGTACGAGTGGAAAAACGAGTTGCATACAAAACGGTATTTGCAATTTTGGTGTGATATTGAGATAAAAAGCAATAAAAAGAAATAATTGAAGTGTCCAACAAAAATTTAAAAAACTAAAAATTTGTTGGAAAATATTTACTTCGAGGCGGGTGAAATTGGGTAGAGGAATAGGTGGGAAATTTCAATCTAAAAGTCTGAGAAATATATAAAATTAATTTAAACAAGCTATAAAATACTTTGATCGTATATTATAGGGCTGCGAACAAGTAATCGATATTTTAATAATCGATTATTTTTTATCGATTTTTTTTGAAAATTTTATTTACGAAAATATCGATTTTTAATAAATCGATTATAAGGTTTGCACATTTGAAATCGATTTTTGTAAATAAAGTTATTTGTAGGTTGGCTGGAAAAATTACTTAAACCATGTACCCACTACAACTGAAAACACAGATGACCACTTCTTTCTACTTATACTGCCCTTAATGCCTATAAAATGTGATTAAATCAAAGCATCAGCTTGTACAGTTGTGGGTTGGCTGATTTTGGATCGAATTAAAAAGCAACCAATTTAAAACTTTCGACAATTTAAATTACTTGAAACATCTTCAACTCAACTTTGATGGCTCACATACAGGTGTATTTGGCTCATAAATGTAATGCTTTCTAGTAAGTTGTACCCAAACGTATCATCTCATTCAAAATTCTGTATCCGTCACTTCATACATGTATCTATGTTTGTGTTTAAATATGTATCCACTTAACTTCCTTCTTCATTGATTTGACTTAACTTGACTTTCTTCACGGCATTTCTTCTTCATTATTTTTACTTCTTATTATGTACGGCTGTGGGTTTGTTTGTTAGTGTTTTTGTTTTATTTGCCATTCACTTTAATTTTGTATACTTTTTTTTTTTTGGTACACGAAATTGTTTTCCGTTTGTTTCGAAGCACTCACATGCTATGTGAAGAATTTTTGATTTTGATTTTTTATTTCTTTGTTTGTGAAATCAGGAAAACGTAATTTCCAATTCTCAACACGAATATCCGTAGACTCATAAATACCGTACAGTGCAACAGCCAACAAGTTAGGAAACATGACATCACTCAATTCCAATTTTCTGACTAGTATTGAATCGGCCGTAGGGGACCAAAGCTTGTACCAGTAGAAATTTCATGTTGAGATGGGAGCTGAATTGTTATGACTTTGTTTTATTTCTTATTTCTTTGATTTTATTTTATTTTATTTTATTCTATTTTATTTTATTTCATTTTATTTTATTTTATTTATATTCATTTTATATTCATTTTATTTTGTTTTGTTTTGTTTTATTTTATTTCATTATATTATATTATATTATATTATATTATATTATATTATATTTTATTTTATTCTATTTTATTTTATTTCATTTTATTTTATTTTATTTATATTCATTTTATATTCATTTTATTTTGTTTTGTTTTGTTTTATTTTATTTCATTATATTATATTATATTATATTATATTATATTATATTTTATTTTATTTTATTTTATTTTATTTTATTTTATTTTATTTTATTTTATTTAATTTTATTTAATTTAATTTAATTTAATTTAATTTAGTTTAATTTAATATAATTTAATTTAATTTAATTTAATTTAATTTAATTTAATTTAATTTAATTTAATTTAATTTTATTTTATTTTATTTAATTTTATTTAATTTAATTTTATTTTATTTAATTTAATTTTATTTTATATTATTTTATTTTATTTTATTTTATTTTATTTTATTTCATTTTATTTTATTTTAGTTTATTTTATTTTATTTTATTTCATTTTATTTTATTTTAGTTTATTTTATTATATTTTATTTTATTTTATTTTATTTTATTTTATTTTATTTTATTTTATTTCATTTTATTTTATTTTAGTTTATTTTATTATATTTTATTTTATTTAATTTTATTTTATTTTATTACTTATTACTTATTATTGGAAGCAGTTTACAACTAACTGGTTTATCTGCCGGGTACATACCCACTTAAGAACTAGTTTTGAATGTGCTTCTTCTTCGTATTACTGGTTTCTCTACCGGATTTTGTAAATACTCCAATGTTTATAAGAATGTGTTACTTGACATTAATTCACATTTGTTGTTACTTTTTCGGGTTCATTATGTAGCATGTTCGGTATTTTACAACGGTTCTTAGTCGTTTGCCGCTCTTCTAAAATTCCGATCAGCAAAACCAAATCTTCGCGCAAAACTTAATTTGTATGTGACTTCTTTTGCTGTGATTATATAGGTAGTTAGGTGGATACAGCTTTTTAGTAAATTTTTCTTTTTTATTTCATGCGCGCTAACTTTAGTTTTGTGTTTGTGCATTCTGCTTACTGTTTCGTCAATTTGTTGCAATATAATAAATTTACGAGCCGTTTTGTTACGGTCATAAATTTCAGCTGATACCGTTGCTGGATACAAGGTGGCGCAAAAAAATTGTGAAAGACCAATATTGAACACAATTACATAAGTACTAGGTAATTAAGTTAATCATTTTTAGCGGAATCACTTTCGTCTAGACTGTAAATATTTATTGACATTAGAGACAGAAGGAAAGTGAGTTAAGTCCTTAATCGATTTTTACTTTAATCGATATTTTATGTCGATTTTTTATCAATTTTATAAATATTTTCATAAGGCATTTTTACTAAATTTATAAAAAAAAAAAAGTAGATTTTTCGATTAATGAAAAAATCGATTTTTAAATAACAATCGGTTTTTGGGTAATCTGAGGTCGATTTTCTTCTTACATACCTAATATGAAATATTCCTTGAGCATTCTTTTACATCAGTTCCAAGTAACTCAAAACACCTTTTCAGCCCACCCTGTATCTACTTAAGCAATACTTTAGCTTGTGAAATAGCTGTGACTGAATTGCTTTTTGTATTCTTATACTCGTATGTTTGTAGTTAAGTTTATACATTAGTTTGTCATCTTAAAAAATGACGCTCCAAATTGCTTGTATGTACATATGTATGTATATTCATACAAACATGTCGCTCACAAGTAACGAGTACCAAGAGTACCACGGGTACCATACATATTGAATACCGACGAAATTAATTGAGTAATCTCTGATGTGCTCATTCATTGTTGTTGTTGTTTTTTATCTATGTACAAATGTGGTAATTGTCAGAAATTTTTTACCGCTTCCACCGGAAGGAATTGCAACCAAAAATGAATATGAAAAATTAAAAAAAAAAATTTTAAATAAATAAAAAAAAAATATTTTTTTTGTACAAATATTTGGCTGCTAATTGTCTGCATAAATGATGAATTAACTTAACGTTCCTCAAATTGATTAGTTAATTATGCAGCAAACATTTGTTTAAGAAAAAAAATAGACAATGCAACCAACGGTATTTTGTGTGTCCGGTTAAGTTTTTTTGTTGTTTTTGGCATAACGTTTACATATGTGTGGCTTTGGTAATAACGTCAATTTGCTGTGATGACTCAGCTGTTGGTCAATATTTGACCTCAGATTAGTGGTGTCTAATGATTTATCTTCATTAGTTTTATTTAAAGTTTTTTTTAAGTTGTGGCATGAAAAAACAACTAAAAAGTTAATTATGCAGAAATAAACAAAGCAATAACAACCAAAGTCGAGTTAGAATGAAATTGAGTTATTTAAGAGATAAAAAAACTGTAAATGATGTCTATACATTGCAGGTATTCGAGACAAATTGATGGGAGCGTTCATTGTGAAGCAAAATCATTGGTTTTTAGAATTTTTGTATGTTTGTCTGCATGTTTGATCGCGCATCATTTAAAAACTGCTGAATGAAATTGAAAGGGACTTTTACCGTTGCATTACTGGGCATGTAACTTCAAATTTAGGGTATCACTTATTTTGGTGGCTCGACTAGTTTCGGAGATATCGACCAATATGTGGAACAAGGGACTACTACTAGACCGAACGCAATTTTTCGTAGGGTTTTTTTGAATGAAAAACAACTTAGCTTGAGAAAAACAATTAAAACTATTTTATTTCATAAATAATATCAACCAAAAAAAAATTTAGTTCTAGAAATTGTTTTTTTTTTTGTCACGAAACTTTTAGTTTGGCTGATATTACACGCTATTATGGGGGTTTCCAATTAACTAAAAATTCATATATTAATTTTTTAGAGAAAATCACTTTTGCAGTTTTTCTTTAAGATACCATAGATCACTGTTCAAGTGATTCAGTCTTCAACTTTAAACCTATTTACTTATCTCTTTCACTGTTTACCTACATTATTGCTTATCGGAATTAAGGTTTTGATTATATAGTTTATTGTAGTAAATTATTAAATAAATAAACAAGTAAATAACTTGAAACCGATATCAATTGTTAAGTGCTCATGGATGATCTCAATTTCATTAAATTTCATTGACAAGTTGGATTGGTTGTAGTAGAATAAGAGAGACTTGGCCTAGTCTATTAGTAAAGTGAGGTCATAAACAAAGTCTGCACAAAATTTGTTGCAAATCCGATCAGGCATTTTGACGTGATTGAGTAACAAACACACAAGTGTTGATTTTACAAAATTTCAGTTTACCACGAAAAGTGCCGTATGTAACGGATATGCTCACGTGACATAGGCAACAAGATATTTCCGCCTTAAAACTGACATATCGACCATGATAGCCGTTTGCCGCTTTGCTACGTGTCTGAAATGAAAGTTCAGGTGATAATGGAAGAACAAAAATATTCTGACGCCGCATATTCAAATAAATGTTTACCACTAACAATTTTTGAAGTAAACAAAATATCTAATTTATGTAGAATTAAAAAAAAAAATTGTAACTTAGTTGAAATCTTTAGGCGCCAAAAATCGACCATAACCTCATTTCATTTATTTGATAGACATGGACATGTGATGGTCTGCAGGTGCAATTAAAATAAATAATAAATAAACAAATTAAAAAGTATACGTATTTGTTATCATCAGTAGGCATAAACTTGCTTAGAGTAATTATTAGATAAGATTAAGTTAGTTTATTTATTATTATTATATATATGAATTGTGTTGTGTAATCTCCGTCTCTTTGTTGTGACTTCAAATTCTGTAGTGTTTTTAGCAGAGACCGCCAATAGTTAGTTTTTTTTTCACTTTCGAAAATCGACTTATTGATGTTTTAAATAATTTTAATCCCTGGTGATTTATCAGTCAATCGATTAATCAATTAACCCGGCATGACTTGATTATTTAATTAATCAGAGCATAATAGTTATCGATTAATCAAAAAATTATTTTTCGAATAATTGATTAATTCTAATCTCAATTATTTCTTTATTTACAAAACTAATTAATCACAATCAGATTAATCATAAAAATTCGATTTTGGAGTCATTTTTGCATTTAAAAAACTTACTTTTAGACTTCACCACCAATTTCCATTAATTTACTATATTTTTCTTTAGTCGTGAACTTAATAATAACAAAACTAAAATTTAGCCGGGCAAACAGTGAAACTTCTTGTGGCAGTGATAAGTGCCATGCAAACTATATAAAAGTTGACTGATAAGCCACAAAGCCTAAAGCAAAGGCATAGTTAGTAGCTGGGCGGACGCTGCCTAGCACTGATATATTTATATGTATGTGAGAGCAATGTGTAGTTGGAATAATCAAAAGTTGTAAATGTCATGCGTACGAGTATATGGGTTAATAATCGAAGAGTAAAATTGTTGGCAGTGTATTGAATGCTTTAATCTCGGCAGCTAAATGAAATGCGATAACATGCAGAGTCAAAGAATTGTGTAATTTTCAGCATTAAATAATACATTCAACTAACGCACACAGGCATATCAACACGAACAAATAAGTAAAAGTTTGTAGTTCTTTTGAAACCATAGATTATATAACTAGTTGTAAGATTTTAATAAGCGAAAACTTAAATATTTTAAATAATTGCTTTTATAAATTTCCAAATATGTGCTTTTTACTTTGGGTTGTGCCAGGCCCATGTTAGAAAATTTTAAAAATTTGAATCAAAGCATAAAATGTTATTAAATAATTACTGTAAACCTTCTTGCGAAAATTTTTATCATCAACATTTTATATTTTCATACAATATTTTTTTTTCAAAATATCCCACTCTAGAAAGCTTAAATCAAAATTATAACAAACATGTTATTAAAGAGAGTAAAGAAAATAAATTTGTCCAGCATAGAAAGCTGTGTGGCTGCTAGAAACCATGCAAGAAATTGAAATTAATATAGAGAAAATAGTTGGCAAAGGAAGCCATACCAATGGAACGTCGTATACGCCCTGGGTGTTTTAAGGGTAAAGCGGGGCAAATATACCAACAAAAAAAACTAAGTGCATAGTTTATGTTTTGTATTTTTTGTAGGGACCATAACAGTGAACTAAAGCGTCTTAAACAACTCAAAAAACGAAATAAAAATAAATTTAGAATAATATAATATCAAATAAAATAAAGTAAAATAAAATAAAATAAAATAAAATAAAATAAAATAAAATAAAATAAAATAAAATAAAATAAAATAAAATAAAATAAAATAAAATGAAATAAAATAAAATAAAATAAAATAAAATAAAATAAAATAAAATAAAATAAAATAAAATAAAATAAAATAAAAAATAAAATAAAATAAACAAAATAAAATAAAATAAAATAAACAAAATAAAATAAAATAAAATAAAATTAAAAAATTAAATAAAATAAAAAAATAAAATAAAATAGAATAAAATGAAATTAAAATAGAATAAAGTAAAATTAAATTAAATTAAATTAAATTAAATTAAATTAAATTAAATTAAATTAAATTAAATTAAATTAAATTAAATTAAATTAAATTAAATCAAATTAAATAAAATTAAATTAAATAAAATTAAATTAGATTAAATTTAATGAAATTCAACTAAAACAAATTAAAACAAATTAATTAAAACTAAATTAAATTAAATTAGATTAAAGTAAATGAAATGAAATTAAAGTAAACAAAATTGAATTGAATAAAAAAATAAAATTAAAAAACATGAAATAAAAAAGGAGATAAAATTGAATTAAATTAAATTCAAGTAAATTAAATTAAATTAAATTAAATTAAATTAACTAAAAAAATATTATTATTATAAAATAAAAAATTATTAAATAAAATGATATATCTAAAAAAATAAAATAAAATAATTCGATTCCGATTCTGGTTCCGGTAAATAATAGTTCCAGTTCTTTATAGGAAAAATAGCCTGAAGAGTTGTACATGGCATCATCCAAGCAGTTTCCGCTTGATCCAATTCATGTTTGTTGTTGTTGTTGCCCTGCTTAGTAGGCACACGCCTTATGGAGCCGCTATCGCTTTAAGTGGTTACTATAATATTTTTCAATCGCTATCGCTTACCGGTTAATGAGCATTATGTAAATATGTATGTACATACATAAACATGCAAATATTAATACAAAGATTACTATTATTTGCTAAACGGTATTTACTTTAAAGCTTGCCCATTCATCAGTTGCAATTTGGTTTGCTCATAGAGCATGCGTGCAGGTAGTACAACAAGCTTTCAAGCAGAGCTTTTTCGCTGCCCACGAAAGTAACATCTCACTTGTTACAATTTACATAAATCGATTATTCTTTTCCGCATTTTATTTGCCACTAACAACCAATACTCGTAGTGATTTGCTTGCGTGCTTTTAAGTAATTTGTTACTTCTTTTTAATTTTTTTTGTTTCTTTCTTTTCGTGCTAGAGCAAATACTCGTACGCGTGCGTACTATTTTTACTTAAGCTATTTAATAGAGCTTAGCGTCTGTAGAGTTTGTATGCATAACTGTTAACAATGTTTTTCCTACTTCATAACAAATTCATACAGCTTTTCTAGTTTATTACTTTGTTGCTCTTTTAAATCCGCCACGAGTTTAATGCGTATAACTCATTTAGTCAGCGCAATTAGCAGATTTATTAGCGCTAAAAGGTTAAAAATACGCATGGGTGCTTTAAACAGCTAATAAGGGGAAGTTTTGTTAGCTATTGTTGAAGTAAGTAAGTGGGTTAAAGTGGTTAGAAAAGGTTCTTGCCAATTGCAAAGTAAATTTACTAAAATAAATAAAAATAAAATAAAATAAAATAAAATAAAATAAAATAAAATAAAATAAAATAGAATAAAATAAAATAAAATAATTAAATTAAATAATAGTTTTAGCTGTCACAGTAGGTCACATTTGTTGGCTGTCTGTCTGTATGTTTGAACGCGCATCACTCAAAATCTGATGCATGGAACAGACTAAAGTTTTAACAGATGTATTGCTAGATGTCTAACTTAAAATTAAGTATCCATTTTACAGAAGGAAGAAATTTTTTTCGCACACTACAGTGGGGGTCATAATAGTAGACTCATATCTTTTTTGAATGCATAGTAAAAGTGGGGTTCAAAGCAAATTTTTTTTTTTGGTTACTTGAAAGACGAAATCGCAGAATATACATACATACATATACTCAACCACAATCCAAAAACAAATTCCTTTACCAATCTTCATATTCTAAGGTGTACAGCTTAAAAATGCACACACACTTACATACAAAGCTTTCATACTAAGTTACCTTCATAGGTATGCACTTTTCTGGGTCAACTAAATTCCTAAGCGTCATCGCGCAAATATGCAACAACTGTTGCTGGCCACCATTGCCATTGAGGCAAAAGCTTAGTAACAACTTTATTATTGCTATACAAGACTGTACATTTTATTTTTTTATTTTTTTTTTTAATACTTTTTTCCAAGAAATTTAAAGCAACTAACCATTGAAGCATGACAAATGTAAAAATAATGAGTGCAGCAGCGCAGAACGGTAGATTTACTGTACATATGTATATAAGTTATTATGTATAAATGGGTATTTCCAAGAAAAGTTCAAATAAATTTAGAAAATTTTTTTCTTCTATCAAACGATTAAATGATTAAATTACAAGCTATTAATGGTGTTTGAATAAAAAATTTGCATCCAAATAATATGAATTATTTGGTAAAAAAAAACTAAAATCATGTAAAAATTTTGTCTAGTCCGCAACTCAGGAATTGCTCTTATTTAGTTAGTAGCATATGCCATTATTTTTTGGTGATTTCTTTATATGCATTTGTATTTAAATACTTGTTGTATGCATTTATACACGATTCGTAGAAACACATATACATACATATGTATGAGTACGCATTCTTTCTGCAACCTTGCAAGGTGAAACAATAGCCAACCGACCACCAAGCCCAATCCAAACGGTCTGCATATTAGTGAGTAAGCCAGTCGCTTGGTTGGTTGGTGGCGATGGCGGTGATATCAGTGCTATTGTTTATGATGGCTTTGGTGATGGTCTAACCTTGTCATTCTTGACAACTTTAAGCCAGTCAGCAACAATGACGATTAATTACTAGCTAGACAAATTGCATGAAGTAATGCATTTTCAATTACATATTTACATACATTTTTATTTGTTATAAATTGTATGAACTGGAAACAGCCCACTGCTGAGTTTTTGTTGGTATCCACAATTAGAAGAGATCTACCCATAAATAAATATATCAACTTTGTGAGAATAATGATCTAGGTCCGAACATCCATATGTGCAGAGTGGCATGTCCTTTGACAATTTTTTAAATTTTTTATTTGTTTATTTAATATTACATTATTTTATTTTATTTTATCTTATTTTATTTTATTTTATTTTATTTTATTTTATTTTATTTTATTTTATTTTATCTTATTTTATTTTATTTTATTTTATTTTATTTTATTTTATTTTATTTTATTTTATTTTATTTTATTTTATTTTATTTTATTTTATTTTATTTTATTTTATTTTATTTTATTTTATTTTATTTTATTTTATTTTATTTTATTTTATTTTATTTTATTTTATTTTATTTTATTTTATTTTATTTTATTTTATTTTATTTTATTTTATTTTATTTTATTTTATTTTATCTTATTTTATTTTATTTTCATTTTTTAAATTTTTTTAGCTTGTTTCCAGGTCTACTAAAAAGGTGTTTCACCGAATGTGATATGCTTTTCTTTAAACTACAAATTATCGCCAGCTACTTCTTACAATTAAACGTTTTATCAAGCGCATTGATCAGTAGTAAACAGTTCCGGTGAATTATTGATATTACACAACATGGGAAGACCCCTTTACCTAGTAAATTTACACACACACAGCCGCCGAGAGATAACTAGTTTGTTTATTTTAAAGGGTGGCACAAAATCTATTTAGATTTTTCGCTTGGCTGTGATTTCTAAAATTCTGAAGGAAGTTTTAATTTATTATTTTTGTTTTTATCATTAAGAGTAACTCCCGTAGAAGAAAAATGTTCATTTTTTACCTCTAATTTTTTAACAAATAAATTCAAATAAGTCAAGCAACTTTTGGTTTTTTTTTGTTCAATAAAAAAAGTGACACCCTGCTCTTTATTTCTTCTTCCAACTACACGCTTCTAGGAAAAACGCGCATTCTAAAAATCTTGTTTATTTGCAAATAATCATTAATAAAAAAATCACTGCTATGTATTAGTGGAGTAGCAACAACAAAAACGCTCAATAAAAAAAAACAACAACAACTTTGTAGTTGTAGGTTAGAACCTCATAAACAAATCTCGCTTATAAACTGTTTATAATTCATATTTGTTACTTATCGTTTAATCACATTATTTTACTGCACTTTATTGCACACATAGGTAGACAGATTTTTATAAATGCAATATATATGTATATATACATTAGGGTGTACAATTGAAGGCGAAAATTTTTTCTTGGCCTCTGAAAACTTGCATGCTTATGAAAAATCATAAATTGTAAGATTTGAAAGAAGTCTACTCAAAAAGATGTTTGTATAAAAAATGTCACCTAAAAACAAAACACCCTAATGTACAAATAGAGTAATGCATATTTTCAACTTTGTCGCACATCTGTCATTGAAAATTTATTGATATAAACAAATATAAAAATGTTTGCTAAATAATTGCTATAAAACACATTTATTGCTATTTTAATTATAAATTTAATTTTTTTAATGACATATTTCTCACAAAAAAAAAATATTATTTAATAATCAGAACGTTAATTAAGTGTAACTGTACTTAATAGCATTAGTTTCATTGTTTATGCATATAAAATTAAATATGTACATATTTTTTTTCACATGATATGATATAGATATACTCGAACATACATACATACTTATACATACATATGTACATATGCATGGTGGAATACTTCTTTGTGATAAGAGACAGATATACAACGAACTCAGCGTCAAAACAAATTCTATTTTTAGTTGACATTTCGGAGGTATTTTCGTATTTATTCACCACAACCCGTCTTTTGATAATTTACCTAGCAGAATCGGTGCTTCAATCGTGAATGCGTTAGCTAGTGAGATCGTAGCTGGAACAGATATGAGTTTCAGGTATAACTTTTACGAACAAATTGAGATAATTTAATTTTTTTTTAAGACGCCTCATTAAAGATTAGAGTACAAAGACCGCACAGATAACGATTTCAAGGCCAAACAATCGCTGCGCACCAAAACGCTTTATAAATACATATGACGAAATCCGAAGAAAAAAAATTCATGTTTGGGTGGCGCACTTATCTGCAAAAGTTCAATGTGCAATGAAAGACTCTCATTTTTATAAGAAAAAAAAAATGACGTTCATATTCACCACGATAAATGTCAGAGCAAAGAGCAACGAATAAGAAATGGAAGCAGTGTAGCACGAATTATAGTAACGCGAAATATCACTTCGCGTGTAAGAAACTCACCACACTCAAAAAATAAAAACAATAATAGTTTTTGTGGAGTCGAGTCACCGCAATGCATGGTGAATTCCTTAAGCGTGACTTGAGAAGGGGTTATAATTAGTTAACTCAGCTGGTTTTTCTAATACACCACGACAACTTTTTTAACTAAAATTTATTTTTAAATTTTTTACACAAAAATGTTGATTTTTTATAAAAATCTTTTCAAGCTATACAAAAATAAAAATAAAAATTTTTTTGGGGACTTTTCAAATTTGAAACAAAATTTAAAAAAAATAAATGTTTGAGTATACATATGTACATGGTGAATGATATTTTGATATGCAATTAATAAAAGTACATATATTAGGTGGAGAAATTTTCGATTTTCGAAGAAGAACCAACTGTCTCATTTTCATTGTGCGCTACTGTATATAAATATTTAGAAAATAGTTACACCTTTGTTTTGTTGGCTATTAATTTCAATTTGCATTTATAATCAAATGTTGGCCAAACTTTATGGACTATAATAAACAAAACACTGAATTATGAGACTAATATTTCCATAGAAATCATATCACCAAATAAACTGCATATTTATGCTAAGAAGGGTAGCACTAGCGTGAAATTGTTAAATATGGATTTTGATAAAAATTAAAGCATTTAAAGCAGACTTTAAAGAAATCAAAACAATAAAGAAGAGGAAATGCTTATAACACAAAAATATAAATTATTAGCTTGCCAAAAAAATACTGTTCAAAAGAGTTTAATTTATGCAAAACAAATTGTAGAGATATCTGCAAAATACGGCGACGCGTTTTCATAAATTATAATTATGAAATTGTATCTAAGGTGACCAACTCTTCTGTTTTTTTTGCTGGACCCAAAAAATATTCCCCTTTGGTGATTTTTTCGTTTGGTTTTATAAGAACCTGGTATGTGGTTCTGCCATCTTCAGTGCTTTGTTTCATTCTAAGCAACTTAAATTTTCGCAACCAAAATGCGGAATTGCTTACGCTACAGTGGCGGTCATAAGAGCAGACAATTTTGTTCTAAAAATGTGTTCAAAATTCACGAAAATTCGGAGAAATTTTTTTCACAGAATATTTAAAATTTTTTGTATTATACGGTTTTGTAGGCCATTTAATTGTATTATAATAAGGTCAGTTTTTCTAATTTTTGGTAGTTATTTTTTCGAAGTATTTTCTTTCTTATACAAAAATTTCGTACATAAACTTGTATGGGGAATATTCAGAACTCTTCAAGAAAAAAAATTCCAAAAATCAGCAAAATCTGTCACGAACTTAAAATTAAATTATGTATATTAGATTCAGTTTCCCACAAAACTGCATACTCCAAAAAAATTAAAAAAATGCTATGAAAAATTTTTTTTCTACTTTTCGCGAGTTTTTTTGAATTTTTTTCGAGAGTTTTTTGTCCATTTTTCAATTGTTAAATTAATTTTATTATTTATTTATTTTTTTTTATTTATTTATTTTTTTTTAATTTGTGAAAATCACAAACTGTTTGTATATTTATGCATTATCATTATATTTGCGCTACAGCTCAAGTCCTTATACTTCTGTGAAGAACCTTTAAAATCAATAAAACACTAAAAGATAAGGCTCCTAAAAAACTAATTTATCTATACTCTATTTCCATGCCCAGTATAATTAAAAAATTTAAATTTTCATGTTTTTAAATTAAATTTAATTTCATGTTCTTTCAATTTCGTGCAAGCACGCTTAGCAGAATGCAAGCTAGTGCACATGCATTCTTGTTTCTAAGTCAAAGCTGACAAAATATTATACAAATACAAAACTTTTGTTGTTTAGCCAGCGAGCTATGAATATCATTTACTAAATTATCTACAATTTTCGATTAACATTTATGGTCACCATACAAATATATTTTTCATTTTATAGCCCCCATTTTCAACTAACTTTTGTCTCTATTGTTGCTAAGCGACAAACAAAACCAAAAAATATAAAAACAAATTTACGACCAACGCAGTGACGGTAGCGGGGGGCTCGCATTCAAGCCGCCTATGTACATATTTATGACTGATATGCAACCTGTTACCGTTGCTCAAAGGTGAACACCAACAAATGTTAGACAGCGCTCAAAAGTCATACCACATTTTCATAGCAAACGAATTAATTATTTAATCAAGCGTCTGAGAAACATATAAACAAGTCTTTAAAATAATTTTGAATATCAATAAAAAAATACATAATTTATAGGGTGTGTCATTTGTTGGATATTTCTGTAGAGAATTTAATTTCAATAAAATAACAATCAAAGATAGCGGTTAATAGGCCGATTGAGTGCAATTTACTTTGATAATGACGCAACAAAATTAACATTATTGTTACTTGAATTTTTTTGGCAAAATTTTATTTTAAAGAATTTGAATTGTCTGGCGGCTGGTATGATTCTAATTTAAAGTGTAAGAGCTAGATGCATTTGGCATAAGATATTCTCAAAAACAAATTGTTTTTCGACTAATTAAAGTGACCATTTAAAAAATGTCAAATTGAATAATCACGTTAATTTTTTCGATATGAAAAATATCGAAAAATTTAAACTCAAAATTATAGTTTAAACCAATCCAGAAATTTTACAACTCACGAAAGCATGCGCTAAGAAATTGTCATTTAAATTTTGCATGGGAACAAATACAAATTGCATTCTAAAGAAAAGAACATCGAAATTGATTTTTAATACATATATAAAATGCATGCATGTTTCACTGCTGATTTGCAAGCAAATGCACATTAGACTGTGCCAGAAAAAAAAGAATGGCTTGAGAAATTAAAAGCTTCAATTTTTGTTTGTTAAATTTAAATTCTCTTTTAAAAATCTATCTTTATAATTTTTTTTCACAAAATTGTCGAACTAGAAAAGTGAACTCAAATTACCATACATGAATACTAAACAACTTACTGGTGAATTTTTCAGACTTTTCTGATACCTAATTTAATTTTTTAAAAAACTTTATACGCCGAAATATTTGTATTTCATTTTTTTTGCTGTTCGAAGTAATAAAGGCAGTAAAAAAAATTTTGCTAAAAAATCTAAACTAGCGCCTCTAAACCTTTACATTTGGAACAGAAAATGATTTCGAATTTTTTTGTTCCGTCTCAAAATTATAAAAAAAAAAAATTTAATAAGAGAAAATATTTTTTTTGCTCCACCCTAATGTTCATACGAATAACCCAGCACGTTGCAGCTTCGTGACAAACGCTGATGAACTTCTTTATTTCTGCTGAATTTCTATTTTATGTGTAAATGTTGTGAAAGCAAAAGGGATTCGCACGAAGATTGCTAGTGAAGACGTGCAATGTCTTTCATATTTTTTAAATTTTTTTTTTTTTTTTTGAAATTTAAATGCAGATGCAGGTACATATGCACTTAATAATACTTGAGTATAAACTTTCTCGAAGCAATATTAAGAAATATCTAGCAGAAATTTTTTTTATAAAAACTTTGCAAAGGTTTTTTTAGGTATGAGAAGAAGAAGAGACAGACCCACCAATAAGCATACCGGAAATATCTGTTTTCCTATTTGTCCACAAACCAGACCCGCCAATTTAAAGCTCTATCAATAAAATTTCGTATGCCGCCGCCATTTTGTAATATTTCAGTTGCGTATAAAGCCTTCGACACAGCCGCAAACAACGCTCTCCTTACTTGTTTTAATTAGCTTCAATCACAATTCCCATTACATCACAACTAGTTTTCTTGTCTATAAATAAGCGGATTTGTTTGCATTTTCTATTTAATTGCTATGAATATGTATGAGAATATCAATAAATATTGCACAATTTCAAGAAAATTGCGCAATCTCATGCAATTACAGATAGCAATTACGCCTACAATTAAAAACGAAATGTTAGGACTATTAAAAAGAAATATTTTTCAATTTTGCTCTCTCACTCTTGCCCTTTGTAGCTAGTTTGTGTTTGAATTCGCACCTAAGCGTTTGTATTGCAAAACAGCTGTGATGTTAGCTGTCAAATTTGATTGACAGGCTCTTCTAGATTGAGTTTTACAGGCACTTCAATATAGCAACATATCCAGTGTCAGCCAAACTGTTATATTAAACCAGTGTTAGAAAGAGAGGTAGGATGAGACTAAGGTTGATATTAAAAAAAAACAGCTGTTTGTTTCCACGTTTTTTTAGTTCTTTTCCTGATTATTTCTAATTTCTCGCACCTGAATTTTAATTTAACAGCAAAACATTTTCAATTTTAATTTTCCTTGTTATCACTTCGGCGCTTTAAAAAAAAGTTTTCCTTCAAAACATTTTGTTTTTAAAATAAATACTAAGTAAAGCGTTTGTATCAATATTTAATACTGCTGCTATCACACTTGTAGAACACACAACACAAGTTAACTGCCAAGAAAGTGAGGTTAGGTGTGAGTATTATTCCAACACAAGTCTGCAACTTTTTATCACAAAGCAACAAATATCATACAAAACAAATAAAATTGTTTTCCATGCAGATAAATAAGAAATCAACACTTGTATAAATATAGAATCAAGTGTCTAGAATTTAACTTAAAATTAAATAAATAGGCTTTGTTAAGCTACTGTTTGCTTCAGTTTCAGATATTTGGAGTTGGCTGTGTTGGGCGTGAATTTATAGACATTTTCTTGGTTTCTTTTTTTTTGTTTTAGCTGCGCAACCTTGAACTGATAAAGGACGTAAATATGAGATAGAAAAATTAAGAAATCAAGTGTGTTAGAAAGACAACTGTATAAACATAGTAAAATAGTAGAAGAAGGCGGGAGATGAAATAACATATAGTGTGACATAACCTTAAAGTTTTTTAAAAAAATATTAATAGCAGTTCTTGAGTGGAAATTTAAAGTTCTTGCTTGCCTCGGAACCGCTTGACTATTCTAGAAACGCCCTCTCAGCAAACTTTTGATTTTCGCTTGTCATTTTGTTTCTCTGATTATGAAACATCAAAACTTTTTTTTCTTTTTCATCAACCTCACACCATGAATGCACATCAAATTGCTGATAACATGATTGCCAACTTTTGTATTTATTACCATCTGGGCATTTCGTCATTAGCTCATATTTGTGCGACGTGCTTGAAATCGAAAAATAGTACAAAGTACTATTTCCAAAAAAAGAAAAAAAAATGCAAGCACATATGTAGATATCTTTGTGATTTGATACATACATATAGACAGACATCCGTTTGTTTAACGGTATCTTACTCACATTACTCACATTGGGCAATTAATGAAATTAATCAATGATGTTACACAAACAAAAGATGTACTTCCTGTTGTTGCTTTTGAAAGTTGTTGGTGCACTTAGTACATCTACGCCCTCCTCCCACGCCCGCATAAAACTCCGGACGCAGTTGATAAACAGCCCACGTCTATAATATTGACATTTCATCACACTTTTTGGCAGATAACGGTACGTGAAGGTAATGTAACAACAATAACAAACGCTTATCAATGAAGCGCACTCACACGCGCAGTTTTATTAGAAATGCGCAAAAAAAAAATGAATTACAAGTGAATATCGAAGCCAAGTGGCCTCATTGTGATATCTTTGGTTAGTTAGAGAGATGAAAGAGAGTAGAAATGTCAATAGTAGGAGGTGGAGTTTCTAGTGAAAAATTTAATTTCACATAATATATATTCTGCACGAACATCGGCGTGTTCCGATTCCGCTGTATTTAAAAAAAATATATATTTGAACCAACTTTTCTAGCCGCCACAGTATAAAACAGGAACACAGCATTTCTTTGTGGTAAAATGTAGCCTAAACTTTAAGTGTTTCATCTACCAATACGTCGGTAAAGGCTGCACTCAATTTCATCGAACGGTTTCTGAGTGATGCGCGAACAAACATCTACACAAATAGACAAAAATTCTAAAAAGTCTCATTTCGGTCTCTATTTGTACACTAAAGAGCCCGCTATGCAATTTTCTTCTAATTTCTTTATATATAAAAAATGGGAGACGCTAATTTCTCGGATTGTGGCAATCCCAAGAGTATCGGGATCAGATTTCTTAGTACCGGAATTTGTAAGTTGATTCCGGTATTTGCGATTCCGAATATTTTAGGTTAAAAAAAGTAAAGAAAATGCTTTAAAAAACCGCTAATTTCAAAATATCTATATTTTCACGGGATACCGAAATCCCAGGTGGTATCGGCATCCCTAGTAAATTTGTTATATTTAAGAAAGTTACTTTTGGCAGCAGTAATTTTAAAATTGCTTAATTTTAGTGCTTACAGCTTTAGTTTTGTACTATTTAATAATCTCTCTTCTCTCTTTTCTTTTCAGGTAAGTTTCGAATGAAAAAATGCTACTCAGAGAAAAACTGTTGAAATCGTTTTCGAAGTAATGGACGCAAATGAAAAAAAGCAAGTAGATAGTTCTTATTTTAAGAAAATGTGTGAGAAGAATTTTTGGAAGTTGTTGATCCTAGAACGGCCCCTAAAAGTCCAACAGGTTCGCTGTCTAGGTCATATGCTTCGAATGGACAAAGAAGCTCTGACCTGGATGGAGAAAAATGTTACTCCCACTGACTAGAATGAAAACAGGTAGAGCATGACTTGGTTTACCGCTAAAAGAGAATGATTGACCTGATGGCTAAATCATTCCTTCTTTGCTTGTCGCTTCTCACAATTTCCGCGCAATCATTGAACTTCCAACACCCCGTCCGTTTTGCTCTCGAAATATATATTTTTGTCAACATATGTTACAATGTTTACTAATTTTATTATAAAAAATTTAAAATAAGCTAAGCAAACACATGCGCACGGGGTCATTAAAGGGTATATTTTCTTCTAAACAAAGATGAAATGCAAAATTTTATGTGAAGAAACAATTTTAAACGCGCATTTCGTTGACTAGAGAAAAGTTCAAAGAATTTTTTTTTAAATGCAGAAAAGCAAAAACAAAGCAAATCATTGAAGATATCAAAAGAAATCATTGTACGCATTATGCTTGACAAAATTTTCACGCAAAAATGATGTGTAAATATAATTTGAATATAAAGTGAAAAGCTAACATATGGTCGCGGAAAAAATAAGCGTCATTGTGTAGCTCTTAGAAAAAAAAAAAAAAAATGCAAAAAACGCTAGTGGCAGATACGCATGCCTGGATACAATGAAGAAACATATAAAGTCACATATAAGGCAAATAGATACAAACAATTGTATATATGTATATATGCACCTACTCCCCTTTTACCTAGTAGCTAACACTCTACTGATGTATAGTAAATTTGTAAGGTTGCCATCGAAGTACAATTTCTTGTGGCAAATTATGCTACAACTTCAATTAAAATACACCATTCTTATGTGAGCGCATTCTTTTGTTGTATTTAAAATAAACCCCAATCAATTTCCGGCATAAAAGAGGAGTCAAAGCAACGAAGTGACCTAATTTAGATCATGTGATGAAAAGTCATACAAGTGATGTGACTTTTTTATGCATGCATTTCATCACATCTCATGTGTTGCATGTGATCTGAACTGTTTAAAGCAACTGCATATGTGATGTGCGAGTTATGATGTGATTCCATATCACCTTATACATATGTGATATGATTACATTTCTTTACTTTGATGTGATATGTGCTGTACTCGTTTCGAGTCTGTAATCTCACATCACTCGACGCTTGAATATATTTTTGAATAATTTATCTAATTTAGTATATTTCGATTATATGATCTAATGAAGATTTCAGTGATTTGATATCATATGATATGATATGAGCTGCGTAACTAAAAACACGTTATGTTGAATAAACTCGTTGTGAGCAGATGATGTGAGCTCGCTTGATTTAATAGAATATCCACACCACATACATATGATCCAGTTAGTGTGAGCAAATTCGATACATAGCTACTTCAAAAGAATACAAGATGTGATGTGATATGCAATTATATCGCATGATGTGAGCTTATGCATTAAGAGAAAATATAAATTTAAATGTAATACAATTTAGATCATGTAAAATGATATCAAGTGATGCATTACTATTAAAAGAAAAGAATTTGTGATGTGATGATAACTACTGTAATGTGATATCATAAATCACGTCATGAACTGTTGTAAAGAAATCTTTGTATATTATTCTGTGTCTTGCGAGGTCACATGGATAGATATGATTTCAATTTATATTATCATGCAATGCCAGATTGAATATGATATTTTTGCGATATCATCTGATGTGACTGATTAGCGAAAAAGTAGTATTCATACCCAAAATTAGGAGAAAAAGGACTAAATCTTTCAAACCAATTAGTCTAACATGCTTGAGAACGATATTGAAAATAAAGAATCATGTGATTAACTCGCATCACGCGATGTGATATCACATGACACTTTTGACGTGATATTTCTTTGGTGTAAAATTTCAGTAACTTCGCAACAAACGCAAGGAAATGCACCCAATTTTGTAAAATTACAACAATATGGCAACCATGGCAGCAGACGAACATACATACATACATTATACTAACTAGATATCTATATGTATATGTGCGTACGTAAATATGTAAATCGCTTTGCAATTTCATTCATAACTACACTCAATTCAGTCAACAGTTGTAATACACATTTTTTGTTTATTTTTATTGTCATTGTTTTTCCTTCGTTTTTTTGTTGTTTTTTTTTTATGGTCAACGAACACGCGGTGCGCCATGTCGTATGCGCAAAAACCATGTCAGAGCGCCAGCCAAATGGCTTTCTCCCTACAATGAAAATATATTTAATTTTTTTTCGCACAAATGTGTAACCCCATTTTACTCCTACAATAATCTCATAAAACTTGCTAGCTACCTACCTACATAATTTTGTCCACGCCAAAGTATCTGCTTACATTTGTTTTTGCAATAGAAAACCCGATTTGCACGCTCTTACACAAGCGCTCTCGCGTCTTGTGCTCCTTTTTGCGCGTTATTGCGTGTGGCTGTGGCTGTTAGTGTAGGTGGGTGGTGGGTGGCGGGTGGTTGGTAATGCGTTTTGTGTGCGAAATGGCAAGACGTGATGTTATGTGGCATCAGCTGTGATGACGCTGTAAAGAGTTTCCTACGGTAGGTCGTTGAGTGGGCGCAAGTGTGCGTCATTCATTATCAAATCAAAATTTAATTTCCCTAACATATGCTATCGTGGGAGCAAAAGTTAGTAAGTTGTTGTGAATGGAGGTAACGAAGCTACAAATAAGTGAATGAAGTTAATGACGCTTTTTGTGACTAGTAATTTTGCAAAAGAAATCTTATCACACCTACTTCAATTCTTAGACACGCGGGGAAGACCTTGAAGTCCTTTTGTTTTGAGCTCGTCTATACAAACAAAAGCGAGGGAGAAGGTCGGATATAACCCCCTTGCGTATGCTTCCAGATAGAAATTTGGCAGTTCATACTTCCATCTCAAAAAGATGGCATGGTCCTTCAGGTATTCCCTGAAATTTTGGTCATGTTGTACGAATGGATAAATACGCACTGGCTCAACAGGTGTTCTTGTCGACAGTCATGTAGGGTGAGCTTAGTAAGGATGAGCCTCCCAAAGAGTTCACAAAGAAAATTTGTCTTTTTTATTTATTTTCAGTGAAAGTATTTTACTTTGCTTACGATAAAAGCTTTCATCTACCACAATGAAGCTGACTCGTTGCTCTTGATTTCAAAATTTTCTCTTTAATGTAATATCCTCTATTTCAGTTCTCTTCAAATTACTCTTCAACAATGAATATGTCTCTTAGAAAGAGAGAATAATATTTTTGTTGTTATCCTACAGCGCTTTATATGAACGCCTATACATATGTATATCTTAGCCCATATGAAAAATAATCGCTTGAATGGAAACTTCTGTTTTTCTGACGTCAACGGATATTAAATTTATAATAGAAATCTTTGAATGTGTGCAAACAGCTCTGTATGCATTAGTCCACTTTAACAGCCCCATAGAAAAAATTTATCAACTGCCAAAACAAGCTCAATTAATAAAATTCACTGTTTACTAACTTAAACTAGAGTTGTGTATAAATAATCGATTTTTATTTTAATCGACTTTTTTTTAATATCGATTTTTGGTATAAACTTTATTAATGGGTATAATCGATTTTTATTATGTCTATTAGAATAACTGAAAATTTTATATCGATATTTTTAGACATAGTTGGTATAAAAAATAGATTTATGAACAAAAATCGATTAATTGCTTTAAAAGTAGATTTTTCGCTAAAAAAACTATCTTCATACCAAAAAAAAATTCAAAATTATTGAGTCACATCCCTAACTTTGACAATTTAGCTGTGTTGCGCTTTAGTTCAGCATAAAAATATAAATAAGTAATCGATTTTTGTTTTAATCGATTTTTTTTGAATTATCGTTTGTTTTACAACCATTTTTATTAAGTCTATTAGAAGAACTACAAATTTTATATCGATATTTTTTGCCATAGTTAAAATAATAAATCGATTTATGAACAAAAATCGATAACTTGCTTTAAAAGTATATTTTTCGTAAATAAAACTATTTTCATACCAAAAAAAAAATTCCGAAATAATTGCGTCAATATAGTTCAGCATCATAATATAAATAAGTAATCGATTTTTATTTTAATCGACTTTTTTTCAATTATCGATTGTTTGGATCAATTTTATTAATATAATACACAGATTTTTATTTAGTCGGTTAGAAGAACTCTAAATTTTGTATCGACATTTTCACATAGACTTCAATCAAATAAATAAAAGAAATTTTAAAAAATCGATAGTTGAAAAAAGTATCGATTAAAGTAAAACTCGATTATTTATTAACAACACTGGCTAAGCATTGACATTAGCTAACTGATAGTTTCGTTTCCTGCAGGGATTATTCATCCGTTTGATAGAAATACTCACACACATAAATAAGAATTCATAAATATTCGCAAATATTATTCTTTTCCATGTTTTTCTCGATTGAAGTGATCACAGCTGTTTTAGTATTTGCTGGTACTCGTACATACAATGGTATTGTTGTTTTGTTTTATAATACGTTCTTTTTGTGTTTTTTTTTTGTTACTTTTTTTTGTCTTTTTATTTCTGTCACTTAGGTTGAGTTTTTCTCTAGTTTTGCTTGTTACATCTGCACGAATATTTAGTGACATGCAAAATTATTCAATATACACCATCATTCGTGTAGTTCCCGTTACTGGCGTAGTCTATCGGCACATTGCATCGTATTGATGACGCCGCATAACCTAAATTATTTTTGCCACGAGCTTGCTTGCACTTAATTACTGATTGACGGCAATCAACACGATGCATGTTCGGTTGGTTGACATGAAGCTCTATCTGCTAGCTGCACTGTACTTTTTCAATATCAGTTACAAAAACAAAAAACAAGAGACTAGGAAAATTTTAATGAGTGTTCAACGCAGAAAGATATGAAACAAATGACGAGTCATGACAAATGAGTTGAGTGTTACAAAAGTATCGAGCATCGAATATTGCTTTCTAATTGCAGTCGAAGTTCATGCTAATGCCATGTGCAGACTAGTGATGCTAATGGTTTCTATGGTAAAATACTTAGTTTACTGAAGATGTCTGATATGTTTCGCAACCTATTTTTACTAAGGTTTTTTTTTTTTAATTTAAGTAAATAATATTTATATATTTTATTTACTATCTGTTAGTTTTATAATTGCACTTCGTAAATAGATAACAAGATTTCAGTTATTAAAGTTCAATATAAATCCAATGATGTAGCTACATAAACAATTTTAAATGTAAAGCTGGTAAAAGAAAAAAATATTCAAGTGAAAGATTTTTGAAAAAAAGCCAGGAATTGGGGAATTTTCCCTTGAAATGCAATGTATAATAGAACGTGAGTGACTTCGGCATGAACGATAGGTAGGTAACGAAATTTTGCCGATACTTAGAGATATACAAAAAAATATTTTGACAAAAAAATGAAAAAAATTTTGAATATCGAAAAATTTTAGATTCTTCAACTTGGAATGTTTTTTTTTTTTTTTTTTCAATAATATAAGTTTTTAAAATTTTCCAAACTTTTTTTTAGTTTTTTAATTTTCTAGTCAAAAATACCCTTCAGAAAATTTCGAGATATCAAACCTAAGATATATAGAAAACCAAAATATTTACAAAAAAAATTTAAAAAAAAATTTAAATTTTTCAACGTTCAATCGAGTGCATTTTGATGACTAAACATTTTGTTGGTAATAGTGGGTGTAAAAAAAAATTGCAAAAAAAAATTTAAAACCTTATTTTTTACACTCTACTACCACGAAAAAAAATTTCAGTAATCAAAATTAAGTCATTTTGTGTTTGAACTGTTGCACTACACTAGATAGTTAAAAAAAAATTCAATAACTTCAAAAATTCATATTTTCAAAACAAAAAAAAAAAATAGCTGGAAATTTCAGAATATCTTAGACATACCAGAATTATTATTTATATAAAAAAAATTTTAGTACAAAATTCAATGACAAACTTTAATTTTTTCTATTTTGAAAAATTTAAAACTTTTTAAAATTAGCAATTTAAAATTTTTTTAAATAAATTTTTCATACCTTAAATAAGTTAAACAAAAATGAAAAAAAAGTTTTTGGTAAAAAATTTAAAAATTCATATTTTTGAAAAAAAAGGTAGCCTTCTGGAAATTTTAGGGTATTTAGATCTACCAGAGTTATAATACAAAAAAGTTTTAGGACAAAATTCCGGGATAAATTTAATTTTTTCTATTTTAAAAATTTGAAAACTTTTCAAAATTATAAATTAAAAAAAAAAATTTTTCAAATACTTTTCTGTAAGAATCCTCGTTGAAAGTGACAAAGTTTATTTTTTTACCTTAATGTGCAGGAAAAAAACAGATATAATGAAACATTTTAAGAGTAAACCTCATTGTTACCAAATCAATTTTACGCAATTAGTCATAAATCTTTAACCGAAATTATAAAAAAAAATTTATTCAATATGAAAGTAAAGCGCGTGCACAATTGAGATTGTCTTTTTTTGGATTTTTGGGGCGCACAAAAAAATATTAAAACTCTTGGCAGCCACTTGTCAGTGTCTTGCGCTATTTTTTTTTTTTTTAATCAACTACATATATGTATGTTTCCCAGCTCCAGCTGTTCATTTTTGATTTGCTTTTATAATAGTTACATAAAAAATTTTAATCTCTAAGTTACTAATGTTTTGGTTTGTTAATAATTAATTTTAAGATTTTTTTTTTCAGGTATTAAATTTCTCGCTTAAGTCTTTTGCCAATAAAACAATCAGCTTGTTAGCCAACAAAGCCATCAAAAGCAGAGGAAACAAAAATTTAGCTAACCAACAAACGCTTACTTGCTCACTCAACACACTTAATTATTCAATTATGCCAAACTGCAAATTTTCATTTTGGCATTTTGGTGAAAGTGTAATAGAAAGGCGAGCGAAATCGTAGAATTTGCAAAAAAAAAAAACAAAAAATCAAAAAAAACAAAAAACGAACAAAAACTAAAACTTTATTGCGAAATTCACTACAAAATTATGCAAAAAAATACAAGTGGTTAATTTTTGTTTCAACGAAAAAAAGAAAAAAAAATGTCTAAATTTTGATGAGTTGAAATTATAAATTCATATTTGGATTTGAAAAATGAATGTAGAAAATACAATAATACTAATTGGGCGAATGTTTAATGAAGCATTGGTTATTTTGTCGATTATTGCAAAAAAAAAAAAGGAATTGCAGGGTGACTCAGCGGAACAGTAATTGAAGGGGGAGCATTTTCATTTTTAGGCACAGCTAACTTCAAAAGTGATGTGAAAAAGCTTTTTCCAAACCAATTCATTAAAAAAATCTTCAACTTTTACTCGCTAACATACCCACTTACTCTTCATCTGCCATTTAAAAACCCACCATGCGACCTCTGAAACGACCTTTCCAACGACGCTGTCTTTAGCAACTAATACAAACATGTTCATAACGGATATCGCTAATTGTCAAAGCAACAAGTCGAGTGAATGTATCGCACCGGTTATGCCTTCATTTTTTTTTTTTTGTTTGTCTTCCAAACCATGCATATATTTATTTAGCTAGCGGATTAGCAGGCGAAATGACTTGTCGTCATAGTTGACTTGTCTAATGATTGCTTTTGAACATTTTTTTCTTGCAGCAAATTCATGTGTTCCATATGGTTTTTGCTGGTTTTCTGCTGTTGCTGGCATGTTTTTCACGTGTATGTATGTGTGTATGTGTACCCATGAAGCAGATGCCATTACTTGTTTGCGTACATTTTCTGCGCATTCGATCGATATGTTGCACAGTGGGACAATTTACATTGAGACTGTTTTTTTTGAATAATTTTAAATAAAATTGTTTCTATGCTCATACTCATCAGCAGTTGCCATCATCATTAGTCTTTAAAAGTCTATAGAAATACCTACTTGACCGAGGCCTACATTTTTTGAGATGAGAGACTTATAGACCCTGCTCTTTCTTCCTCCAATTTTACCTCCAAAAATTCCTACTGAAGCTGACTTTGTATTTTTGTAATTCATTTTGTTGCATTTGACTACAATATTGTTATCAACTACCCCACTGTGCAGCACCTTTGTCAACATAAAAACATACAAACATGTTTAGATACATTTTGTGATTGTATTTGGCTACAAACAAAATGTGAATCCGTTGCTCTGGTTAAATAAATGGTTTGACTAGCGCGTGTTCAAGTTGCTCGTTTGACTATTTGAGTTGACAAGAAAAAAAGTGCGGTGTTGCTTGTTATCTTCTTTTTTTTTGAATTGAATGTATTGTTTTTACGAAGTCAAGTTTTGTTTGAGGAGCATGCTTTGTATTTGCTTAAATTTGTTTTTTTAAATTAATTATTTGTGTAAGGTGGGACAATGGCATTATTTTTGTTAAGATGTAGTATTAGCATACATACAGTGGTGTTGAAAATATTTTATGAATTTTATGTAATTTTTTTCCCGAGAATAGGAACAATATTAAACAACAAAATAAGAATATAAATAATTGATTAATTAAAAAAGAAATTCGAATACTTTTCGATTTTTAAGCAGCACACAATAATAAAAAAAATAATGCTTTTGATTATCAAATACTTATAATTTTTATTTTTAATAATTTATAGAATTATGTGTTTATAATTTTTTTTTTTTTTTTTTGAATAATTAGTTAATACATTGAAAAATAATCATTAAAAATCATAAAAGAAAATTAATTACTTTTATCAAAAAAATCATAAACAAAATTATGGTATTTTACAATTATTAAAAAAGAAAAATTATTAGAAGTAATCACAACTTTTAATTGGAAAATAATCATCAAAAAAATACTAGAATAAAGAAAATTATTTATTTTATTACAATAACCAAAAAAATTAATATGATAAAAAAGAAAAATTAAGAATAATTGGAAGTAATCATTAATTTTAATTGAAAAATGATCATTAAAAATACGAGAATAACGAAAATTAATTATTTTACAATACTAACCAAAAAAATTAATATGCTAAAAAACTAAAATTAAAAAAAAAAATTCAAAGTAATCATTACTTTTAATTGGAAAATAATCATTAAAAATACTAGAAAAAAAAACTAATTAATTTTATTATAAAAATCAAAAATATTAGTATTTAGAAAGAAAAATTTGAAATAATTAGAAGTAATCATTACTTTTGATTTAAAAAAAATACTAGAAAAAAGAAAATGAATTATTTTCTTACAATAACCAAAAAAATAAATATGTTAAAAAAGATGAATGAAAAATAATTAGAAGTAATCATTACTTTTGATTGAAAAATAATCATTAAAAATACTAAAATAACGAAAATTAATTATTTTACAATACTAACCAAAAAAATTAATATGCTAAAAAACTAAAATAAAAAAAAAATGCAAAGTAATCATTACTTTTAATTGGAAAATAATCATTAAACATACTAGAAAAGAAAAACGAATTATTATTATTATGAAAATCAAAAAACTTAATATTTAGAAAGATGAATGAAAAATAATTAGAAGTGATCATTACTTTTGATTGAAAAATAATCATTAAAAATACTAAAATAAAGAAAATTAATTACTATTAATATCATAAACAATTTAAAAAATAATTTACGATTATTAAAAAACAAAAATGAAAAATAATTAGAAATAATCATTACTTTTGAATGCTTATCATTCTTCGCATCCTTTAATTTTGAAGCATCGAGATCTTTCAAAGTTATTTTAATCATTCAAATTTGTACGAAAATAATCATTAAAAATATATTAACACTTATAAGCGTTATGAAATAATTATAAATAATCAAAAATAATGTTTGTTTTTTAATAAACCAAGAAATAACAAAAAAAAATTATTAATAGTAAAAGAATTAGCATTACCTCCAATTACTAATTATTTTTATTTTGACTATTACTGTGCTTATGCCATTAAACATCAAAAATATTTACTTTTTCAATGCAGCTTTTTTTCAAGTACAAGTAAACACACATTTCAGCTTGCACGCGATTTTATCTTATTTTGTTATTTAGTTAATTTAAATTTTTTCTTTTTTTAAATAAATTTTTATAATATTTTAATTAATTCATGTTTTTTGTTTAGTAAAATATTTTTGTTCGAATTTTTTGCTGTTTCTTTGTTCACAGTATCTGTGTAACAAATATTGAATTTAATATTATTTTAGTAGGGGCGTGGTAGTGCCCATTTTTCTAAATCTGTAGCTTATGTCGTAACCAGAGATCTCATGAACTCATGATAAAAATCTCATGAAGTTTGTTAGAGAACTTTGCACGTCTATAAAGAACAAACATTTCATTTCTATTCATTCGCCTTTAAAAATCGCTGTTTAATCTATTATGTATGTTCGCTTGTATATTTTTTTATTTATGGTATCTTCAATTTTTTTTTTTTTTTTTTGATTGTTTTTTTTTTTTTTTGTTTAACATCACCGATCGATTTTGCAGTTCAAACGACCTTCGTTTTAATTTTCCGCGCCGGTTTAGCGTTGTTGGCTCCGCTATTTCATTTATCTATTTCCACATTGATTTTTACAATTGTACACATTTGCGGCTGCAATTCTTGTTGCATGATTATAGTAATTGTGCAATGCTTCATGGGTTTTACATATTTTTGCCATTTTATTAGCTATTTTTAGTTATTTTTGCGTACCTCTGACTGTGGCGGATTTTGTTGTTGCATACTTTTTATGAATTTTTATTTTTTCACGTTTTTTATTTCTGCGCCCTTTTACTCATTTTTACAACAACAAAACAAACACTTCATTTGAATAACAGATTTGTCTCCATTTTTTTATATTTTTCTTTTTGCATTAAATAGTAAAACATATATACATACATATAAATATTTTCAATTTCGTAATCAATCATTTGATTGCATCTTTGTTATAGGTATACCGTATTGTAGATGTGTTGCCTAGATCCAGTCTTTTTCCTTCTTTTTTTGCACCTCAGTTTGGCAACATAATAATAAAAATCAGTATTTGACAGTCGCAATTCATTTATCATTTCTGGGAATTTTCGATTTTTGCTGTGTCAATAGATTTCATTTTACATTGACAACCGCAAGGTTAAATATAGAGATGAAAAATAATTTCAATGACTGCTTGCTGTTGCTATTTATGACTAGGGTTGCGCGATTAAACAATTAACTGAACATGTCAATCTGCACTTGATTACCAAATTATGCAGCGTATAGTTTTTTGTGACTAATCAAACGACTAATTTAACGATTAATCTAATTAAAAATAATGGAAATTAAAGTAAATCGTTAAATCAAAACTTAAATAATTTTTTAAATCATAAAATAGATCAATCAAACGTTTTTATAAGCAGCTCCATTTAATAATCTTTAAAATCGAGTTGGTAATCCCATTTTAATTATTAATTTATTTTTAATTTAATGAATTATTAATACTTAATCTATATTTTTAATAAAGAAAAAGATTAATTACAATTTTTATAAGCAGGTCGTTTCGATCTTTACAATTCTAAATTTTAATCACACTTTTATAATTATTTAATAATTTTGAGTTTAATGATTAAATCAGTGCCTAATAAATATTTTTAGTCTTAAAAAAGATCAGCTATAATTTTTTTAATACATCTCGCTTAAGTAATACTCACATCAAATTTTTAGTTGCTAATCACATCTTAATTAATTAATTTTTAATTGGATGATTAATTCAAAACGTAATAAATATTTTTAATCATGAAAAATATAAGTTACAATTTTTATAAGCAGCTCATTTCAATAATCTTCAAAATTCTTAGGTGTTAATCACAATAATCAATGTTTAATCAATATTTAATTAGTTTCTTTAATCAAAATAGAATGACTTTTTAATTAGAAAAAAGATTAATCAACAGTTTTTATAAGCAGCTCGATTTAATGATCTATGCAATTCTGAATTTGCTTAATAATCATGCATTTTTTTGTCTAATTAATCAAATTAATGATTAATCGAGAAATTAGTCGTTTTCATTAAATCGAAGATAATTAAAATAGAATTTCCAATTGAGACATGTTTAATATCAGAACTTGTAAGAGATTATTACGGCATCCAGGTCAAAGTATTAGAATGAGCCGGGTTTCAGTCAGCTGTTGCTACTTTTTCCTTGCATTCGAACCAAGTAATAATAAAATACATTTACAACAACAAATTATAAAACAAATTGTAGGAAAACTTGGAAAAAGGTTTGAAAAAAAGAAAAACGCAAGCAAAATAAATTAAAAGGCGGTAATGAAAGCTGTTGAAAATTTATTGCAATTACAACTTAAGTAGCAATTGAAGCTACTGTTTATTTGAATGATGTGTAACTGATTGTAACTATGTGCACTAAAATGTTATTTGTTGTTAGGTACGACTATGTACGAGTATATACCTTGAGTATGCACATTGAGGAATTGAGTACGGCTTAGTTTGAGCTGCTTGACTGATTGCTCAGCTGCTTGGACTTTTATATCTTTGTTTCATGTTTGTTTGTATGGGCATTTCATTAGTGCGTTTGCTTGATTAACTACACGAATGGTGATTAACACAAAAGTTTATTATTAAGCGGATTATGCAACTTTCCAATTGGCTAATACGTGAGCAAAAGCGGCAGGCAGTCAGGAAGGCCGTATGGGTGAATGTTGGCAAAAACAAAGAAATAAAAACAATAAAAAAAATACAAAAGAAATAAAAAAGAAAGGAAATTAAAATTAAATAGGAAAAAGATAAAAACAAAATGAAATGCAAAGCAAAAGAGGCAAAGAGAAGAGGGTGTGTGTTTAAGAGTATGTTGTTGACTTATTGCGCTGGTAAAAAAAGTGAATGGTTTGCAATTTTTGTGTAATGTTTTGTAATCAGCTTATGAGAAATGAAAGAAGAGGAATTTACTTAAAATGTGGCAGGAAATTGGTAAAATTGGTTGTGATTTAAAAGCGAAAGTGTGCAAGGACAAGAGAAATCAAGTGTGTAATGTGCTGAGGCAAAAAAAAAAAAATTTTTTTCGTTTCGGATTTAAAAAAAAAAAAAAATATTTTAATTCCAATACAATAAAATTTAAAAAAATTTAAATTTTAGTATAATTTTTTTTTATTTTTAAATTTTAAAATTGTGTAAATTTCAAATTTAAGTTTGGTCTAATTTTTTTTTTCCAATATATCTCTGACCTACATATGTATGTACAATGATGTGAAATTTCTTTTTAAATAATATATTTTTCTGAAAAAAAAAATCCCAAAAAAATTGTTTAATAACAATATAAGAAAATTTTGAAAACAAAATATTTTAATTGCAATATAAGAAAATTTAAAACAAAATTTTAATTTTAATATAATTTTTTTAATTTGTAAATTTTAAAATTTTAAGTTAAATTTTGGGCTGAATTTTTTTTTTGCAATATATGTATGTACATACATACCTCCGACATACAAAGACATTTTGCAAATTTTTTTTCCAATAAAGTTTTTTTTTTAATTTTGTTATTTAATTTAATAATGTTGGTCATATTTTTTTAAATTTTCCCTTTTTATTAACTTTTTTGTTTGAATGGAAATTTTGGATTCTAGATTTGTATGACTCTGAAATTATAATGCTGTCAGAAAAACTTTGAAAATCTTCTAAGTAATAACTACTAAAAAAACTATTAAAAAATTTGAATTCGTATTTCTTTTTTTTTGTGTGATAATCGTTTTTAATTTAATTGTACGAAATAAAAAAATTATTATTACGTATGATGCCCCAATAGTTCCCAAAAACAAATTGAGAGTACTTAAAAGCGCATTAACCTCAAAAAAAAAATATGAAAATTCACACGCTTTATAAAATATAGCTTTTCACACTTACTGGACAAGATTTTATTCACACGAGCGCTGTTGGCAACTAAAAAAAAAACGAATGCAGTTACGAAACTAGGAGATTTAAAGCATAAAACAGATTTGTGCCAATGACCTAAATGTATAAAAGCAAGTCTCATGCAAAACGTTTTTTCACATCCATCACCTAATAACAATAATGGTAATAAATATAGTTAAATAAAATAATTAAAACAAAATAATTGCTAGTCATCAAACAAAAAAAATATGACTGAAACTATGGCAGACAAAAAGCCATGAAAAAATAGCAAATAAATAACTGTCAGTGCTGCCAAGTTTGTTTTATTTGGACTACATTTTGTTGCCATGCTTCCAGTGGGATTTAAAAAAAAAGAAGTTTTTTACCATTTTTTAAATCTTTAAAAAAATATATATTTCTTTAATTTATTTTTTTTCTTCTTTCTTTTTCTGCTAAGTAATATCATTTTCCATTCACTTTATAAATTAATTAGTTCCATTGAGTAAAATAGCCGCATCTAAATGCCAAAGCAGCTTAAAAATACTCACAGACATTTCAAGAATAAAGAAATCAAAAAACAAAATTTAATACGGTTTACTTGCGAAACCGGAACCACATGACAGTTAAGCCAATGGTGTTATAGTTGTAAAGCAGGTTTGGGTGCGATCGCTGCTAATAAATCTACTTTTATTTTCACTATTATACCCAGTTGCGACTTGTAAACAAAGTTTTAAATTTTAGCACAAAAAAATTTTTTTTTTAGTTTTTCAAGTCATTTTAAATCTAACAAAAACTTTTCTATAATGATAAGAAAAAAATTGAAATAGCCAAAATCGGTTGAAAGCCACGCCCACATTTTTACAGTTGTGCTAAAATGCACCCTCTATATACTGCTCTAGATATGCTTCCCAAAAATACTCGTAAAGAGTTCTCAAAACTAGTTTATAACTTTCGCTTCCACCCGAAATCAGTTTCCATTACTTATTGTTGCTGATTGATCAAAAGCAAGATTTCTGGATTGATTTCTTGATCACGCTTTGGTGGGATTACAGCATCAAGCGAACTAATTAAACAATAGAAATAAATTAACAAATTTCAAGTTAGCTACAGTTGCGAGCAGAAATTAAATAGCAACTAGCGTTTCATAGTTCAGCTCACAAAATCGTTAGATTTGTGTTTCTGATAGGCTAAGGTTAATTATTATAAAATAAAATGCTTTCAAATCACCTTGTATTGTAGGGTGACCTGAGTATTAAAAAATTACTTTCACTCTAAAAATAAACCTTTTACTCAAATTGTCCTTAAACTTACCCAAATGCACCAGTTGTCAATCCAACCAGCATCTTTCATAGGTTCAAAATAAAACCGTAATGAAATTTGCATTGACGCCTTTGTGCTCAATGTACTCACTTACACGCATAGTAAGACCAAACTGACGTCAGTCACTGGCACACCATGCTTGAAGACTTTGCATGGCTGCTAGAGTTGGGTGACGCGTGAAAAAAGATTAAACTGGATAACAAGAATGGTGTGAAATATTGAACAAGCTTTAATGTTTCTATGTTACGGCACCATAAGACCTACTGGCTAAAGTCTATATTGAGCCTGTGCCGTGTCTAGCTGGGGTTGTGCGATAAGCGACGCGTTGCCTTTCAACGGCTCGTGTTGGCGACAAGCTCTCACTTTTAACAAAACCACTTACAAATATATGTACATAGTTTGATTATGTCAAATGAAATTAGTTCATATAATTCTATCCAATGTTTGCGGATATGGTTGGCGATGCTTATGATGCTGGTGTGGGCACAGTGGGTAGAAGAAAAGCAAAGAAGTTGTATTTTATTTTTTTTATTTAATTTAATTTAATTTAATTTAATTTAATTTAATTTAATTTAATTTAATTTAATTTAATTTAATTTAATTTAATTTAATTTAATTTAATTTAATTTAATTTAATTTAATTTAATTTAATTTAATTTAATTTAATTTAATTTAATTTAATTTAATTTAATTTAATTTAATTTAATTTAACTTAATTTAATTTAATTTAATTTAATTTAATTTAATTTAATTTAATTTAATTTAATTTAATTTTATTTTATTTTATTTTAATTTATTTTATTTTAGTTTACTTTATTTTATTGTATTTTATTTTAGTTTAGTTTATTTAATTTAATTTATTTTATTTTAGTTAATTTTTTTTTTTTAGTTTTTTTATTTTATTTTATTTTGTTTTATTTTTTTTATTTTATTCTATTTTATTTTATTTTATTTTATTTTATTTTATTTTATTTTATTTTATTTTATTTTACTTTATTTTATTTTATTTTATTTTATTTTATTTTATTTTATTTTATTTTATTTTATTTTATTTTATTTTATTTTATTTTATTTTATTTTATTTCATTTTATTTTGTTTTATTTTTGTTTGTTTAATTTAATTTAATTTAATTTAATTTAATTTAATTTAATTTAATTTAATTTAACTTAATTTGATTTAATTTAATTTAATTTAATTTAATTTAATTTAATTTAATTTAATTTATTTTATTTTAATTTATTTTATTTTATTTTAGTTTCTTGTAATCCTATCCATCGCTGTGATTTAACAATGTAATTTTTCTCCAATTATCAATTTTTCCCAAAAACTGACAATTAAAAATTCATTACGAATTATTGTTTCTCTGATCTCAAGCTTGCAAAACTTACAAATTAGTTTACTTTATTTTATTTTATTTTAGTTTAGTTTAGTTTATTTAATTTAATTTAATTTAATTTAATTTAATTTTATTTTATTTTATTTTATTTTATTTTATTTTATTTTATGCACCACGGTGCCATATTGGTGATAAACTTACACAACCGGATGCTGTGTGTCATAGAGCTGGAAAAACAACCAAAGCAAGTATCGCTAGTATGGAATTGGAAACCATCGATAGTTTCTACTCACTATCAATAGTTTTGTAAACTAAAAGAAAATTGAAAAAGTGTTTTTTATTTTGTTTTTCTATTTTACATTTAAACTCAAACTCTTTTTTTTAACATCAACAGCTGCCAATTCCATCTCTACTACGCTAGCCAAGTAGTATAATTCTCATTTGTTGATCAGCGTGTTTGATTGATCCGTTGTGAAGTGCTTGTAAAAAAAAGAAACAAAACAAAAGCAAAGTCGCGTCTTACAGACTACACCATTCATTTAGTGCTAGTCGCCCACGCATTTTATGTGTGTCGTGTATCGTGTGGCGTGCTATTTGTGGGTGCTGGCTGCTTGGTAACTACGCAACAGGAATTACTTATTTTTATACTAAATAAATTGAAAGCTATTTTTACAAACGCGCAACTTTCGTTAGTACAATCGATTTTTTTTTTTTTTTTGGTTTTTTTTTGTGTAGTTAGGTAAGTGAATATTAGGGATGTAAGTATTTGGCTACGCTCATACCGAAAATGTGAGACACCCGAGATATGGTTGTAATAAAAATCTCTTAAAATTCACATCAGTCTAGGTTACGGTATCAACAAAAAAACTCCCGTACAGCTCTAAATATTGGCATGGATATAAAATGAAAAAAAAAAATCAAATTACTTTCACTTCAATACGTCTGGTTATAAGCGTCGTCTAAATTATCCTTTTCATCTAACTTAATGTAGGAGTTTTGTGGATGACTAATTTCCAATATCAATGCAACGCATAAACATTTCGGCGCTTATCATCTTAAACACAAGTCAACATTTTCTTTAGGCCCAATTTCAGTGTGCTTATGTGGTTTTTTGAATAAATCAAAAGTGTTGGTGTTGCTGAGTACGTTCATTCATGCGTGTCAAAGGCGTCGGTTGTTATCTCATTCAAGGATGTGTCAGCCACACCAACGACACGCAATAACACCCCCAATGCCTAGCAAATCAACAGTTGGTCGTCACGTGGCACTCAGCGCTAGTTACCTAATATGAATTGCATATAATAAAATTTTATCAACAGCGAGTTGTCCTTTTTTACTTGGTTGCGTATTCGCAATGGCGTAATATGACGCGTGTTCTGAGTTTGTATGTGTATGTATGTATGTCTAACTCTTTCATTGCCAATTGCGTGCCTTAATTGTTGGTTGTTCTTGCCTGACTTGTAAAGATATTCTCAATTGTTTTTGTATTACTTTCATACCCCATTTCACGGTGTTATGGCGTAAAAGAAATGAGATAAATATTGATTTATATATTTTGTGGTGCTATGTGTGTTTGTCTGTTTGGGCGTGGCACCACCCACTTTTTATAATTTCAATTTTATCACAATTATTAATCAATAATCAAAAACCGGTTCATAATATAACAACAAAATTGAGCAAAACAAAATTGCTCATTACAAGAAATGTACCGAAGGAAAACGATCAAAATCGGTTATGAACCACGCCTACTTCTATATAAAAAGATTTCCAAAAAGGTTCATAGACGCATATAATGAACTATATCTTTCCGACAAATAATTAAAGATACTTTTTATTTTATAAAAAAAGGGTAGGCGTATCACGCTCGAAGCAGCCGTGACCCTATTTGGAACAGCGACTTTTTAACAAATTATGACAGTGACAAAAGTCGGCATTAATTGCAACAAAGCCTATGAAACAAACCAGAACAGTTACAAAAGCGTTAAGTCACAGTGACCCTAGCTCTGACAGTGACAGCGAACTGAACTATGACAGTCACAGAAGAAATGAAAGTGACAGTAAGTTTCGAAGTGACGGGAACTGTGATTATGAATGGCATCAGAAATGGCAAATTATCGCAACACTGACAGTTACTGAAATTGTCGCTATGAACCAAACCATGAAAATGACAGAAGGTGTTACAGTGACTGTGAATAGAACTATGACAGGAACAAGAACAGCGATTATGACTAAAATAGTGACGGCTACCTTGACAGCAACGAGAACACTAACTGTCAACGAATTGGTACAAGTTTTTCGGAACCTCGACACTGATTGGAGCAGTGACTATGAACCAAACCATGAAATTTACAGGAGCCGTCATAGAGAAATGACAGTGATGGTAGAGCTGACAGTGGCGGGAACAGTCTACACGAACCCAACCCTAACGGTATATGATGCTACTAGAGACATTTATGTTGACATTGAGTGTATGAGTTGAAGCGTGAAAGTGATTTTAAGGTCACCGTGACAGTGAAAATTACAGTGACAGCGATTTTTACGGTGCTTTTCATTCACCAAGCTTTTGTGAACATAATTATTTCAAAACTATTAAAGCAACTAAAAAAAGTGAAGCTAGAGTAAGCGATTTCAGCATTATTTTCTAATCGAACTGACAGACACCGCAGCAGAGTAATCTGGCCAGCTCCATTTGATGTTAATTGTTGTAGAGCGAGATCACTTGCTACAGCCCTACATATGCCAGTTAACTTTTTCCAAAAAAAAAAACATAACAACGTCACTGCTTTCATTGATCATTAAAATGTATTGCGAGCCATATTTAAATTATCCTACCTCCCTCCCCCCTCTCTCCACTTCCACGCGTACGCTCATGCTGTGGTCACGCACTGAACTGCAACGAATCGTTAAAATAGATCAAACCGCAACAAATTTTGACATAATTAGAGGTTTCAATGGGGTACGCTGCCATACACATGAAATCCATCAATTCATGAAACGTCAAATCAACCGTTAATCAATTACACCTCTCACGCGCCTCACTCTCTCTATAGCAACGGTAGTTATACAATGAAATGTATGTATGTATACGAGTATGTAGGTATGTATTAAGTATCGATATTTGAAATTCGGCAATTGACTACTCCGCTTTCGGTTTAATTGACATTTTTCGTGCATTTTGATTTTGGGGTTTTGAATTTGTTTGTCGGCGGCTCATTAGCCAACTTCTTCTTTACGCCCAGTACACGCTTAGTCATTTCGTGCTAATTTTTGTTTTCTTCGTTTTTTTTTCTCAATCAAAAAAATTTCTATAATTCAGTTTTCGATTTGGTTTACAATTTTACCAACTTTTTTTACGATTCGTCATAGTTGTGCTTGAAATACTGAATGAGTGCGCGTTTGTGAGTGCTCTGTTTTGTGTGGTGGTGGCGGCGCTTTTTTGTAACGTTTTTTATTGTTTTTTCTCGTCTCATGGTGGGTTAATTGAAGTACGCATGTATGTGCATATGTGTTGCGTGCACTCGTGAAGAGTCAGCACAATTTATGAACAGTTAAAATGAGTTGCACGCGCTACGCGTGCGCACCTCAGCAAACTGCCTTCTACACAAAAACAAAGACAAAGCGCACAATACAAAAAAATGGTATTGGTATGGTAGCATTGTGAATTTGATGGTTTTACTGCGATAATGTTGTGTGGTGGCATGCCGTTGGGGGAATGGACATGCGCTGCGTGGTTGGTTTATAGTGGGGAATTGCTGTCTAGGCGGGCATCACGCTTTCAATAATTCAAAAGCAAGTCAGGAGTGTGCTTGAATTTCATTCATTTTATTGGTTGTACTTGATTTTGTTTTATTTTCTTTGACTAACTTTTGATCTACAATGTGAACATATACAATTTTAAAGTTTTAATATACTACACATGTGTTTGAATGGCGACAGTCATTTATTGCTTTTGAAGAAATTTGAGGTTAAAGTGGAGAAGGATTACGTAAAGGTACCAAGTAGCATTGATGTGATAAATACCGTGATGGTGACCCGAAATTTCACAGTGATTGGAAATGTAAAAATTAGAAATTTTGAATGTGAAAACGTACGTAACAATTTCAGTGACCAGAAAAATACAATTTTGCGGAACAGTGACCGAAACCGCGACAGTGACAGGAAGAGTGACTACTGACAGAACGAAAAAAAAAATGATCGGCGACCTGATAGTGAACTGAGACAAGAGTAAGTGAAATCAAAGCAATCACTAGAACCATCACAATGGCAAGAAAATGTATGGTATACAGAGAGTGACCAAAACCGTGATAGTGACAGGGATAGTGACAGCAAGCAAAACATCAAAAGTTATCGAATTTATACGTAAATGTAACCAAGTTCATCGACTGCACGAAAGCGCTCGCAACAAAACCGACTGTGACAGTGACAATGACCACGACAGTGACATTCACAATAGCAAAGCTTCAACGAAAGTCTCATACGCCCTCAGTAATGACATCTTGCTGAATATTTTACAGTTGCTAAGCTTTTTTTCACTCTCTTAATAGTTTTTAAAAGTAATGCATCGAAAGCTTTCAAAGCTCTTTCTAGAACATAAGCTTAGATAATAATTGTTTTAATTAAATGTGAATTGAGAATATTTAGAACCAATGCGACATTTCATTGAAAATTTTAGCGAAATACATATTACACATTTTTCTAAATACGTTTATTTCCTTATCAAAGAATCAAAAGCTTCCAAAGCTCTAAGTAGATCAAAAACTGTGTTAGGAATCTGGATTACTTTCGATCTAATCTAGTAATTAAAACTAGATTATGTTGCTAATCACACTCATTTACAACAAAGAAGCAATGAACAAAACGAGAGCTTTCACAGCACTCTCTATAACGAAAGCTTGAATTTTTATAGTAGTGCTGCAAAAGTCTTTTCAGATTAATTTTAATAAAATTTCGCTCTAATATGGATACATTACCAACTATTACGGAAAGCTTTGTGATGTGAGCTTTTAAATAGAAGCTCAGAGCTTTACCGTTTTCGAAAATATTTAAGTCTTTACTTAATCTAAAAGTTCACACGAGATCATTTTCCTAATAACACTTGTCTAGAACAGGAAACAAATGTTCCAAAGATTTGGAAGCTTTCAAAGCTCTTTGTAGAACAAAAGCTTCAATTTGAATAGCAATTTAGATCAAAAATTTTCCACAGTAATTTCAAGCACTCTAAAAAAGATGCTGAAAACCATTAATCATGAGCTTTTGAGCAGAGGGTTGGATATTAATGCCGGTATTAAAACTTTTCTAAGCCCATCAAACAAAAGCTTTCACACCTAAATTCTAAAAATAGAACCAACACTAAAGCAGCTTAGGCAAAATTGTACGCTGCCTACCATTTCTATAAATTATGAAGTGTTAATCGCGGCACTTTTTGATCAAATTAAAATGAGTTCATAAAAAAGAATTCTGTTAAATGGAAAATGCGGTTACGCGCAACAGCAATACAGACGGCGGCAACATTAACAATCGGCTGCCTGGCGGCTAATGGCGCACTCATGTCTGCGGGGCATCACAAAAGCGCTCGTAGTGAAAAAAGGGTGACTGTCAGCTTTGCGCTTGTGTTACGTTTTCCGTTGCCAATAAATACGAGCAATAGCTGATTTTTAAGTACTTCTTTGATTTTATAATACACTCCAAGTATGTAGTTACCACTTTAACAAAAGCTTGTTGGCGGCGGTTTCGTGACAAAGGCAAAAAAAGAGCTTTTCATGTGGGTTTTTTTTTTACGTTGGTGATGATGATGTTGATGTTGATGGATGTTGGCGCTGCTGATGTGAGTGGTGATGGTATTACATACATTTCATCAAAGAGTGACGATAATGTTGCACGTAATAATCAAGCTTTCTTGGTATTTTTTCCCCAAGTGGTAAAGCGCTTTTTGTGCCGCCGCCGACTGTTGCTACTGCTGCTTCTGCTTTGGCTTCGGCAACTTAACAACTTTCTCATTCAAGACATTTTATAAGATTACGTTTTACTTTTTTTTGTTTTTTGATTTTGTTTTATTTCTTCTTCTTCTTCTGCGCATACTTTATAATGTATCAGTTCGTATAGCTTTTGGTATTTTAAATCTCAAAAAAAATTATAAAAAAAGCTTTCGTGCGTATAAATCAGTCTGGCTGGTATGGTAAAACCACATAGTCACATTACATGAAGCAACAGCAACAGTAACAACAATAACTACAACATTATATAAAGCAACAATCCAAATGCCAACAAGCGAAAAATTAATAATAAAATTACAAACTGTGAATTGTGGGAGCACCTTTCACTTAAATCGTGCTTAAAATACTTACTTATCTACCTTCTTTATATAATGCACTGGTGCAGTGAAATAACTCCCAAATGAAATAACTCCCAACAAAAAAATGAAATAACTCCCAAATATTTTCCATGCAAGTTGGGACTTATTTCATTATGAAATAGCTCCCAATTCATTGGGACTTATTTCATAATTTTAACTGGGAATTATTTCATAATGAAATAACTCCCAAATGAAATAATCCCCAATAAAATATCTTTGGGAGTTATTTCAAAATTTTTGGAAATTGGGAGTTATTTCATTTTTTGGGACTTACTTCATTGCTTGTAATCCAGGCATTGGGAGTTATTTCATTTTTAATGGGAGTTATTTCATTTTTGTTATGCATATTTTTAGCGAACTAACGTCATTGACATTAATTCGCATTAAGAAGGCGAACTAAAGTCAGTACATTTTTTTTATATTCCAAATTTTCATTTTTCATTATCACCTTCGACTTATGATCATGAATCTGAGATTGGCTTAGGTCAGATCCCCGATTCGGGGAGTAATCAATGGTATTTATGTGCAGAACACCTTTCCGCATTGGCGGCCTTCGGCCGCGTTTCAAAAAATAACCCTGGGCTACGCCATTCCAACTCCGGGTGGTTGCCATAGCCGTGGCTACCGCCACGGTGATGTCCTTCCGCGTCCCACTCTTTTCTCACAGGGTAATATGATTACAACAACCACATGAAAATGACTTTAACTGCAAATATCTCGCAAACTACCAAAACTAATGGTTCAGCGGAGTTATATTCATGCTCCTGGGACCAAAGCGCGTCTCCTGATACATATCTCAACATTTTTGGTTGTGTATTAGCGCTCGGTACCCCACGTAAACGATTACCCACGTCTAGATTTAGAATCTGAAATGAGTTTTGCACATAAATACCATGGATCACGCCCCGAATTGGGGATCTGACCTAAGTCAAATTTTCGCCTGCGGCACTACTTCGTCGAATCTCAAACCCAAATGCCTCAATGACATTAATTCGCATGTCCAAAGCTGTCCTGTATTTTTCAAATTTCATTGTAACTGATTATATTGTAAAAATATACCATTTCAAATTTTGATTTGGGAGTTATTTCATTTTTTTGGGAGTTTTTTCGTTTGGGAGTTATTTCATTTTTTTGGGGACTTGTGGTTTCATTGTGAAATAACTGCCAAATATTGGGAGTTATTTCATTTCCTTCTTTGGGAGTTATTTCATTTATTAAAGTTGGGAATTATTTCATTTTTATTGGGACTTATTTCATTGGGAGTTATTTCATGGGAGTTATTTCATTTGGGAGTTATTTCACTGCACCTAATGCACTTGGGTATGTGTGTATGTATGTCTGACTTTTACTCAAGTATTTGTGCCACTAGTGACAAGCGCAACAACAACTTATCTTGCTTAAATATGCAGTTTATCAATTTGAATAAAAGGTCGCGAGTTCGCTTGGCCGTCATATGATACCGAATGAAACGGAAATTGCTTTCTAAAACTTGCGAAGATCAGCAGTCTTCTGCTGTGCGTCAATATGTATGTATGTATGTATGTATGTGTGAGTGCCCTTGTGAAATGTTTTAAAAAAAAAACGAAGAAGCAAAAAAAATGTGCAAGAGAAAGCAAAATAGTGATCTGAGGTTGAAAAGAGATGGCATAAAAGCTGGATGTTTTCTCGAGAGTGAGAAAATCTTTCAGAATTTTTGTCTGTCGGTCTGTATGTTTGGGCGCGCATCAGTCAAAAACTGCTTAATGAAACTGAATAAAATTTTCAGCGTTGCATTACTAAATGTCTCAAGCAAACTATAAGGTATTTTTTACTTCGTTAGATTTATCCTTTATTTCGCTAAATCTTTCGTGGCTATAGACTGATATGTAGCCTAAGAGTGACCCTAAATGTTTTGTGCAGTAACCCACTTAAAGTGTTCACATTTTATGGCAGTTCTAATCGCATTCTTTTTAGGACTACCCTCTTGAACTATTTTTAAAGCACAAGTAAATAAGTTTATATATATATATATATTTTTTTATGCAACAACAAATCATTATTGTCAAGTCATTATTGTTACGCATTTTTTGGGTTTTCACAAACGTCATATATCACTTTTATCATTTTTCAAACGCAACACACTTTCATCGCATGAAGTTTCATTTTCATTGTAATTTTATACTATTGTTGAGCTTTTTTTCATTGCTTTAGCTATTATTCAATTAAATTTCATAAACAACAAAAAAACGAAGAAAAAATACAAAAAGAAGTGAGAAGTCTGTATTATACCTTACTTGAAAATAATAATTTGATTGCATGACTGATAAATAGTTAAGTCAGAAAACTGTAAAAGAGGTCGATATTTAAAATTTAGACGCTTATCGTCAAAGGAGTTATTTTTTGTTTTGCTTTAATCAGTTTTTGTCATATAATATTATTATCACATGATATGGCTATCACAAACAAATATTTTTTTAAGCAGCGATTATGACTTCAAAAACGTTATATCACATGATGTTAATATCGTAAAGTGATTTTATTTTCATTACATCATATGATGTTTTTATCGCATCATATGATATCTTTGTCGCATCGTATGATATTATTATCGCATCATCGCGGTATTTTCTTTAAATAGATTTCTGTATCTTTTACTTTTTTTTCTGAAGCGAATACAAAAAATTGTCACATGATATTATTATCACATCATATTGCTATCACATAGAACTATTTTTTTTTAAGAAGGCTTTATGCCTTAAATTAAAATATATCACATGATGTTGATATCGTAAAGTGATTTTATTTTCATCACATCATACGATATTTTTCCGCATCATAATGATATTTTCATTATATGATATTATCATCACATCAGAGTGATATTTTCTTTAAATAGAGTTCTGTTTCTTTTACTGCAGCTATCTTAACTTTATTAAAGATATATCATATGATGTTATTATAACATCGTACTTTCATTTTGTTATAATCACATGATAATGTTAATATCACGGCATGATTATATTGACATCACCACATCCTTTTTTTTCATTTTGCTGTAGCACATACAACTTTAATAATAAACTATCATATGATATTATCATCACATCACATCATCTTTTTATTACCATGACACACAATTCATTTTGTGCTGCTGCAACGGTTGTAAAATATTGGTGTTGAGCGTTTTATGCCTAACTAAAAGCCATCAATAAATTTAATATTTCTTTTTTTTTCATGCAAAACGAGCCTAACGACCCGCTAAAAGGGTTATAATCAAAATCCAGTTTTCGTTATCGTGCCTCTTTATTGTATGTGGATTATGTAAATTTTTGTGTCAAGTGTGAGTAAATTGTTTGACGTCACGCACAAAACACTAATTTATGCATCAGAAAAACTTGTTTGCAATGAAAAACGCATTTTTACAAAAGATGTTAGTTATTTATCATCAAATTGCTAATTGTTGTTGCCATGTGAAATACATGACGCACGCACAATTTTTTTTTTAAATTTGACTAAAATTGTAATTAACTCATGTCACATTCTACTAAGCAAGGCAAGGCCTTTTGTTGGATAATGATGTTGAGGTTAGTTTCATATTTATGTTAATTTGAAATTTTTGTTTGCTTAGTTCGTTTTTAGTTTATTTGAAGTCAGATTTAATAACTTAAAATTAAGAAAGTGAGTACTTCATTTATGAACTCAAAAACTTAATTCGAGTTAACAAACATTAATTAACAAGTTAAATCTGCATTAAATTATTAATCTGGATTAACTATTCATCTGTTTAATCTATTAGCCAGGCATTTAAATATTTTCATTTATCAAAATTTCCACTAAGCTGAGTTTCAGGTTTGAAACATGTTTTTCAATGTTATTCAAACAAAAATGTTAATCAATTACTAACTATATAGTACTTAATCTGTATTAATGTGGCTTAATTTACATGTTAAATATGAATTAGTTTGTGAATCAAGTTAGCTATTCATAATCATAATTAAGTGTGCACTTAAGTCATTTGCCGCTTTTTGACACAAATTCTTAACGATGTACAAGTTAGATGCACATTTGGTAAATGTGGAATTTAATACGCATTAAGGCGCGTAAATTTAAGTTGTTCTAGTATTATTCTCATTCGAGAAAGAAGTTAGTAGCACATTTATTTATTATGAAACTTAATCAGAATTATTGAGTAGATATTAATTTGAATGTTAAATCGCAAACAGGTTGTTAATGCGGATTAAGTATACGTGTGTCTTGATTATTAGTTTTACTCTTAAATCAAGGATTGCAGGCTTGCTGTGACTTTGAGATGTATCGTTTTGTTATATTTTAATCTTTGCTGCAAGTTCCTGATTTTGTAAACCTGCCACCATAAAAATAGGTACGCAAAATTTTTCACACAATACCATTCCTATATACATATATTATTAAAATATTTATTTCAAAAAAAGTTAAGACCTGCTCCAATATGCAAATCTGCGCTGTATTAGGAAGCGAATATTTATGTACCGTTACATATATGCACATTAGAGTGTGACTTATTTGTATTGAGACATTTTTTTTTTTTGATATAAAGTAAGGCCCACTTAGAAATGTTTGTTGGGTTATGAAAACATGGTCTTTGAAAAATTGTGTGTACGACTAGAATGATAATGAAACTAAAAGTCATAAGACCACTGTTACAGCCATCTCTCTTTAATCATAAGATAGACCTGGAAAGTGTCTTTGGTTCTTCCGTGGGATGTAAAATCGCTAACCCTCCACGTCGAGTCTAACATCTTCTGACTTTATCTAGACATTTCAAATTATCTATCGAATAAATTTAAAAATTAAGGCACACCCTAATCGAATTACATACAGACATATCTAGGTATGCATATACATACTTTTATTTTATGCAAATAAAGTTGACTACTTTCATACATAAATACAATACAGAGTCATGTAGCAACCTGACAAGCATCCAAACCAAACTATTCAAGCAGAAAGCGTCAAAAATTGTTTGTGTCAAAAGTAAAAAAGACTTTGCTTAAACGATGGGAAAAGCCAAGAAAGTCATTAAAAGAGCAACAGCAACAACAACAACAGCAATAGCAAAAGATTGTGTGAGAAATACTTGAGGTTAGGCGAACAAAATTAGATTGTGAAACATTGGGTGCTATGCAGGTTGGTTGTTGAGCTGAAGGGGTTAGATGTCATAATTTAGATAAAGTGCAGTGAATTTATTGTGATGGTAAGATAAAGGGAAGTATATGTGGATAGAAGAGTGGTGGATGAGGTTTTAATTATAAATCATAATTAAAGTTCGTTAACAAAATTTAACTAAATGAACTGTTGCTGTTTTGGAAATACTTAGTGGAAGATCAATAGATTGGTATTATAAGCCAAGTTAAGATAGCAGTTAGACGGCACACAGAGCTTTAAAGAGACATCTACAGCAACATTATGATGAGATCTGACAGCATATTACCCTCAGAATCATAGGAGGAACTCAAGTCCAGGTCTCTGAACGCCGTAATTAATCTCCGATCTCTCAAAATAGCTGAAAAAGAGAGCATACTTGCTAAAGAGACTGTTGTCGAAAGACTCTTATAATTTCTCAAATCATTTAAACAGTTGAGTAGATGTTGTGGTTTACGAACCGTAGGCTTAGACTAAGGACCCTCACTTCTGTGCTATACAGTCTTAGTAAATTATCTTTAAGAAGCCTCACGATCTTTCCGAGACACTCTCCGACTTCAAGAACTAGAAATAGAACTGCAATTTGAAATATTAATATTAATAAAAAAAAATCAGCTGACAATGATACTCAGCGCGGTCCTAAGATACATTCTAACAGACTACGTAGAAAGCATTTTTGTGAAGTTTACGGAATTTAAACTTCTATATTACGTACTAACATACATTTCTACAATTAACAACACTAACATAAATGTTATATCCCCTCATATGAACGTCACAAAAGTTAAGTAAGCTGACCGATGCGAGGGAACAAAGGCAGACGCGTTTAAGTGTTGTTGTTGTTGCTATTGTAAATGAGATGCGCTCATCATTAACGTAAATACGATCCATACAATTGTGAATTCGAACAAGAAAAAACATGGTAAAAAGGTTGTTCACCTGTTGGTGGCACACTACACACACAAACAATTCACGATCAACAGCAACAAGAACAACAAAAAGTACAGACGTAGTGAGGCTCTTTATGGTTTGCGAGATAAATATGAGAAGCGGCTTTTACCATAAATCGGCGTGCGGCTGCCATCACACGAAAAGAAAAAAATCAAATCAAAACGTTGACATCCAAACAAAATACACATGCACAACAACAACAAAGGCAGCAACATAGCTGAGCGTAGAAATGTTGAAATACCTGGACCATGGACGGACGTACAGTCAAATGAACAAATAACATACATACATACAGAGTAAATGGACGATCGTCAGGTGTGGAGCTCAAAAAATCACGATCGGGTCATATGTGATCGAAAAAGAGTGAAAAGAAGCAGAGAAAATATGTGTGTGTATGCGTAGGTTAGAGATGGGTGTAGGATAGCAGAAGACGAGGGAGCAAGAAAGTAGTTTCATTGAGGCAATGAAGTGCGGGAAATTATAGAGCAGATACCGGCAAAACGAAAGAACTTTTCGTATTAAAATTTTTTAAAGAATTTTGGTTCACGAACTCGGGATCTGAGAGTGTAGGATAGCAATGAATGATTTAGATTAGAGCTTGAATGGAAAAATACGCTGGAAATGACGGGGTACCCGATGAGCACTTCAAATAAAATATTTCTTATTTTGACAGCAGACTAAGAGGGCCTATAGCGAGTTAAAAAAAAAACAGGTAATGATGACAATGATGATACTCAAATGGAATGTCGGGATTATTGAGAGCGTCTCATTCAACCATCTCTGCTTAACTGCTTCATACATACAGGCATTTGTAGCTACAAGTATGTAGACAAGTTTGTCATATAATTTTCTATCTTTTAGAATAAGTATAGTGAAGATCAACATTTCAACTCAGTTGGCTTGTTACCCCTAAAGCGGCACCTGCCTCTATCAATAACGTGAAGCGCGGCTAAAGTAAAAGCATAAAAACCAAGATGACCGGCTGCAGCTGGTCACACTTCTGTGATTTGTGGCTTAAGCCAACTACCTGACTATTAAGCCTGTTTACCTTTTTTAACTTTTAACTTTAGTTCATTCACTTAAGAAATTTGATAAATATAAAAGAAGTTAGGGGAAGAGTAATATTAGCTACAATGGGGGGAGATGCGAGTATTACAAATGTCGATTATACTTTTTTAGGCGATTTTGAGTTAATCACTAAATTATGCATGTATATATTATAGCCATATGTGTATGTATGTACATATGTATGCATGTGTGTAAGTAAGTATGTATATCACGTACATATTCATGCATAAAAACGTTGATTTACTTAGTTATTTGCTTGGAAATGATCTAATCTCTGGAAATATATGTATTTGATAGGTATGTTTGAAAAAAACCAGAATCATTAAAAATGCAAATAAAGAAATACCAAATGGAAAAAAATTCAATAAATACTTGGTGTTGAACAGATCACAATTGCGCATCACCTTTCTTTGCATTTTCCGTGGCGAGCGCGCTCTTAAGCAATTGCGCTCTTAATTGTAGATTGTTAGTGATAGCAAAATTGAAACCATTGTTTGCGGGATTTCGGTATTGTTGTATTAAACGTTATTGGAAAAAAGCAAAATAATCCAAACAGATTCTTAAATACTTTTTTTAAGTATTGGAATATTTTTTAGTTATTTATTACTTTTTATTTGTTTAAATTTTTATTTTTTTTTATTTAGTGTTAGAATATTTTTTATTTATTATTTTTAATTTTTTTTCCTACAAAAATAAAATAAGTTTTTTTTTTCATATTGATTTTTTTCCTCCTGATCATCCAAAATAAAAAATAATTATTTTTTGACGTTATTAAAAAAAAAAATTATTGAAAGCGACTTTTAATTACGTTTTACTTTTTAGGGGTCTTTTTTCATATTTTTGTTTGTTTATTTTTTATTAAATAATTTTTTTGAAAATTTTTTATATTATTTTGCATCCACATTGAATATTTTCCAACTTATATAACAAAAGTAAAAAGATAATGATTTTCTTACGTTATTGAAAAAAATTTATGAAAAGCGACTTTTTTTGATACTTTTTTGTTTTGTGATTATTTTTTTTTTTATTTTGCATACATTTTATTTATATTCCAACTAATTAAACGAAAATAAAAAGGTAATGAATTTTTGACGATAATAAAAAAAAATTAATTACGTTTTATTTTTTAGGGGCTTGAATTTTTAGTTTTATTATTTTCATTATTTTTTTTTTTCTTCTAAAATTTTACAACAACAAGGCATTTAAGCATTTATTCCCAACTTTCGGGATCTTTTAAATTTCTTTCGCGTTCAACGTCACTACTCAAGTTAAGTAAGGTGAGAACGCATGCGCACAATGTATGTACGAGTATGTGAACCAGCTTTCTTCATAATTTATTACACGCACATTTAATTAATTTTATTATTGCTCTTAATACATACATATTACAGGTTTTTCCTGCTGTATTTATTATTTATTTATAAACAAGAAATTTAACCTTGCATGACTAACTGCACGGTAGAGGTGACTAGTGAGCGAGAGAGAGAGAGTTCGAAGTAATGTATTAAAAGTGACTCGTTCTACATAATCTTACAATGTGCTAACGAGTTCCGGGGTTTAGTTCACAAATATTTCAGCTCCTTAAGGGTTAATTTTTTATATCCCACTTTTCTATATTTTTGCGCATTTACTCATACTTTCCAACAATTTTCGTAACATAAGCAAGCACGTGCATATCAAAAGGTTTCTATGTACATATGTGTATGTGTAGTGGATTTGTGTGTTAGTATTTGTAAATTGCTGCCTCTTAACAATTTCTGTAAAAAGGTTCGTTGAACCTGCACATTTCTTCCGCTAAATATATGTGAAAGTCATATGGGTGTTTCCATGCAGCCGTATGCGACATTCGTACACTTTTGGAGTAATATAAATCTCACATAAAACGAGTTTTCGGGAAAATAAAAATACAGTTACGTTGCAATTAAAAAGAAGTATGTTTGGAAAAAAATTGGTCGCCCTGAAAGCTTTGGTGTCTAAAATATCCGTTCAAAATGAGGTGATAACTTACGCGACAAAAACGGAAGTGCTTATATTGTGCACATACATATATGCAAAAGTCTGCGAATCAAGCCAGTTCTTAATTTCTTTGAATATTCGTAACCTAAGCTAAATAACGCACCTTTACAATCCTCTCATATTTAAAGAGAAATCGTCTCTTTATATTATTATTTAAAAAAAAAACTAAATAACGTACGTGACATAACGTACGCGACAATTTTTCTAGTATATTAATAATAAAATGCAGGGACGTAACTGTTATAAGAAATATGATAAAAAGGTCCCATTTAACCATTAATACTGATGTATTCAAATATTGGTTATAACTAACCATTACCGTAAGACATATTTTATATTGATCAACATAACCATTATAAATGAGAGAAACATTTTTTGGTTAACAATAACCATTATTGTAAGTAACATAATTTTTTTGGTTATCGGTAGCAAAAAAATTCAAACAATATAAAACAACTTGAGTTGCTGGAGTGGCATGACCAATGTCTGCAAGTTCCTCGAGGAAAAATTTACCACTATTCAGCAAAAATAGTTTGCTGTCGAGTGGGTCACCGATAACCAAAAAATGTATTACTTGCGATAAGGGTTATTCGTAACCAAAAAAATAAATCTCTCATTTATATTGGTTACGATGACTAAAATAAAATAGATCTGATGATAATGTGAATTCTGAAAGAAAAAAATAACAATTATTTTCGGTTCCTGATAAAATGTTTTTTGTTTGAAATTTACACTTTAATTAGGAAAGAAAATAAAAATGTATTCTTATTATAAAAACTATATGATAATGAAAATAAAATCGAATTCATAACATATGTATGTATTTGTTGATATACATTCTTTATATATTTACATAAACTCTAATATTTTCTCGTAAGGAGTATGCCGTTCAAGCAGTATTTATATGTATGTTGACTGTCGACGAATATATCGATATATTCACAAGCGTATTTATAAAATGAAAAAGCATCTGGTAAATTATATTATTAGCTTTTACTATTTGCCACACCTTTCTCTTTATAACAACACCTATTCCATCCACAGCGCCTTTGCCATGCGAGGTGGCAAAGAAATTCCATCCAAAATATTTGCAGCTAAATTTATTTACAAAATAAGGGATGCTTGTTAAAATAAACTTATTTTTAAACTGCACCTATGTATTCAGGATAATGGTATTGAAAAAATTGCTTTTAACGTCGATTTTAATGTATTACAATAAAATATTCATACTTAAAATAACGTATGCGACAAACTTTAAAGGGTAATACAATTTTTATTACTTCGATTCAAAAGAAAATTTCAGCGAATATATTTAACTAGAAGATCTCTTGATTTGGAGTTGTAATCTCTATTGCTTGCGACTGCCAATACACAAATGATATAGACAAATAATGTTTTTGCATAACGTACGCGACAAAGGTATACTATCAAAAGTAAATTAAAAAAATACCGTTATTCGAGTTCAAACTTCTCTTTTTCTCATTTTTGTAAGTAGTTGGCATTGTTAATTTAATTTTAAAATGTATTTGCACTACTTCAAATCTCTTAATTTAAGTAATTCGGAAGAGAAAATAGTTGATTCAATTTGCGAAAACTGAGTTGAAGAAAATCTCAGTTTTACTCTTCCGTTTATGAGTTTTAAGATACCAACAAGCTGTAAATACTTCCATTTTATAAAAATTCAATTCCTTTTCCCTTAATAATTCGTCTTAAAACCCATTTTCTGGTCATATAATTTTTTCAGTCGTGGTTGACCTTCTCATGGAAACACCCATATACATATGTATGTATATATTGAATGTTTTGCTTGGCTGTGTGTGTTTGTATGTATTTAACTACTTTTTCGCGTTTCTCACATTATTTTTCACAGTTTTGCTTTTATATTTACATATTTATTTACGCTTCGTTGCAGCACACAATGTGTTAATACGGCCATTGAGCGGGCTAATAGAATGTTCTTTGGCGCAAATGAGGTTGCGAGCGCAAAAAAATTCAAAATAATGGAGTAAACAAGCAAGAAATAGCAGAAATACTTATATGAGAAATTAAAAAAAAAAAAATTGTTTGAAAAAAAAATTTTTGTTTTTTAAAAAAAAGTCGAAAAATTGTAAAAACAACCTGAAAAGTCGTATGACTAGTCACTATAGAGATTAGGCTTAATTTAATATTTTTCGACTAATAGAGCGTAACTAATCCTTAACTAGTCCATCCCACTTCAGCAGCTACAACCAAGAGGAGTGAGTTTTTTTTTTTTGTAGACCCAAAAACAACATACATATGTATGTACAAAGACTTCTTTTATAAAAGTGTGAGCTTAGTATGTTTCCGACTTAAATCTGATAACAACCTTTTGAAAAGTAGTTTCGTAGCCAACAACTACTTGATTTGCCTACTGGGTAGTAGCTACACTCTTAACATATGCAGGCCATTGGCCAATTAGTCAGCTGGGCGCGTTCCAAAAAAAACAACAAACAATTCCAAAGCAAGCAAAAAAAAAGGAACGTAAAAAATGTGAGAATTTGTGCAAAAACGAAATTTGCATAAAAACCTAAGAATTTGCCACAAATTTGGTGAAGGTGTCGATGTGTCGGTGGTGCGTGTGGCGGGGAAGATTTAGAGTGAATAAATTTGTGTATTTAAAAAAAATCAAATAACTACATATAATAAAAAAGTAACTGTAATGCAAAAATCTAGTTTGTATTTGTGTGAATGACGCACACACACCCACTTAACAAAGAATTATTAAGAATAAGCACAAACACGCCCATTGTCATGTTGAAAAAATGCGAACGAAATGCATAAGAACAACTTTCGAAATGTAAATAAAATTGAGTTTTGCCATAAATGAAAATATGCTGAAGAGTGTGTAGGAGTTTAACGCCTTACACGGATGTGAATTTATATGTAAGCTAGGGATGCTGAGCCCGGCATACCGAAAGTGGTAGTTTTTTAGAAGCGAGCATTTTCGGGATTTAAAAAAATAACTAACCGGATATGCAAGATTTTACTAAATAATAAATGGAATATCGTAAATAAATAAAAAAAAAAAATAAATAAATACTAACAACCAAACTCATAATAAATTAGATTTTTTACAAAGCTTTTAAATGAAGAACTTTTTCAGAAAATGCCGTTTGAAAAGCTTTTGCGAAGATTTTTATTTTTATACATAAATTTGTTGGAAAATATGTTTAAGTAATTTTTATTTTTTGATTTTTGAATGCAACGTCTTCCATAAAAAATGAGTTAAGGGGATTTTAGTTTTAAAAAAAAAAACGTATTTTTCATGTCCGCTTTAAAATGTTACTGCCGAAAAAGCACACAGTTTTGATTGAAGAACTTTTTTCTTAAAAAGCTATCTCTGCTTTAAAAATACACCTAAGAAAAAATCTAAAAATATACTTTATACATAAATACCAAATTTCACTTTAAAAAAGTTGTGTATATGTATCACAAAAATCATTTCTAAAACTTTTACGCAAAAATTGCAACGGCACTTACGAATTGAACAACACTGATTTTCAAACTGCATTAGAGGACTGAGTGGGATGGTTGAAATCATGGTAACAAAACACCACCATGATAGTGTTGAATTATTTTAAATTCGCTGTAAAATTTGCTATTGCCTAGAAAATGAGTAATGGCAAAATAAATGGAAATACCTAGACGCCAAGAAAATGTCAAGCTGAGGTGGAGAAACATGGTGAAAATCAAATTTAATTCAATAAGTTCGGTTTGAGCCCAGTTTCGGTCAAAAATTCGGGTTCGGTTCGACCGCAGCACTTGGTATTGCACAACAAATTTCGATCGCGCATGCCTAATGTGTGGTGTGGTGTGGTGGAGACAGGTGGCAGTAGGAAATGTTTAAAGCAAACTAATTCTCGTTGCATGTCAAATAACTCAGAAAAATATCTACTGATAAGAAGGTTACACCAAAACAAAACAAATTAAATGAAAGCATTTTTTGTTTGGAAAATTGTCACATTTTTCAAGTACATTAAAACACAATAAAGGTATTACAAAAAAAAATTTTTTTAGGAAGATTACCAAGTCGGTTATAACCCGAACCCACTTCGCTTAAGCTAAAACTTACAGCTCGTTTAATGTTCTGTCCCACTCAATTTTCAACTTCCTTACTGGGTTTTTAATGAGATTTTTGTATTCCTAACATTTTCTTTTATTTCAGACGGAATCCCTAAAAATCTCCACAGATTCGGATTTACATGATTGGTTCATGGAACGTGATATGAAGGATCCAGCTGTTATGATCCTCAATGATAAACTTATGTCAGAAGCTTTATTCAATATGCAGCCAATCAAGTCAGAACATTCATATAGTTTGAATAGTGATGGCGATTCATTGCCAGATTCACCGCGTAGCCTGCAAACAAAAATGGATGGTAAGTTTTTATGACGTTTTGGGGTTAGGTTGATTACGATAAGTGGTTAAATCAATGGTTAATAATAACCACTTAAATGGTGTTAGTTAAAATTGCTTACTAAAATTAAATTTAAAATTTTTGTTCACAACTTGGCTAAATACAGAGAATAAACATTTGTACATCTACACATCAACATATCTACTTTTGTGTTTATATCCAAAGTGATCTCCTTCAAAGCTACCTTGTTACAGCCTTCATGAGTGGGAGGAGCAACATAAATGTAAACATATGTTACGTACTTGAAAATGACAAGCTTGTCAATATAATTTCTAAAGGTTATCAAAATAATACATATATACATACATACAAGTTATGTTTTTCGAAATGTAGATAAGAAAGATATTAAATAGGTATTTTAAATTAATGAGTATGTTAATAACATTAGGGTGGTGGAGAAGTGGAGGAAATTCAATGACTAATGAGAGGTGAAAAAGAAGAAGCAGCAAACAAGTTTCCATTTCAGAAGTGGAGTTTTAGGAACACCATTACAGTCACGGCTTTTCGATTAAATAATTACTTCAGCATTTAAATTTTTGCGATTTTTTATACCCAGCTGTGGTAAAGAAATCCATTGATTAAAGTATGTTCATTCAATCGGATACAAAATAAGAGTAGCTTCTAGCGTTTGTTAATAACCACGCCCATTTTCGAGTTAACCTCACTCTTGAAAGCGAGTTTTCTCCCACATGGGGGTATATCAAGTTTAGTTCCAACCAAGTTTATGACTCCTCACTAATTTTTTTTTATAGTTTTTTTATCTTTTTTAGATTTTGTAACATTTCTCTTATATAATAAACACAAATAGCGCACGGTTCAATTATTTCCACTGACAATTTTCTGGCTTTAGTTTCGCTACAATAATTTTTTTCAATTTTTTTTTTTTTTTGTTACACAAATTGCTACACATTTTAATATTTTTTATCGAACTAAATGGAAATTTTTAATTTATGTATAGAAAATGGAAAAACTCATTTATCACGATTGCTCGTGTAGTTTGTTGTATATACAAGTTGTAAATATTTTGTACCAATGGTTAGGGTAGTGGTGAGGTGAGGAACGTTGGTTAGGTAATGTAGTGGTTATTATTTTTTAATTTTTTTTTTTCTTTTTGTATGTTTTGTTTCATTTTAGTAATTACCAATATTGCAGAGTAAACAATAATATTTTTTTGTTGTTTTTTTTTTTTGACGAAGTCAAATACATAAGTAGTTGACGTACATTAGTGAGGCTGTGCTTATTATAACAATAAATTTTTAAATGCGATATAGCTTCTTGGAACCAATTCTAAATTGGCGCGTTTTTGCACGGAACGAAAATAACGCGATAAATAAAAGTAAAAACCAAAAAAGTGGTTAAACAGATGGTAAATAAAGAGGGTAGTTTTATTACGAGAGGTTCACTCTTTAACCGTGTTGAATTTCATTCTTGGTGAAGCTGTGAGGTATTAGAGCTTGTATACTTTTAGGCGCATTTTTTTAAATTTCATTTCACTTTCTAAAAAGTTTTCTCCGGCCTTCTTACCACTTTGGATAGTAAAAAAGTAACTACAAACCTCCAGCCTAGCACTTGTTCTTCTCACTTCAATATACTCATATATTTATCTCTTTCTCTCTCTCTTCCCTCTCTTTTACTTTTTTCCTGCATAGACATGGAAGACGAATGCTATCCTGCAATTTCACTAAAGACCGCCACCAGCAACACAACACGCACGCGGCACGATGTAGACATTTCCAACGGTGTTGACCCCAAATGTCTAGCCATAACCGTAGACTGCGATGATGCGCCAATGGAATTATGCACATTAGTGCCCACCACCATCAATAACACCACCACCACCAACAACAACAGCAAAGTAACACACACTTTACTCACCACCGCAGCAGCAGCAGTCAATGCGACACCACCCGCACCAGCTAACACATTGGCCGTTGCGGTTGTACCAAGCACAACCAGCGCGAGCATCACAACACGCCAAACCACAATGGCGCTACCCGTACGCTACACACATGCTGGCCTCTATGCGAGCCTTAGTAAAATCAATACCACCGCACCAATGACATTTAACCTGCGCACCGCCGAAACCTCGAGCGCCATCAATGGCAACAGCACAAATTTTAACGGTGGCACCAACACCACAACCATTACACTTGGTAAGCCCGCCGCCGCTGCCACAACTACAGCACAACAACAACAACAACAGTCACACCTCCAACAGTACCTACCTCAGACAACGGTGAGCACAGTTTTTGAATTGAGTAGATGTCGTACGCCTTCGCCGACGCGCGAAAGTAGCACATCACCTGACATTTGCTCCGACATTGAGATCGATGAGTCTGCCATTAAAGATGAGCCCATGTCACCAGATTCCAGTTGTCCGCCAAGCCCAAATTCGTCAGCAGAATGCATGACAATGGCGAAAATCTCACATTTGGCAGCGCGCACCAATGCCGATCTCGTCTTTGAACACAAGGTCAGTAGTTTATGAAGGTCTAATCTTTTGGTGCAGCCATTAATAAATTGTCTCTCTTTTTATTTTATTTTTGTTCATCATTAGAACGGTTGCCTGCAGCTCACACCCGCCTCACAGAGCCTACTCAAAGCGCAACAGCTCGCCTTGAACTCCAGCAACACCACCACTACGGCTCCAAATATTGTATTGCCTAAATTTAATATAAAGTCGGAGCCCAGCTATCGTACTAGTGGTAATACAACAGCTGTGAAACATAATGGTCAATATGGCTTGCCATTGACGCCACCCTCCTGCTCATCGAGTGATGGCGATTCTGAAGGTAATTTAACACCGGAGCATGTACTATCGCCTCTTTCACCCAACACTTCAGTTTCTATAACTGTGACCAACCCTGCAGTCATGACCCCGGTTGGTCTGTGTGCCGCCAATGTGCGACGTAGTGCCAGCAGCAGTAGTTCATCATCGCCATCATCCGCCTCATCATCGACTTCGTCCGTCAATGCCGCTGTTCGACATGCACCCGGCGGTGTAAGTGGTACTACACGTCAGCCCATACACACACCGCTAATTAGCTCGCAGCCGGTAAATATTAAATGGGCTAATAAAGTAGCTCAACGTAGTTCTAATCTGCATCTCTTTTTGGATTTTATAGAAAGGTTCCACCGGCGTGCTGATATTAACAGAAGAAGAGAAGCGCACGCTACAAGCTGAAGGTTATCCCATCCCGCAAAAGTTACCACTTACTAAAGCTGAAGAGAAGTCACTCAAGAAAATTCGAAGAAAAATTAAAAATAAGGTAAGTGTGGGGACCAAATGGGAAAGTGTCCGCAATCTGAATTTCGTCCTCGTCTTGGTTTGAGCGAACTAGACACACTGTACGATGACTCCGTCCGTTACCATGTGATAGGACATAGAGAAAAAGAGATGGATAGGAGAGGGTGAAAAGTAGAGTAGAAAGACATAGGGAAGGTTACAGGTTATGGGAAAGAAGGCGAAGTTTGAGGAAAAAATCTAAATGAGAGAGAGTGGAATTGGGGACATTTTCGTTCAGTTGTCTGCATATTCTCTTCGTAACCTCCTCAATAGCTTTCTGAACCAAAATTGAAAGCTCATCGGACCCAGATTTTCCTCTCTCACATTGCTCCTTTCCGAAAACGAGTCTTCTCTCTCTTTACTTCAAAAAGCCGAAGGAAAGAGTGGGAGTGGGATAGATATAGGGTTACGAGTTGGAAAATAGGGTAAGGAGGGGATATGTAGCCCAGCACTTTGCGCAACTAAATATTTAATATAATTTTAAATTTTTATTCTTTTTTTCACTCTTTTAGATTTCCGCACAAGAGAGTCGACGCAAAAAGAAAGAGTATATGGATCAATTAGAGCGACGCGTCGAAGTATTGGTCAATGAGAATAATGAGCAACGTAAACGCTGCGATGCCTTAGAGCACACAAATGCAAATCTACTAAGTCAATTGCACAAATTACAAAATATGTTGAATAAACAGAATAGCAAAAAGAATGCTTAAATGCTGTTTTGGCGGTTGGAACAGTGGAGCAAAATGGCCAAAAAAAAAATTAATTTGCGCATTTGGAAAAAAATTTTGCATTTTATGTTGAGTTTCAGGGTTATTTTTTTGCTTTTTAGGAAAAAATATTTGTTTAGCAACGAAATGAATTTATTTGTGCGAGTGAATTACTCAAATGCAGCCAATTACAACAACGACGCTGAAACTGAAGCTGTGTGTGTGTGTGTGAGTGGTTTAAGCAGTTATATTAGAAGAAAAAAAGTTATAATTATGAGTGAATGAGCTGAGTTTAAGCTATATATACATATACATATATATTATACATACATACATAACATATAATAGAAGATGCTTAAACAAAATATATAAATATATTTAAGTAATTTACATATTTTATGAAATATTTACACTGTTCGTAACATTTACATATAAATAATATACATGCATATATGTACATAAATATATATTGCTTTTTATGAAAATATTTAAATTTATGCAAAATTTTAGTGTATACATAATTTTTATTAATTAAATATGCATATTAAAATATTTAAAAGTAAACAAAAAAATTTTAAAACATTTACAAATTTGTATATACATAATTATGTATTAAGTAAATGGGCTGGACAGGCTGTTAGACATGATTTTAATTGTTACAAGTTCTGCATACATACATACATCTGCGTACAAAATATTAGTAGTGTTTAAACTCTTAACCTCTAAGAAGTTGAAAACTCGAACTCCAAAAAAATTTTCTTCTAAATACCAACACCCAAGCATATTTATGGAAATTTAATGACAAGCGCGCAAAAGTATGCAGGCGCTCAAATATCACACATATACTTTTTATGCACTTTTTTGTTTCTCTTGACCCACTGTGTCTCCAAATTTTGACTCATTGGTGGTTAGCAGGCACGTAATTTGTTAAACTAAACCGATTACATTCGTTAAAAAAATTGTTGCATACTTTTAGGCGCCCAAGACTATTTTTTTCCCCTTTTCACTCTTAATATGATTGGATGAAAATTTTTTTGTAGAGCAACTATAGAAAATTTTCCCGAAACATATTTTTCTAAAACTAGTTAACCCTCTAACGACCTGATGCTGATTGATCCTCTTTTTTCTTCAAAAAGTACCGAAAAATCTGAAAAGAAAAACTAAATAAAAAATGAACACTACTTATATTTTGCCCGCAACTGTATGTATGCCTATGTACATATGTATGTAGGTCAATAAAAAATATGTTTGTAGGATTCAAACGAAATTTGACCAAAAAAGCAAAGATCACTTAAAGCAACATATAACATACGCCTGATATAAATGTGTAAATATGTATTTATGTATTACATAAAAATTACATAAATACACAAATTAGCTAAATACTTGTGAAAAAGTCCAGCCTCTTTTAGTCCATACCAATTTCGAAATCCATCTAGTAGTGTATTAAGAGTCCAAGTTTTTTTTTGTGCAAGTATAAAAATAAAATATTTAAAATTCTATTTCTATTAATTAAGAGTTATAATTAAGTAATTAATTTGTAAATATCAAATGTATTACAATTTACATACAAACATTCCATTATTTGTAATGTAATGACTTAGAAAATTTTATTTTATTTAACAAAAAATCTGTTTAGAAGATAAAAAAAATATATGTGCGCCTTAATGTAGGCTTTAAATAGGCAATGACTGCAGATATAGGGTGTTCTAACAAGAGATCGCTTTTGAAAGAAATCTCTTAAAAATAAATATATTGATAATATTATCAAATTTTAAATTCTAGTAAATTTTGGAAATTTTTTTTGTGAAGTGCAATAAAAATGTTTTTAACTTTTTAAACACGCTTGTCATCAAATTAAATACAGAAAAAATTTCCAGTAAATTTTGGAAATTTGTCTATGAAGTGCAATATAATTTTTTTAGAAATTTGTTTAACTTTCTAAATTTGTTGGTCATCAAATTAAATACTTGCAATAAAGCCAAACATTTCGCTCTTGTTTTAAAACTTTTAAAAAGAAAGTCAAACGATTTTTTTGCGGTACTTTTCAAGGTAGTTTTGGAAAATTTGTTTTTATTTACATAAATTATAGTGCAATAAAAAAGGCTGAAAAATGTTCACTTCGTTTGTGTTCGATTTTGGGTGCGCTAAAAATAAGAATATAATTTTCTTCAAATTGGATTGAGTAATAATTAAAAAATAATAATTTTACATATAACGACAATTTTTTCAAATTTAATTGATATCCAAATATTTATTGGCGCTTATTTTTTTTTTGCAAATTGTCAACAATCATACTTCAAATAAAGCAATAATTTTAAAATTGTTGAAATACCTCAAATATTGTATAAAAAATTCAAGTCTATAAATTTCAATTAATCAATTTAAAATAAAAAACTCTTGTTGTAACACCCTTTACACATACATATTTGCAGTGCAGTGCCTGACTAAATAAAGCATTTTTTTTTGTTTTGTTTTTTTCAAAATAAACTTTTTTTTTTACAAAAGCTATTCAATTTCTGAGTGGACGCAAACATACATACACAGATAATTAGCTCATATAAGTAGATATGTATATCAGCATCATGTGAATTTTTAGTAATACTATTTTAAGTGCAATTCATTTTTGTTTTTGTTTTTTTTTTAATTTTATTCTTAGCTATTATTATAAATTAATTTAAGCTAAAAAGAAACAACAACACAACAGGCATTTATTTGCTTTTAATGCAATTTTTTATCATTATTATATGTTTAAATAACGGATTTATTTAATTTAATTAGTAAAAATAAATTTAAAAATAATTGCGAATTGTTTAAATTTAAAAAAAATTATTTTTTATGTTAAAATATGCAATTTTATTTAGGAAAATCAATTATATTTTTAAGGCACATTTTCCGCTTGCATGACATTTTGTGCTGAAGAGAAAACGCTCACAACAACAACAACGTACTTCCACTACTATTAATTGTAAATTTATTAGTAAACTTAGTTTTTAATACGTTATGCGCGCTTTTTGTTAAATATTTAGCATTACTGATGTAATAGCTTTCTAATTAAGTTTTTTTTTCTCCATGTAACAAACACACAAAAAAAAAAACAAACACAAAGAAAAGCAAATTGGTCCCGTTTTTACAAAAAAAAACTTTATGTATTCCAAATATGAAACCAATCTATATAAAATTCAATAATTTCTTCATTTTTATGCGAGTTAAAAAAAAAATGTTTTTAAACTTTCTAAAGCTCAATAGCATCATCATATGTTTGCCTCGCTTTATGCCAATATAATTAAATATATTAACAGTCTAAAACTTAAGTCACACTTTTAGCATTCACAAAAGTCAAAGTAGTAAATGTTTTTTAGTCGGCAATAGCATTAATAAATTTATTTAAAAAAGTCAAATTCGTATGTATGCATGAATATTATGTTTTAATAATATTTATAGCTTTCAGTTTGTATTAAAAAAAATAAGCAACATTTTTTATTTTGGGTAAAGAAGTACTTTTGTTTTTTAAGTTGCAGAAAAAAATACTGAAAATTGTTGTTTTGCATAAAAGCTCAAAAGTTTTTTTTTAAAAGCTTTCAAGTTTGCAAAAGCTTTACCATCTGCGTTTTGCACGAAATATTCCTGATATAAACCACACGATGTCAAACTCTTTCCGAAACATTTGGGATATCCGCATTCGTGTTAGCTTTAAATTTTACGAAAGCTCGGTTTCTGTGACTTCCTTTAAAGCTGCAGAGATCAACTACACATTTTCCCATTCGTTGCAAATCGTTTGACTTAGCCTTGCGACTTCAATTTGTTTCACTGTGCTTTTATCAGCTTAAAGCTCGTTTGACCTATCAATAAATTTCTTTCGAAAGTTTCCGGCCCGCTTTTCTCTCGAATACTTCAAGAGCCATCCATTCTTCCGATACCTTCCATGAACTTTTGGAGTTTTGTAATTTTTTTTATTAAAAAAAGCAACAAAATATATTCCACTTCTGAACTACGTAGCCAAATCACCAAGCAAAAACGATGTCACAAGTCGTGCTTTCAATTGCACAAATGATTATCTGTATAAATCCCATATTAAAAATGTCTGCTAGGAATTCACTTTAATTTAATCTTAATAAAATAATATATTATAGAGCAACTGACTAAAAAACAATTACCTACCGTTTCAGTGAATGCTCAAAGAATTTAATTTGGCATATTGTTCCTCTACTTAAGTATAGTAAATAAAACCTTAAAAGTGTAAACGTTTAACACTGGAAAATCGATGAATAAAACAAAAGAAACTTACAGCTATACATAAATATGTACATAGCTAAAATGTAAAATTTTGAAAAATGCTAATTTCAAGTAGATAATAAAAATATGCAACAAAAAACAACAACTGATTTGCGATTTTTTATTGAAAGTATTTAAATGGCGGAAAAGCCGTGAAATGTGTGAAACACCACCAACACAGAACTGATGCTCAGGTTAACGAAATAGGTAAGTATATGGGCACACTATAGCATAAAACGCGTATTGCCGTGTAAACCCTTTAACGTAAAACAAGTAAGTTAAAGGTGAGAGCAACGGTCTTGTCTCCAAAATGAGAATGAGTTCCAAAACATGATCGGTATGAGTGTATCGATCTATGAAATGGAACACATGACACATGCTTCCGGAATACAACATATGATTGATTCCAGTTTTTTGAATGGTCCAACCTCTTCTGACAAGCTAATGTACCGGTATATTTGAAAAAGGTTTGCTTTAATATTGAATGCTATTCATGTTTTGAGTTTCCTGTTTTTCGTAAGAAAAAGATAAAGCTCTGATAAAAACAAAAATACTCACCACAGTTGCAAGATATCCCACCACAGCCCAATGCTATTCGCAGGCTGGATTTCCCCACTGTAACCTTAAAGCACATCACTTTTGTCAAATCAGACATTTGCCTCTGGCAATGCCATTTGTTTGTCATAATTCATTGTGAACCAGCTATTTAGAACAAGCGAAAAAGTAAATTTTCTGCTACTCATAAATTTTGAGTTTTCCAACTTAAAAAATTGAAAAAAATAAGAACTACAGAACAAAATACATTGTTTAATAGAGAATCAAATTGCAAAAGAAAAGAAACAGCAACAAAAACCACACAAATTTTAAGCAATACAACAACTACACTTATAGTATTAATCAACCGGCTTGATTCTATTGCGGTTTTGGTTTTATTGCCTCAACCACTTGGTATGCGCAGTGCCTATCCCGACACAGAAAAAGTTGAGAATCAGTAAATAGAAATCAGGAGCAATCAGAAGTAGCAAAGAGTAACAGCGCAAAGGTGGAAAATAAAAACCAACGATTTTCTACATGCATTAAATAATTTCTGGTAAAGTTGTAATTGAAGAAATATAAAATCGAAAGAATTTCTAGCTGCAAAAATTGTGTGTTAGTAACTTTAACGCTGTAGAGTGTGCAGTGTAGGTCAGTTATTACAAGAGGACATTTAACTGGAGCACCAACCAACAGCAGACAAAGCCAGTGAAGTGCGCCCACTTGGCGGCCCCCAAATGAAACAGGTAATTAAATTCCTTTTCATTCATGCACATAGGTTTTTAATTAGTCATTTGCGTGTACCGCACCGCCCCGCCAATAAACAAAAGAAAATAAGTATGACAAATGGAAAAACCGAAAAACAAAGCAGATGTTTTCAAAAGGAAGGAGGAAGTGGAGAAGGTAGAACAGACATAAAAATCAGCTTCTTTCTAGAAAAGTGGCGGCGGTGGACTGTGGAGCACGCAACGTAGTGAAGCTAATTTGGGAATTTGTTAGTACTCAGTAGAGCATACTTTGTGTACGGAAAATTCGGGAAAAACTAACAATTTATAAATTGCCATAAATGTAGCTCTAGAAGCGTGCGTGTGACTGATTCTTTCTAGAAATGTGTGGTGGTTTCGCGTTTGAGTAAATATGTATATTCAATGCTTGTTGGTTTAATTGATAATAGACTCATTAGCTGGATGAGATAGGAAAGTAATAAAGTGCATGTGTACAATAAATGAAACTCAACTGAAACGTTTCCTCTTTCCCACCGGTCATGACATTGGTCTCGAATGTTCATGCTGTATGTGTGTGTGTCATAATAGCACAAAGCACAAAAACAAATATGCATAATATGCTTCAAGTGTTTGTTTAACAAATATAACTTTAAAGAATTTTTCAAATTTGTCAACCTGGATACTTTTTTTTGTTATTAATTATTTGTGTTAATTGTTTTTGTGTTAACGCGTCCGAAGAAAGAATAAATCGTACAACCTCCACCAAAAATACGTCCAAAACTCAAAGCCAAAATCGCATAATGTTCGATAACTTTCTCAGCATGCTGCGTAAAAGACGTCGCCTTGATGAGACGACGGAAGCGGGAAACGCACAGACAACGCGTGGCCCAGCTGAGCGTGCTGCTGGCGCACATGCATATTGGGATACTTTATTTAATAATGCAACAAGCAGCACAGCAACAGCTGCCGCCTCCACCACTCAAAAGGCAACTCGTATTCATACAGCCTCAACGAACGCGGGTGCGGTGCATGCAAATGACTACGATGATATGTCACTTTTACAACTACCATCACTGGCACTTTGTCCTGTAGATAGGTAATTAAAGATTAATTAAATTTTTATTCTTAATATCTTTTCAGTATTATTTTTTGACTTGCGATCCAAGCTACGTTGGGTAAACAAGTATTGAGGCTGGCAACAAAGCGATATTAGCATATTTTATAATACAATAATTAGATACGTAGTAGAAACAATAGAGCTACATCAGCGCTACACACATATATTTATCATATAACAAGCGGTCAAAGTAAACAGCGGTATACATTCCAAACCAAACGCTGTGGTTCTCGTGCAAAACGCGTAAAAACAAGTCCTGCCGTAAAGAGTTCAAAAACCTATAAGCGGCAGTGTATATATTTACGCTTTTGTGGTCAGCCAAAGGCATAAAAAGCAGCACAGTAAAAGATAGTAGGCGTCCCAAGCTAGATACATTTAAGGAACATACCAAATTAGTAAAACCAGAATCTATACAACGTTCAACTCAAGGGTTTACACTCAACCGCGCTCAACATTTCGAGCGGTAGTAGTACTAGCCACCTAAAAACCACATCACCGATTCATTCAACTTTTTGTATTAACAAGCGTTACACGCATAATAGCTTTCACCACGTCTCAGGGAGAAGATATGGACATTGATTCAACTCCTGTGCCACCACCACAGGAGTATTCAGACAATCCAATTAGCTTACAATCTGAATCATCAATGAATTTCGATTATTTACATGGTTTGAATGAGCACGCATCCAGCGCTGCTAGAGCGTCTTCATCGTCATCATCATTGGGTGGTCATGGCAGTTCTTCGGATTCGCCACGTCATTTTAGTGGCATCGGCGGTGGTGGCATAGATGCACATACGCAGAGTTATGGATTTGTTGATGACAGTAAAGCATTGGACAGGTTGTTATTAAACGAAATATATTAAACACACAAAGTTACAGATTTACATAAATATATATTTAGTTAGTTAAAAATGTGTAGTGTCGCGTACGAGGGTGGTTATTTAAGTATAGACATACATGAATTCCCAAGTGATTATATGAAATCTCACATTAAAATTGTTGAAACGCCGACTATCATGCAGTGGGGAGCTTGATTTTTGTGTATTAGTTTTACTCGTTATATCCAAGCTGCCACCACTCAAAATTGTGTTCTCTATTGAATTTTGGAAAAACTTAAATAGCAACCCTCGTATTCAAATGCATAGATGAATTGTTATTTGTTTATTATTTATTTAAAACCATTTTAGAAATCACTTATACATCTAATTTGCACAACACGCTGGTACAACGTGTGGGTGTTAGCAAAAACAAAAAAATATAAATTTGTTCATAAGAGTTGTCAGCTATTTACTAGCTGTGAACTCGTGCTAACCAAAGCTCAGAGTATACTTTCGGTTTCTTGGTTCCTTATAAGGAGAACCATGAACACGAGTTTAGTTATGGTAGCGTGTTCAAACAAGCTTAGTGAGCCACATACATACATAAGTACTATGTTATTGTTACTACTGAAACGCACAATCAAGAATATTTTAGAATATTTGTTTGTCTGATATACATATATAAATAAGGCACATAGTTTGATCAACATTGACCGGCTATAAACTTTCAGAAATGATTTCATGTTTTCTTAGTAAGTCACAAAAAAAACGAATTTGAAGTCATGAATGGTTGAGGAAAATTTGTATTTTACTCAGCTCTTCAGTATTAACCTCATTAGTGTTTTTCTTTAATTTAATAATAATTTCTTTAATGTTTTTTTATAATATTAAGATACAATTTTAATTTCATACTCAATTCTTTTGACTACTCTTCTTTAATTTTATTTTACTGATATATATCATATCCGTAAAATCCGAAAGTATTTATGTAGTTATTATTAAAAATCATATTTCAAATATTGTAATAGTGGTGTGGCATTATTAACCTAAATAATATTTTATTTACTTTCTTTTTATTTTAATATATGTACTTCGTAATTCGTAATCTGATGTACTGCTTACTACCTATTCAACCAACATAATAATCAACAAACCAAATATTAATCCATCGTTAACAATATATCTACCTACCACCAATTGCAACAAAATTTACCCTACAGGCCCATTAATCTTAACGAAAGGTAATTTTCATTTATAAGTTTAGCATAATACTCAATGATATAGTACTGTTTTTAGACATTTCTGAATTCTAAACTTAATTATTTTAACTGCTTTTGCATTGATTAATACTATTTAACAATTTTCTTTTCACTATTTAGATTTGTTACAGTGCTGGATCAATTGGATGCGCGTGTCGAGAAATTTCGCAAGGATGCATTGGGTTTGCAGGAGAAGAAAGACTTCCTACTTATGTCAATTGATTTGATCAAGAGTCACGATATGTTGCATTCAATGATGGAAGGTATGTTTATGCAATTAGCAAATATGAAAACAGTGTCTAACTATGAAATGAATGCATTTTCTAGCCGAACGCGAGGAAATCTTTTGCTATATACAACGCGTTAATGCGCGTCTCTCCACCGTCGATTTAATGGTGCATACCGTACGTGATCGTTCACAAGAGGATGCGTTAAGCCAAATCAATGAGCTCATCGATATGATGATTACTATGGGTGATCCAGTAATGTCACGTCAACGTTGCCAACAATACCTGAATGCTTGTTGCAGCGCCGCTGAATCATCCGCTGCATATGAATGTGGTATCGATATGGATGCTGGTCCAGTTGATAAGAAATTTGAAGGTGCACTGCTGGGCTGTACGCTTGACGATCAGAAGAATGTTAAAAAACGCTTGCAGGCTTTAATGGGCTATTTAAATAAACAAACAATACGAAATTGAATGAATTTAGATGAAAGAAGAAATAGAAAAATGTTAAGAACACATCGACGTACACACTTTTATGTTAAGGCTTGAAGCAAATGAATTTATATAGTTATTTATGAGAGAGTTGTAGGTCATACAATGGCTTTATATATGGTATAAAATGATTGCAAGGATTGTTGTTAAAATAAGCGAAAAAATGTTTAACAAACAAAACTATTTGCTGCCTCAAAATGCGCCTAAGCAACTGCTGTTAGTGCGCCTAAAATTGTCAAATGTTATCAAAAAGAAGCCAATAATCCTATACCCGTATATTGCAGTTGTACGGCACTTTAACTACCTATTTAAGTGATCTTTTTGAATACTTTTTCGACACAAAAAAATTGGATCTTTTTTATAACTTATTTAATTTTTAGTTTTTAACCTTATTTTGTAATTTTTGGCTAGATAATATTTAAAGCACTTTTAAAATGCATAACGTTGCCATCTAATATTAATTTAATTGAAGAAAGAACAAATAAAAATTGTAAACAATATGAATGAATTCTACCCATTTCTCTCTAAGTATTTAAAATACATCACATATGTACATCCATTTACAATATACATACATACATCTCTAAATGTAGACAAAATGAATAGCAAACAAAGGAAAAACTATCTGTTGTGTAATTGATAAAACAAAAATTAAAAAAAAACGAACATTTTTAAATTAAATATCTTAATCGTAAGGAATATTAAAAAAGAAGTGTATTTATTATTAAATTTAATTAGCAAGTACACTGTGCAACATTTTGAGGTTCATTGTTTAAGGGTGGAATAATTCTACTTTTGAATAAGTTCCTGCATACATATATCGCACACTTAGATCTATAGGGAGCTAACTCAAAACGCGCGATTCGCTATGCAAACTTGATATAATCGGTTCAGACAAAATACATTAAGTATATATAGGCATTAGACAAATCAATTAAGCACATCTTCGCATTAGCGCAATGCGCACACAAAAATTACATGTTTCCGAAACAACGATCATCCGGTTGTAGCACACGATCTGTTAGCAACCACACTGCTCCTTCTCTACCAAAGAATATTTGTTGTATATTATTGGATGTAAGATATATAATTTCATTATGCTCGGCTGTCATACTGCGATGATAATGGCTACGCACAATGGCGCCATATTTCGGCACCACATAAAACAGACGTCCCGTACGCAATTCCATTAGCATACTTCTGCTGGGTCCAAGTAAACTACCTAACAACTCTAGCTCAATGGCATTCGATTTATCATTTGTCTCCGCTTGCTGTACATCCAATTCATTCGTATTTATGATACCATTTCCTTTACCTTGCAATTTCATTTTTAATTGTGCATTCGTTGTAGCATATAGCTTACCATCCGCATCAGCAACTAATAGCTCACTTTGTTGACCGAATGTTATATCAATTGGTTTAATTGGAAATTGTTCTTCAATAATACCATGATATTTGCGACAAAGTAATTCACGCCGATGCCATTTTTGTTCAATTATATCGTAAGCGAGTATGTGTGCATCGTCGGGTAATAGAAAGAATAGATATTTTTCAAATTTACAAGGTTCTGCGCGTGGTCCTAATTTGATTACGGCGCGTTCGGCGAGCTTGGGTGTGAGGTAGACGCTGCAATCGATGCGTAGAACCTGCAGAGATGAAAGGACAAATGTAAAGACAGCATAGTAAGCTTCTAAAATAGCAAAAAAAAACCGAGAAACCCACTTTCTAAGTTTGTTAATTTTTTCACTTTTTATGAGTCAACTTAAGCTGCTCACGTCTTTCCACTCACCTCAGCATCGTTTCGCATCAAATCGTAAACCAACAACTTTGGCGGACATACATGCGTAATATTCGATTTCACCGCTTCCCAACCGGCATCCAACACCCACAAACGTCCCAAACTATCCACTTGTGTCCAAATAGCTTTCTGTATCAATTCACAATTACTTCTATTGCCATTCGCATGAGCATTCCTTTCTGGATAAATGACAGTCTGTAGAGGGACATTACACCCAACAGGCCAATTGGTCGCTATCAAAGACGGAAATGACTCACTCTTTGTGCTAATACACAGAAACACGCGTGGATACTGAAGTGAAAGGTGACGCACGCGGTAGGGATCTCTGAGCCCGGTTAGCGCTAAGTCCCAAGCACTGTTACTGGGAAGTTGTGTTGAGATTAGCAATACAATGAGGAAAGTGTGAATCTTGCTTTGAACTGATTTCATCAAAATTTTCATCTTTCGTTCGATTTTTAACTTCTTACACCGAGCTTAACACCGTCGCGCTAAATTGCAAAATATTTCTGCTTTCAGCATGGTTTACTGTAGAGGAATGAAAAAACCGAAAAGATTTTGATTTGTTAATGGACAAATGGAAATTTGTATTCGATTGCAAACGTTCGAAAAAATTATGCTGAGCTTGGCGAAGGTGTTTGGTATCAAAAGACCAATTGCTTGGTTTGCGACAAATCGTCATTATGTACAATGTCTCATGTCTCAATGCACGTATGAATGGCGTAATGTGGTTATTGTTACTGTTCACGTTTTGTTAAACATGAATTGGAGTCAATGAATTTTAGAACTTTGAAACTCAAGCCAAATTGGAGGAAGTAAGATGAAGTGAGAGTGCATCGTTTTCGGAAGATGCTGATACACTAGAAAGTGGTAATAACAGCCCTGGTGTTAATTAGAGCTGTGTAATAAGGGTTTATATGAGCTTCAGAAAAGATGTAGTCTGCATAGGTTGGTCCTCGAGGACTTTAGGTGCCCAATAATTGGAATAAGTATGGCTCTCCAGCGAAGACGTATGTGAGCCATTAACGCACAGCAAATACCAGGAATTAATATTGAAGGACAGGGGATGGTGATCGAGCCCGAGAGTCTTAGTATTGTTTAAGATGTTGGGCACATATCGAACTCCACAAAAGATCCAAGTTCTACGAAGAGTCAATGATTTTTAGTATTTGGAAACTCAAGCCAAATTGGAGGAAGATGCTGATATAAACTAGAGCTCTGTAATATTGGCTTATCCGAGCTTCAGAAAAGATTTAGTCTGTATGGGTTGGTCCTCGAGGGCTTTAGATGTCAAATATTTGGAATAAGTATATTTACCTAGCGAAGACGTCTGTGATCCATTAACGTACAGCAAAGACCAGGAATTAATATTGAAGGACCGGGGATGGTGATCGAGCCCAAGAATCTTAGTATTGCTTGAGATGTTGGGCATATCTAGAACTCCACTTTCCAGGGGTCCTACGGTACGCGCAATGGTACTCAATGTAAAGTGAGGCCAAATCCGATGAAGCAAAAAACTTAGAAAATCAAAAAACCACTTTTCCCCAATAAGCACCATCTATCGATATCCCTCAAAGGAGCTGTCACTGTGTCAGAGTTTAGCTTCCTAAAACCCTTATACTCCCAGGGCCTTTTTTTGGAATTTTTAGATTCGAAAAACCACCCCGAGATCTTGAAGTCGTCGTTCGTTCGTGAATAATAGAAGAAAACATTGTGTTATATACCCCGAGCTTGCAACGGAGGCTTGGAAAATGGGAGCCAATCATTTTTTTTTTTTTGCTTAACACAATTTGTAACGTACCAAAATCCTAACAAAAAATATGCAAGTATCCAGTTTCCGATAAAATTATAAAGAAACGGCAACCTTCTGCCATCACACGCCATAAAAAGTTCTTTGTCGTAGCGCTTTTTTATAGCAACCAAATGCTTTTTATAGTAAGCGAATATAGTTTGAGATGCACTGTAACTGCAATACCATTGTAAGTACAGTGATTTTAAACATGTTTATACCCAGCGACCAACGCAGTGACGAGGGAGGAATAAATACCGAAAAAAAAATAAAATTTCAGTGATTAGTGAAATATTATTGGCTATTCCAAAAAAATTTAAAAAAATATATAATAAAATTTTAATAATTAATCAAGCTTTTAAAAATGAATATGAAACATAATTAGTAGTTATACAATTTTTTTTTGCTTATTTCTACATAAATTAAAATTCACTGAATTGATCGGATGCAAATTCGGAGCCATTGCTGAAAAAAATAAAGGTCCTTCGATGTTTTCGGGATAGCTTTAGGAGCTCATGTGTGACCTTTTCAGTATAACGTCGGAAATATGCTGGATTGTTTTGTGGGCTTCTTCGGGTAAATTTGGTATTATGCTCGGCAATATTTTGGAATTATTTCAGAACTTTTTTGGAGTAATTTCTTTTTAAAAACTTCCACAATAATCCCTAAAATAATTCAAAAACGGTCACAACAAAATATTAATCTAGTCTCAAACAATTCCGAAATGGTTCTTGAAATACCCAAAAATAGTCCCTAAAATTATTACAAAATGACCGGAAAACAAAAAAAATTCCGCAATTAGTCTCGCCAAAAGGAATTTCAATTTTATTCAACCCAATTGAAATTGAGGTTTTAATAGGACCTCCTCTAAAGAGATTCCTGCCAATTTATCGGTTATAAAGTGGCCATTAGGCCGGGGATTTCAAATACTCAGCTCCGTCTACTCACTTTCCATCACTTTTTCAGCTTTTTCCATTTTGACAAAAAAAGTGTCCTCTTCATAACACACCCTAATACACATTTACACACACAACTACATACATGCAACCATACATACGTACGCCCCCCTCAATACAAAAAGCCATAAGAGTGTTTATCCCTTTGCATTGTTTGGTCTTATTGTTTTTTCTGGTACGTTGCTCCCAATTGCCTATTGTCGTTTTAATCAAGTATCAATTGACTTTTTGTTTTTCCACACTTTATTCATTTTCTATTGTTTATCTAAGCTACCAGCCAACCCACTTATCCAAAGGGGGTGCGTATAGTAGAATGAATCGGATTTCAATAATTGTCCTGTTGATCATCATGGCTTGGGCTAGTGATGGGCGTCTAAGCGTATCCCCAATAGCCTTGGCTGAATTCAATATAACCTTATTTAATTGTGTGTTGTACTATAATAACAACAACAGCAACAACAAGAACATAAGACTTTCAGTTTGCTGATGTTTTTGAACGGAACTCGGTGTTTGAAAAGAAAATCGTGGACGGAATCTTGAGCTCTCCTACCTTTACCGTCGCTATAATAAGTCTAGGGGTTTAAATTTTCTGATGTCTTTTAGAGTTCAACTGCCACAAACCTCAATTATGACTAAAACATAGGTCGGCGGGTCCCCTACTGGACGGGATTTAGTTTGTATTTGCAGCGATCTAGTACCCAATTCAAGGTTATTCCAGACTACCAGAGAAGAAGATTTAATAGCGAGCTATATAGGTTGAGTTAATCAAAACCCAACGTTGAAGACCCTGCCGTCTAGAAGGTATTCTTATCTACACCTGCCGGTGGAAGCAGAGGAAGAGAGAGATACCCACTTTACTGGAGGGACCAAGTCGAGTACGAATTTGAGATCTCTTCGAGTTTCCAATTGGCGCCAGCTGTCAAGAAGAACGAACCGTGATCTTGCTATAGTATGCGGTCAAAATCCTTTGAAGGGTAAGTAAGTAACTCTAATTCCTCTCGTCAGACCGCCCTCTTCTTCCACACAAGTTGGATCTGTGACCCGTCGGTACAGCGTCATATCCAAGGATTATTTATGTATGTACGTCTTCCGAATCTTATAAGTGCGCTCATGGAAAAACCATGGTCGGGCGGTCATCTTGCTGTGGTGGTAATGTGCTGGCCTAACACACCGAAGATCTCAGTTCCAAATTCTGGGCCAGGTAACATGAAAATGTTTGAATGAAACGTTTTTTCAAAATTCAACCTCACTTCGGTAGTAGTCGGGAAACCAATAAATACATTTTTCTGTAAAAATTAATCTGACTTGGTAGGTGACCCGGTCCTTGTCGCCTCGGAGTCCAAGTTAAGAAGGGGTATGTTAGAAATCGGGTTAAATTTTAATGGCAGGACTACGCTATACTGCATGGGGTGTGTCCTGACTAAGTCGGTTATGAATTTGGGTTAGTTTGATATGATCTAATCCAAGATCTCTTGACTAGCTGGGCGTTGCGGCCTGGGAAATAATCTAAAATTTAAAATTAGTTTCATTCCATAAAAATCATTTCATTTGCACATTTTTAAATTTAATTCACACACACACATACATACATACATAAAAGTCCAAAAATTCCCATTAAATGGCCTCCATTATTTATTACATTTTGGGAGTTTTGTGCCATTTAGTCAAATTCATTAAATTTTCATCTTCTTTTTTTTTTTTTTGTTTGGGGCTAAGCAAAAGATGGTCATAAATTTATAGAAAACTGAGTGAATAGCACAAATTCGCCCATTATGAGTGAGCAGAATACAATAAAATGGTTCTTATCATTTGTGTGGCGTGTGGAATGAGTGGTGCGAGTATGACCGACCACTTTGTATCACTCGAATAGCTTCTCTGTCCTTGCACACAATGACGCTGTATGTAAAAATGGTCCTCTGTGCGTAGGAAAGCCATTCCAGCTAATGCGAAAATTTATTGTTTGAAAAACAAGTTAATAATTCATGATTTAGTACCAGCAAGAGCACAACGCAACAGCACAAGTTGAAGCGGGCGATAGAGGAATACAGCAGAAATGTTAATGGTTGGACAGGAAGGACAATGAGAGAGCGTCAGCTGCAGTTTAAAAAGAGCATAAAAGAGATTGAAATATTGCATAGAGGCAAATGAAGTTTTTTTTCGGACTAAGAAGAGAGAGGATGAGAGCGGTAAAGTGTCATAATGTCAATGGGGTTAATGTCACTGATGTCACAATGGCATCAATTCGCTTTTTCCAAAGAGAATTAATGTCAAATTATTTTGGGTATTAACATCATTGACATAATGTCAGTGGCATTAATTCGCTTTTGCAAAGAGCATTGATGTCAATGACGTTAATTCCCAGAATAATTACAACAACAACAATAGACGTCGCCGTGCCATATTGACCATGTGCATTAATGTCAAATTATTTTGGGTATTAACATCATTGACTTAATGTCAGTGGTATTAATTCACTTTTGCAAATTGAATGAATATCAGTGACGTTAATTCCCAGAATAATTACAACAACAACAATAGACGTTGACGTGCCATATTGCCCATGTGCATTGTAGTCAATGAGGTTAATTCCCAAATAATTTGACATTAATTCACTTTGCAAAAACAGCCAATAAGGCCACCTGTACTTTCCTACTAAGGTCCCTGCTGCCTTTGCTGCTGCTGTTGGATTCCCGAGGTTTGGATAAGACTTGGTCCTTGGATGTGACCTCCATTTCAGAACCAACTCCTCCCCCAGCAATTTCCTTGTGGTCCAACTCTATTCGAATTTCAAAGTTTCTTAGTAAATTCGTTGAGGACAACAACAACAACAACAGAGGTAAATTAAAATATGGCAATCCTAGAATGTGGTTGCGAAACTTTATTGAAATCCGAGTTGAGTTCGGTGAGATAACCATAACAGCAACAAATTAATCATTTAGAGCTGAAGGAGGATCCTGAATAAAGTCACCTCAACAACAAAATCCCTAATTTTTTTCAGTGTACCCAACCAACCTGTTGCGTATGGTCTTCAATTGTGTCTTGTTTGTCATATAATTCGCCAAATGCCATTGTATTACGAAAATAAAACCGAAAGTTTCAATGTCCACAAAACTGGTTAATGTGCGGCGTACAAGAACAAAGATTGTAAGCAGACTTGGCTACTCGAGTTATCTATCAAAGGCTTTCAGAATAGCCACCCACTTACAAGCCAAGAGCTAGTAAATCAGGCACCGGTGTGGGTGGGGCGGGCCGCATACAAAAACAGCATCAGACTAATAAACTAAAAATAGCCGTCTACCATGCCATTTGTTATTGTGAAGTGTGTGTGTATGTGTGGTTTGTGTTTTGGTAAGGGTTGCCAAGGCTTTGTGTTGCCGTTGTGCACTATGCCATTGGCCAAATAATTTAAAAAGTGTTCATGCGCGTTTCGCGTTTGTGTTTGGTGGTGTGAGCGAAGGTGGCGGCTTAAAAAGCAATTTTTTTATGGAATGAATTCCCATACACTCGCATGCCAGCAAACTTTCAAAAACACACAAACACACTCGCTTGCTTGTGCGGTGAATGCTTGGCAAGGGTGGCAGTTGCCATTTTCAATTGTGCGCGATTTCCTTTTATTTTATTGCGCTCCAACGCTCATTGTCTGTTTGGTGTATGTGTGTGTGTGTGTTGTGTGGGGAGCTATCATTTTCATTTTTGTTTGCTTTATTTATTTTGTCAATTGGTTCGTGGCTTTTGCTTCGTTGTGTTTGTGAAAGTGAGTCAATTCTACGAAAATGTTGGAGACTTTGTTGGCGCTTGCGCATTGACGTTTTTGAGTTTTGGCGCCAAAATTTGAAGAATCATAACACTGCGTACTTAGTATAACGACCGACTTCAGAGCAGGGAATACTAAAAATTGATCGGTAAAACGATCGTGAGGTGTTTTGACACCCTTCCCAGCGCTCCTTTTTCAACATTAAGATCTGTGGCGGATTCATGGGGGTGGTTTTCGGGTTCAAACCCCCGTCTCCGGAATCTAAGAAGTCATAATTTACAGGAAGTGTGGATAAAAGATGGCCTCGAAAATTTCCTCCTTCCGAAAATCCTGGATCCGTCACTGCTTGAGACGTATGGAATCCGTTTTAACTGGATTCGAAACGACTCCACGACGATGGATTTTCGATTAGCGAGCTGTGTTTTTGCAGAAATTGTGTCCTGTTTATTTGAGAAAAAATAAAATTTCCCACTTGAACCTCAGATATCGTAGTCTAGCACACTGTCTACCACTAAAAACGGGGGGACTTTAAGCTTCCGAAGGCAAGGCTACTTTCACCTACATACATGAACAACAAGTGTGGTATTGGATTGATGGGTCTTCTCTCTTGCCTTCGGAAGGTTAATACATACTGTGGAATATATGCCAAATAGCTTTCATTAAAGAACGGTTTCGCACTGCGTCATGTTTGATAGATGTTTCCCAACTACCGATGAAAACTACATATACATATATCTCTCAAGAAAAGTAGAATTTTTTAATATAAAAAAACAGACGAATCCATATCTACTTGTGATGGAGCCAGCTGAACATTAAAAAAAATCCTGTATAATTCTAAAATCAATATTCGTCTACAAATTGTGTCACGATAACGAAACTAGAATATTGACACCACACAAATATTTACTCCCATATAAAATGATAAACCAAAAATTTTAAAATCCAAATAACAAAGGTTAAGGACGAACAAATAAATTGTGTGCTCAATAATGTAATGCAAGCATACCTACTAACATTTTCCAATGCATATTTTACAAACAAACAAAAAATAGTAACAAGCATTTAACAAAAGATAAAATTTGACATGTTTGATCTCAAACAAATCGCAACTGCTGCACTCGATTTCCTGTACATTTTACACTTTTAAATACGCACACAACCATATTTTTACGGACTCTCCACATGGCATATCCGCCCACCGATTTAAAAAAAAAAACAAGCGACACTTACACACAAACGCATGCACTCGTTAAACAGCACACACACACATTCATACATACATACATACATTCCCAACATTGTTAGCACAAACGCAGCCAACAACTCTCCTTTCACAGCCATTTTTATGTTATTGCTCTTATTGTTCTTGTTGCTCTTATTGTTTTGTTGCGGTTAGGTGTTTGAGCTGTTGTGGGTTTGTGTGTGAGTGTTTGTGTTTGTGTTACCCTTCCAATGCGTTGTTGTGCATGCTTATTGTTTGTATTGTTTTGTTCGTGGCGTTGACTGTTTGATAACAACATTCTATTCAACACTCGTCCACCTCGTTCGTTTGATGCGCTTCGTGTGCAACGTTGTTATGCTCTGTTTTTTTTTTTTGCATGTTTGTTTTTGTTCTATGAGTGTTGTTTTTGTTTTTTTTTTGTGCAGTACACATGGTCGCGCGTTGTTTCTCACCTTTTTTTGTTTCCTCATACACAGCCACCACATCAATTTTGTCGCTCATTTTGTATTTTTCACTGACTTACGGAGCATTGTTGTAGCGCATGGGCGCGAATTTGAAATTTTGTTGTGATAACACAAAAAAAAAAGGCGACACTCGTATTGCGTGCTTTTCGTGATTGAATACCTTTTCGGAAAATAATATTTGCTTGTGTTTGTGTTGCCTGCTGTGCTGAAGTGAAAAGTGTGTGTGCAACAATACTGGCCATTTGTATTACAATTTGAAAACACTTGTCAATTGACGCGCAACGTGTTCGGATGTATTTTTACGCAAATATTCTTCCGTTTTTTATTGTTTCGTAGTGAAACTAAAAGGATTACGGCAATTTAACTAACATAAAAAGTGTTTAAAATAAACAATACAATATTCATATGATACGCATGAATGCCGTTATAAGCCGAATTGTGCGAATAAATTACATTTATTAAAAGATTTTGAGTGCAATGATAAAAAAGGAAATTTAAATAATAATCAAGTTTTGAAAATAATAAAAGTGTAATCAAAGTTTTAACATTTTACTTACTAATAGTAAGTTACTATCATTGCATCATTTTGCAGATTCTATGTTTTAAAAACGGTGAGAAATTTTACTTTTAGAATACAGTACTATCACATAAATTCTTATAAAAGTCTAACCGTGTTTAATTTACAAATATATGTATGTATAAGAACCGATGGAAGTCTTACTAACCCCAGAGACACAACTAGATATTACTTATAAAAGGTTTATCAAAGTGAAATTTAAAATATTTTGATTTTAAGCTAGCTTTTGTGTTTACCTTGAAACCTGCCGTCGGAAAATTTTCAAATTAGTTTCTTGAATATTCCCTTTTTTCTACCTTTATTTAAAACAATTTTACCGGAACCTAAAGTTTTTCTAATTGACTAAATTTTCATTTTTTTAAATATAGATAGTATAAAACTTCTAAATTTTTGTTTTTAATCATTCTATTTTTTACCTAACATTCTTTATTTCTTTTATGTCGACAGCTCCTGCTTAACTATTTATGCGTTTAAAATAATTTGTGGAAATTAGTTTTGTGAATTATTGTTGAACATAATTTTCTAACTTTGGACCATTTTTGGCCCATTTTGGCACATGTTTTCGAAATATTGAGTAGAAAATATTTCATAATAGAGAGGGTGGCATAAATAAAATCCGAAGGAACTCGAACAACAAATTTCTTCTATTCGAAATTTTTTTACAGAGTACAAACAAATCGAAAGCGAAAAAATGTTTTCTTCGAATAGATCTCGAGGACCGAGGGTAGAGACCCAAAAGCTGCGATCTAACTGGAGACTCCTTGGAACGACAGCCATTTTTAGTTTTATGCTATCTATTTTATTCTCTAAAAGCTGCAGATTAACAAGGCGATTCTGTGCTCTTGACAAATTTGTCAATCTTGATAAATATTCAGGAAAACATTATTTTTATCAAGTGTTGTGAATTCTGCGTCAAAACAAAATTATTAAAAATTAATTTGAATAACATAAAATTTGGCTTTGACGCAAAATTCAAAAACACTTGATAAAAATAATTTTTTTTTATTATTTATCAAGATTGGCAAATTTATCAAGAGCACAGAATTTGGCGGTAAATTTAGTTTTAAAATAACAAGTAGATTATTTTGTTGCAAAATACTGTAAATAAAGTTTTAGATTTTTCTTTCATCAAATTGAAACAATTTACACATTTCTAATTCAATTTTGCAACAAAAATTTCAAAACATAGTAAATACAGAGGACCCTTTTCAAATAGAAAACTTCTAGGTGGCCATTCGTTATTTATCTCCATCCAGTTCTTACCCAAGTAAGCAATTTATTCGTTTATATTAGGGATGTGCGAATAATCGATTAATAAATTTTTGATTAATTATATAAACGAAACATAAATTTTCTTTGGGAAAAAAATACCCATAATCCTCCAAAAAAACCTTAAAATTCATTATCATCATTATTTTTTTCTAAATTCCAAATTAATTGTTTAATTAATATTTCTGAACTACGTGTAATCTTTGAAAAAAAATTGTTTGGCAGTTGCTGTCATAAAATTGACGTAGTTTAAATGAAAATTAATAAAAACACAGCTTCCTTTAAGAATATAATTCCTTTTATATCGTTTATAATCAATTTAATTACATTCCGGTTATGATTAGTCTAATGGTGATTAATCAGGAAATGTATCATTTTGATTAATAAATTCTAATTTTTCTCTGATGAATTACATAGTCAAATTTTGATTAAGCATATGCTCGATTAACTGATAACTCGCACTGTTGATTCCCGATAGAAACATATACATATGTATTTTTATTTAGTCAGTGAGATCATCTAACGGTAACTGTACAAAAATGTTCTTTTAAATCAGAACATGTGAAAATGTGGATGTTATTGAGTTTGGATAATCCTCATTATAACAAATCAATTAACCTAAACTTGGTTGGAAATTATTCGCAGAATAATCACTATCGAGTAATCAAACTGATAAGTTAAACTCGTTTAATCAAATTTCACATGAAAAAGCCGATTAATTAGCAAATTCTAATGCAATATTTACCAGAAAGATATGGATCAAATTACACAAATTTAAATAATTTTTTTTTTAAGTAAACAACAACTTTCCGCAGCGAATTAATCACTCAAATGCCTAGATTAATATTGTAATTCAAAATAAAAATTTGTAATTTAAATTTTTAAAGGTTCGATGCAAGGTCCAGATAAAAAAAAGAAATGCCCATTTCCTTGTTATAAAGGGGGGTGGCAGTTAAACCAATTTTTAAAAATTTTTTTGAAAGTGAAATTATAACTTAAGCTAAGCACTTTTAACTATTCACTATTTTTGTTGCATATTTTTAGGCTACAACTGAAGTATACTTTTCAGCGCTGCTACGAAAAATCAAAAATCTCGCACTATTCCGTTCAAAAGCATTTGTACAACGTCAAAATAAAACCCAATCAAGTGTACGAAGTGCAAAAAGCCAATTCGGCATTTTAAGTTGGCGCTTAAATTACGCAACAAAAATGACAAGCATCACAACCATGCTCCAACAACAACAACACAAAGAACCACACCAAAGACCAACACAATATCGTGCACATTTACACAATGGCGGCGGCGGCGGTGGCGTTGGTGGTGGTAGAGGTCACAGTAGTCGCAGTAGCAGTGAAGTTAGTAGTGACGGTGAATCGCCACCGCAATTAACTGGATCGGATGCGTTGAACATGACGATGGCGGCGGCGGCGACAACCACAACGACAACAATGCCACACAAGCATCAGCATCACAACCATCAACAGCAACAACAACAACAACAAACCAGTCTAGCAGTCAACACCTCATTATCAGCTGCCAATGTAGCATACAATGCACAACAACAACAACAACAAGCGAATCATCAACAACATCAACAGCCACACCAACATCACAATCATCATCATCAACAACAACAACAACAACAAAACGACCATATTAAGCGGCCAATGAACGCATTTATGGTTTGGTCACGAGGACAGCGACGCAAAATGGCACAGGATAATCCAAAAATGCACAATTCAGAGATTTCAAAACGTTTGGGTGCCGAATGGAAATTACTTACAGAGGGACAAAAGCGTCCATTCATCGATGAAGCGAAACGTTTACGGTGAGTAACTATTGTATGTGTATTTTGTTGTATAAAGTGGTAGTTGTTGTTGTTGTATTATCTAGTTGTAAATGTTCACCGAGATTTGGGCAAAAAAAGGTAGGGCGTAGGGACGCATTGAACAACGACGCTTATTGTTCTTTCCCACCCACATTGCTCCCCTCACTCCATACTTACATGTGTTAGTACATATGTTGCCGATATCTTTAGTTCTATATCTAAGGTAAACATTTGCGTTGCAGTGGAAAAAAATGAGATTTAATTATTTACCCCACTTATAAGTTTAGACATGAGTATTTGTTTAACAACTTTTTTGGGTGGATCGGCTGATGAGATCTTTACCATTGACTAGGCAGTTAAGTGGCTTTCAATAAAATTTTTTTTTTTAAGATTTGGGAATATTATGTTAGCAGTTTCCGCAAAGTTGGTGTATGCTGGACGGACTGGTTATCTAGTTAACTGGTTAATCATAACCAGATAACCGAGCTTTGACGGTAACAACAACAGCAACAACACCATATTTTTCATACTCTCTTCAGTAGGTTACAGAGGTCCTTTTTGCGAAAATTCCAATTACAAAATTATTTGTAGGGCCTTGGGAGGGTTAAAGTATTTAAGTAAATTGTTCAACGGATGCAGGGTATTTTTTTTAAATTAAAAAAAATATTATTTGTAGGGTTTTTAATTAAAATTTTTTTCCCAAAATTTCAATCAAAATATTTGTTGTGGGGTCGTGAGAGTGTTAAATTATTTAAGTAAATTGTTCACCGGGTGCAGTGTCTTTTTTTTGAAAATTAAAAAAAAATTTTATTTGTGGGGTCGTGAGAGGGTTAAAATACCTATTGTTCACCGGATGCGGGAACTCTTTTTTTTTCGAAAATCTCACTTCAATTTTGTTTGTGACGTCTGAGAGGGTTAAAATAATTTTTTTTTGGAAAATTCTAATTAAAATATTATTTGTCGGGTTGTAAGAGGGTTAAGATAATTTTTTTTTTACTGTATGCTCCCGAACTTCATATTTCGATCTAATATTAATGTTAAAAATTTTTTGAACTTTTTTACATACATATTTTGTCTAATGAAAAAAAATTTGGAGGTTATGTTTGATATGTTGCGGTCTTCCGACTTCCTCAGTGTTGAGCCTCCGACTAGTTCTTAATTTTTGGGGGAGAAAACTTGAGTATTTGTTTATTATCTATATAGTAGATACGAGAACACCATCGACTGGCTCCCTTATGTCTACGCCACCCAGTTCATGTACGAACAACATAATTAATACCAAACATTATCGGATGGGCATTAATTAATCACGTTAAACACTTGTGAATTTAGTTTTTTGATTAAATAAACTTTTAGACAGATAATAAACACTTGAAAACTTTCCCGCCAACTGCAGATCTTATCAAGTGGTCTCTTTAAGGTGGGTAAAGCTAACGTCACAACACTGTACGACACGCTGTCTGTCACATTGTGATCTATCATTTTGAAAAATTCCAAATATTATAATTAATTATTCAAGCATGAATATCTCTTTCTATATTTATTGAATATATCTGTCTGCGCAATCTTGATTTTGACATTACGCTTTAAATTCCCGCATTCTTATTAGAAAAAGAAAATATCTACATTGAGCTATCTCTTTTGCTCATCATCTAGAGCTATCGAATATGTCAATCAGATTTGTTTTTTTTTCAACTCGTTTACGAATATTGATGACACCATTTTTTGACATTTGCTCTTCAATTGCATTGAAATGTGGTAAAAGTGGTTTTGTGGAAAAAAATTTAACGTGTATTTGGTTTTTATTTAAAAAAATGCTACTTGAAAGTGATTGTATAGCTCCTTTTCTTTGAATTTGCTTGATCGATTTGCGATTTTAAATTGGAGGGTTAAGAATATTAATTTTTATTAAAATTGTTTTTGTTTTCATATTGTTAATAATTTTTTCAATAATTTTGAAGGTTTTTTTTATTAGAAAAGGAAAATTTTGATACAAATTCCAAAACTTTTCCTATAGATCCATTTCAAAAGTTGCTAGGCTTTACAACAGCGAAATTTTCGCAAGTTCTATTAACCATTGCGCTATCAGAACGATAGATTTTTGTTAGCTAAACTGAGTTGAACTGACGGAAATATTAATAGGAAAAACAAAAATACGACATAAAGGAGGAAAAGAAGAAGGGACAGGAAGATTGGGCATAAGAATACGAATAATATGAGGGGTAAATTTTTAAAAGGTTTAATCCAGTATCTTGCGCGAAAGAGTGAAGCCCAATATCTACAAGGTAAATTCATATTGGAACGAATTTCCGTCGTCCCTTGTCAATTTTGGTTTTGTAGCAAATCTCCACTACTCAAAATTAAAAGGCGACACCCTAAAACGAGCAGCACAACTAAATTGGACTGATCAGGTGGGCTCCCGTCATAAATTCAGACAATAAAAATTCAGAAACACATATTTTCAGAAATTTTTTTTCAGAAAGTCAAAATTCAGAAGTCAAAATTCAGAAGTAAAAATTCGGAAAGTAAAAATTCAGATCCACGTTTTTTATGTGCAGAACACCTTTCCGCGTAGGCGGCCTTCGGCCGCGCTTCAAAAAATAACCCTGGGCTACGCCATTCCAACTCCGGATGTGTGCCATAGCCGTGGCTACCGCCACGGTGATGTCCTTCCGCGTGCCACTCTTTTCTGAAAAAAGTTTTCTGAATTTTTCATTCTGACTTTTTGTTTCTGAAAAGTGTTTTCTGAATAAATGTTTCTGAAAAACAGTATTTCTGAATTTTTGCTTTCTGAATTTATGGGGGGCACCAATCAGGTGACTGAAATGAAAAACCCTCGAGAGACTAGCAAACCTTACGCTCTCGAGAACACTCATCCTACCTCTGATGTAGATAAAGATTATGGCACTTAGAATATTCAAAAGAAAGTTCCACGGAAGATTTTTCATATTCTGTTTTTTTTTTGGTGTTTAAAACTAGCCACAGTTACATATATCTGACTAGGGAAGACTTTAGTGTTTCGTTAGGGGGTGGGCAAAACCATCCGGGCTACTAAGAGTAAAGTGGCGATGATGTTATGTAGTTATTCTTTTGCAACTCAATTTACAAAAGATTTCGGCCAAAGCCAGATTCGATCACCTTTGATTGAAATATCTTTCTTTTAAGACTGAAAACAAATATTTGCGAATTCCTATGAGTCGCCTCAAATATTATTGGGCTGCAATAAAACTGGACTGAAAAAAATAAATAAAATACATATATAGAAAAATAAAAACAAAAATACAAACGAAAATCCAACAATAGATATGATAAGAAATAATAATCCAAAAAAAAAAAAAAAAAAAATAGGACAGACAACTGCGTAAGACAACGCTAGGCATAGTACATTCAAAACCTGGTGCTACACGAAGAACAATGCTACGACCATCAGACAAATGGCCTGCCAATCACAAGAAAGCCAATTCCTGCCGTAGAACTTTCGTTGATAAAGCAAAAGCATCGCACGGCGCTCAATAAGTAAAACCATAAAAGACTTAAACCAAAAAAAAAACGTCTGCAGTAGGGATGCCAAACCTGGATTTTTTTCAGTATCGGGATTTCAAAGATCGGGTTTTATGAACAAGGGATTATTACCGGGATTTTGTTTTGAAGAAAGTGTAGAAACAATTGTTGAAAATATTTGGTCTTGAAATATGTAACAACCAGGTGCGGATCGTGTCTAAACCCCACCTTCGGGATCCAAAAAGTCATATTTTTCAGGAAATGTGGATAAAAGATGTCCTCGAAATTTCCCCAAAATCCTGAATCCGCCACAGATAACAAATATTCTTTTTGTATAAGAAAACTGCAATCACCCCACATTTTTTTCCAAAAGTTTTCAAAACAATTTTTCGAAGACAGGTACCCAAACAATTTTTTTAACAAAAATTTAAAATATTTTAAACAAAAAAATATGTAGAATTTTGTTTTGAAGTTGAGAAATATGTAGTTTGAGAAATATTGAGGATTAAAATATATACATACCAACTATTTTGATTTTTAATATGTTTTTTATTTGCAACGAAAGTTTTTTCTTCTCTAAAAATTTCAATACATTGATAAAAAAAAATTTTTCAAGTCTTGAAGTTTTGTAAAAAAAAAAAAAAATTGTTAAGTGTTGAGAAATTTTTTTAACTTTTAAAATTTTTTAAAAAATTATTTTTAAGTGTTCAGAAATTTTTGTTTTTAAAATGGACGATAGTAATTTTTTTTTATATTTTTGAAAAAATGAATTAGAAATTTTTAGGAGAAGAAAGAGCTTATGTTAAGCTTATATTTATTTCATATTTCTTGAAGTGACCAACCAACATATACAAAAAAAATAGTCTAAAATTTTTCTCATTAAAAAAGTTAAATATTCTCATAAATCAATCAAACACAATTAATTTCTCCTACCATATATCCAATACCGTTATGGTAAGAAAGCAATCCGATTGCTCCGATTTATCTTCCCGGGATTGGCAACACTACTCTGCGCATATCATACACGATCCATAACAGTCTCGTAATGAGATTAGCAAGTTCGCATACGCACGACTGGGTCGTCCGCAACAAAGTCAATGCAAACAACAATTTCTTCCGCAAACAAGGAAATACATTGTTTGTCGCACCAACCGAACAGCTTGTCTTCATTGTTGGTATTGTTTTGGAAAGGTGTTTTTCATATATTAACATACATACAAACATATTGACTTACGAGTATGTATGTATGTTTATGATGATCGCTACAAAAACCTTTCCTTTCGTGTTATCGATCAACAGATAAGCATATCAATTTGAGAAAATTACAAAAAAATTACAAAAACAAAGCAAAGATTCACTTGGGTACAATAAGTGAGCATTTTTATTTGTATTTCCGCTTAATGTTTGTTCAACTTAAGTTGATATCGCCACATTGAAATGGGCTTTGGGGAATTGTCAGTTAAGAATGGCAGTAATTGTTTGAATTATAATTGGTGGTATTATCGATTGACAAATAAATGCAGAAAGAATGAAAGCATGAACAGCCAACATTGTGGAGACATTGTCGTTATAACAATTAAATACTTTTGATTTTCATGAAATTATTAGGGTGTGTCAAACATTTATGAGGTATAACAACAAATACTTTATTATTTGTTTATATACATAGTTACATATATTTAATTTTATTTTTTTTATATTTTTTTAATTTAATTTAATTTTATTTTATTTTATTTTATTTTATTTTATTTTACTTTATTTTATTTTATTTTATTTTATTTTATTTTATTTTATTTAATTCATTTTAATTTAATTTAATTTTATATTAAGTATTTTAATTTATTTTGTTTTATTTAATTCATTTTAATTTAATTTTATTTTATTTTATTTTATTTTATTTTATTGTATTTTATTTTATTTTATTTTATTTTATTTTATTTTATTTTATTTTATTTTATTTTATTTTATTTTATTTTATTTTATTTTATTTTATTTTAGTTTAGTTTACTTTATTTTATTTTATTTTATTTTAGTTTAGTTTATTTAATTTAATTTAATTTAATTTAATTTAATTTTATTTTATTTTATTTTATTTTGTTTTATTTTATTTTATTTTATTTTATTTTATTTTATTTTATTTTATTTTATTTTATTTTATTTTATTTTATTTTATTTTGTTTTATTTTATTTAATTTAATTTTCTTATTAATTGTTTATTTTATTTAATTCAATTTTATTTAATTACGTTTTTCTAAAAAATCGGTATTTTATGGCACACCCTAATACTCAACACATACATATATGTACATATATCTAGGTACTTTCGTATGTATGCTTTAAGTATTCTCAATACTTCAACCAATAAAACCCTAAATACCTCCAATTTCCGCTCTAAGCGCACACACCCTACACAATTTTTCAAATATATTACTTTCCTAATTCTTCTACATACATATTTTTCTGCGTCTTCCCTTTCTACTTGCAGTGCCCTACACATGAAAGAACATCCCGACTACAAATATCGCCCGCGTCGCAAACCGAAAACTCTCAACAAATCACCCGTCCCTGGCACCGCAACGAATGCCTCACAAAAGGATGCACAAAACAATCATTTGGGTGCAGCAGCGGCTGCAGCTGCCGCTGTGGCGGCCCATCATCCACACCATCCACATCATGCACATCAACAGCACTCACCAACGAGTCATCATCATCACCATCATATTGTCAATGCGGCTAAATATGGTTTTGGTGCAACCCCATTGGAGTTGACTTTGAATATGCCAACTCGTCATTTACCTGGCGCTTTTCCTGCGGCTTCAGCACTCACCCATTATCCCTTAGATCCAACAATTGCACTCGATCTGCAAGCGCGCCTTCAGGCTATGTATGCTGGTACTTTGTATCATCCTTGGCGTTATTTTGGTTGTACGCCGCTCATTAGCCCCGAGACACCGCCGTCGCCACCCAGTAGCAATGGCACGAGTAGCATATCATCATCCTATGGCTGTGGCATTAAATCGGCTAAGTCTTCACCAACACTGCCGTCGTCGGGCACACAAGCGTCGACGAACATTATTTGACCAACTCCATTGCGTTTTGGTGGCAGTGCAGCGGGGAATGCTACGGTGGCGGTGGTGGCTGAATCAGCCTTGTAGGCTCTTAAGTAAATGTACGTAAGCTTTAGTGTAAGCATTTTAGTTTTTATTTTGTATGTAAATATGTATGAACAAGTGCTTAAATATTTTAGCTGCCAAAGATTGAATTTCGAAAGTGCTTATACATTTGTTTAAATAGAAGTTATATACTTTATAAACATTTTTTAAAACCAGCAAATATTTTTTTTTTGTTTTTCAACTTTTTTTGTTTTTTTTTTTTTGATTTTATTTTTAATTAATATGATTTTATTTTACGATATTTTATTATATTTCATTTTATCTTATTTTATTTTATTTCATTTTATTTTTTTTGCTTTTAAATTTTTTTGTGTTCTATTTTATTATATTTTTATTTTCTTTTATTTTATTTTATTTTATTTTATTTTATTTTATTTTATTTTATTTTATTTTATTTTATTTTATTTTATTTAAATTAATTTAATTTAATTTTATTTTATTTTATTTTATTTTATCTTATTTTATTTTATTTTATTTTATTTTATTTTATTTTATTTTATTTTATTTTATTTTATTTTATTTTATTTTATTTTATTTTATTTTATTTTATTTTATTTTATTTTATTTTATTTTATTTTATTTTATTTTATTTTATTTTATTTTATTTTATTTCATTTTATTTTATTTTATTTTATTTTATTTTATCTTATTTTATTTTATTTTATTTTATTTTATTATATTTTATTTTATTTGGTTTTATTTTATTTTATTTTATTTTATTTTATTTTATTTTATTTTATTTTATTTTATCTTATTTTATTTTATTTTATTTTATTTTATTTTATTTTATTTTATTTTATTTTATTTTATTTTATTTTATTTTATTTTATTTCATTTTATTTTATTTTATTTTATTTTATTTTATTTTATTTTATTTTATTTTATTTTATTTTATTTTATTTTATTTTATTTTATTTTATTTTATTTTATTTTATTTTATTTTATTTTATTTTATTTTATTTTATTTTATTTTATTTTATTTTATTTTATTTTATTTTATTTTATTTTATTTTATTTTATTTTATTTTATTTTATTTTATTTTATTTTATTTTATTTTATTTTATTTTATTTTATTTTATTTTATTTTATTTTATTTTATTTTATTTTATTTATTATCAAGTTCGAGAATTCCAAGATTGTTGGCAGCATTAAAAATACATATTTTTGTGTATTGCAGTTTTATTGTTTTTGTATAAAAAAAATTTCTGCTTTTAACAATATACGTAAGACTACAAGTTTTAGAAATGTAATATAATGCAATTATTATAAACAATTATTAATTAATAAAAAATGTGAAAGATACTTCAAAAAATATTTTTTTTTTAATTAATATCTACTATAAAGTTTTTTTCAATATTCGCTGCATGATATGCGGAGATTAAATATGTATTCAAATTTTTTAAAATCAATTTTATAAATTTTTCAACTAAATCGTATCTAGCCAACGATTATTGCAAATTAGTAAAATATAAAAACAAACTTTATTTAAAAAATAAGCTTTAAAAAAATATTACTTTCAAATCATTTTACTAAGAAAAAAAAAACAAAAATCCACATCTTCACGTCTGATTAATTACGACACTTGCTAGGCAACAACAATGCTCACCATGCACTCAAAACATATTTATTAAGCCCCCGAGAGAAGAAGGTTGAGTTTTTGAATAAGGCAACTGTCAAATCAACGTTGCGTCGCTAAATTGCATGAAGATAACAAATTAAGAAGGCAGCATAAATAAACCACCCTCTGACGCTGCCACACACACACACACACACACTGGTAAATAAATAATAAGTGTAAATGAATATTGTTGTGTGAATATAAATGAGTAACAAACAAGAACAACAATAGCAACAGCAAAAAAAGAATAAAAAGCGAAATCACAACATTGTTTGTTGATGCGTTGGTTATTAGGTTAAATTGCAGCAGAAGCCAGATGGAAAAAGGGGATAAATGTCGCATGCGGCGCGTGTGTGTGTGTGTGTGTGTGGGTATATCCCTTTTCTTTCTTCATTTTCATAGCATAAGCATAGGCGTTTATGCGTAACAAATTGAATCTAAACGCCCACTTATGTGCGCACTCAGCTGTGGGATTATGAAAACGTTGACGCTTTATAACTGTATTAACGCTTTGTATGCGTTCGTTGTTGTTGTCGCATAAATTGTGGTGAGTATGAGAATATTAGAATTGGATTTTTGTATGAAGTAAATAATTTGAAATCTGAAGAGGAAATACTTAAATAAGCAAACAAAAGCTACGTACGTAAGAATAATGGAAAAGCGAGCGTAACAAAAGAATAACTCTATAATGTGTGAGTGTGTGTGTGACAGTGTGAGAGTGGTGTGTGTGTGAGTTGATGATTGTAAAAGGATTAGTTATGAAGTGTTAATGAATAGATAAAACTATTGATAGATGCGTATTAGGGTGGGAGTAAGAAAACGATATAATAGCAATTAGACGACATTGTTGTTGTTGCTAAGTGTTTTAAAATAAAGCGGAAAGGCTTTGGGAAGTGCTAGTGGGGTGAGAGTTTGTGGGGGAATATAATTCTTGTACACTATTGCGGGGAGAATGAAAGGAAAAAGTACAGATAGAGACACGGAAAGGCGAAAAAGATTAGAGACCTAAGAGGCAATAGGCAGAAAAGGAAAGGGAAGAGAGGCGCAGCGGAAGAAAAAAGGAAGATGTACGAGAGCAATAGAAAGCAGTAAAAGATATGGAGCGGAGACAACAATTTTTCAAAAGTTGCCCTTTTTGCTATCGGCTGGCGGGTCGAATAATCGGAGCAAACACGATCGTGTGTATTAGGGCGGAATAAAATTTAATTTTTTCAGCATGATTTATTTATAAAAAAGGAAAAATAAAAATATTGACTCCAAATATTTAAATGGTCTAATATTATATATATTAAATATTTTTATTTTTATTTTTCACTTGAATTGCAAAAATAATACGAGGGAAACAAATTTCAATTTCTGGAATTCCATAGATCTTACAGATTCCAGAATACCTTTAAAAAATATACATTATATTTTCCAAAAATTTTATACCATTTTTTAAAATAAAAAGATATCAAATTCAAAATTTTTATGGAAATAAAATGTCACTAAACAGTGTAAATTTTTTTCTAAATTTTTAAGGTTGTGGTTTTTTTTATTAAAAATTTATTTTTTTTTTATTAAAAATATACAAATTCTACCCCAGGTAAGTGAAAAACATTTTTTAGACGTCGATCAAAGAGACACAAACCAATTCATTTAAAAGACAAAAAAACCGGGAATATCCTGTACAAAATCTCATTACTAGTGTTTGGCTGCTAATAGGTTAAGCGTTAAACTTTAACTTCCTGAAATGCCGACCATGCTGAAAAAGTTTTTGTAAATCTCTTTTACTTTATTTATAATTTTTTCTATATTTGCTAATATATTTTATCACGTTCACACTGTGCTACAAACAAATAAATACTTCAAACAGATAGCAAAAGTATTTCTTCACGTGCACTTTTGTATAAACTAATTTCAGTTGGCAAACGCGCCTGCGGCCACTATTCTTCTGAGTACAATACAAACGTAACAAAAGTAAGTATAAACACATACATAAATCTGTATAAAAAAAGAAACAAAATTAAATTCATGACCCTCTTTATTTGTTTTTCATATACGTTGTTAGAAAGAAAAAAACAACAAAAAAAACCCAAAGAAATGAATCGAAAATAAAGAAGTCAATTGATGAAACTTTGGTCACACTTTATTTTGCTCTCCAAAATAAACAAAAGCATTTGACATGCCAGCCAGCCACCAGCTATTCATAAACATAAGAAGAAGAAGCACACACACACACACACATTCAATAGCAGAACAAAAGTCATCATAATGTCAAACGTTGCGCATAAAAAACAAAATGTCGCAAACTAACTGAATAGAAACTGGCAACAGTCCTACTGATAAGACACAGGCGAGTAGCGCAACAGCACCCCACCCACAACATATAATGGTTCACGCCCGAAAGTATGCTATGGCCACGCGCTCATACACTAGCGGGCATTATCTTCAACACGATTGTTATTGTTTTCATTTTACGTTCGTTCGGTGGGCGTGATAGCAAGTATGGATTGTATATTGTTGTTGAAAGGGAATTCTCGGAATGTATGGCTAGTAGGAAAATTTAAAATGAGCGCTAAATTCTGCAATACAAGTCCTCATTGAAATATGTGGCAACATCGTTAAATAACTCTGAAAGGCAGTCCTTAATTTAGAGAGCTTGAAGCGCAGCTATTTAGCTATATTCAAAAACTCATCCAAATGGATCAAGTGATTCTCGAGGTAGAACACGGTATATAAAAAAAAATATTTTGGGATTAGGTGGCAACCCTGTTTAAACATATTTCGTTTAACTTTCGACATAAAATACCTTTTCTGTGATATCTACTCATATTGGAATATCGCATTTGATGTTTTTTAAAAACTCATACAGGTGGCAACCCCATAAAAATACCCTAAGTAGCAATACTTAAGTAAGACATCTCAGATTGTAGCAGATACCCTACTAACTAAATTTCATAGAAATGTGTTCAGTTGTATTCAAGATAATAGCGAATATGCAAAAAAAATTTATATTTTAAGATAAGGTGGCAACCTTAGATGGTGACACTACCGAGAAATATTTGTTTCAAATACGGCATAAAATAAGTTTTGCTTGACACCCGCACTGGTGTATTTTGTTTTATATTTTAACAAATTTCAGACAGGTGGCAACCTCATAAGAACGGCTGTAGTGGCAGCACTTTATTATAAGAGCCAGGATTGTATCAAATACACACACGGTTGAAGTCGTTTTCCAGATAACAACAAATATGCAAAAAAAAATAATAATAATGAAGTAAGATGGCAACCCTAAGTGATGACCTTAGAAAAAAAACATTTCCCCGTACTATGAAAAATGACTTTCGTATATGTAATACCCATATATTGGAATACCTCATTTGATTTTATAAAAATCTCAAATAGGTGGCAACCTTGTAAAAACATCTCAAGCTGAAAAATCTTAGTAGGAAGTGTTATCTACAGATAGAAGTGGATAACTTAGAATAGCTTGCACAAGAAACCAGATTTTTGAACTGTAAGAACTCGAAGAGATCTAAATTGGAACTTTCCAGAGAAAGGGGCCGCAACGAAAAAAATTTAATAATGGGCTGTTCCTGCAGGGAATGTTCCTAAAAACGCACATTCCTACTTGAATTCCGACTAAAACAAATACAGCTAGCCGTGAGGCAAGGTCATTTTATGTCAACTCTTAACATTCACACCCTTCATAACTTTCACTCCCCCCTGCAACAACACAAACAACATTTATTGCCTCTTCTTCTTCACGCCATCAATAGCTTATTTTGTGAGCTTTTACAAAACCCCCCACCCCCTCTCCTTCTGTCTGTCTATTGGTTTTCTCAGACTTTGCTTGGTGGTCCATTGCAAATATTTGGGCATGTCATTGTTTCTTGCTGGTGGCTGTCTGTCTGTGTGGCGCACAAACACAAGAAACGTGCTCCTTAAGTTGAGACAATTTTTTTTTTCTTTCATTTAACCTCAAACAAAAGTACAATGAACAATCTTATTGTGGTTGGTTTCATTGCTGATAAAATACTAAAAAAATATTTATACAATAAAGATGTCAACGATTTCAACAAACTCTCAATGAAGTAAGCGCATTGAAGAGTTTTTCGTTTGTCATTTTGGTGTGGGAAGAGCTGGAAGATATGCGAGTTCGCTGGTTTGCTTCTATTTTTAGTGAACGCTGTCTGCTGGTGGACTTTAAGTAAGTGCAGATGGCATCTAGGCCCACGGTGTTGCCAAGTTGATGAAATTGGATTACTCTCCTAGGGCTTACCAGTTTATAGTCTTCTTTCAGATCTCAGAAGTAGGTTTTCCAATGTATAGTTTCAATGGTATATACCTCTATTGGAGAACTAAACTGTTCTCCAGTTAAAGAATTTTATACAGCCGCTAATCTAAATTAAATAAAAAATTTCGGATTTGGATATTTAACCCTTTCAATACTGCCGGTATATATAAGTCCCAGAGAATGAGCCATAAATAGACAGGCTCTCACTAATCACTCACTACCAATTAAACAGATCAACACATGCAAGAAACAGTTGATTGTGGCATAGAAAAATATAAAAATAACTTACTTAACCCTTTCAATACTGCTGGGATATATGTGTCCCAAGGCATTTTTTTTCAAAAACTATTTTCCAAAAATCTGAAATTACAGCCCATTTCGTTCAATTATACAAAAATATCTTCAATGACCAAAAGTCGTATTGAAAGGGTTAAGGTAAGATTGCCAACAATTAAACATTTTTTTTCTTGAATAAACATTTTTTTTTGTGCCGGAAGTCAACCAACCGCATTTTTAAATAAATTATATAAATTTCATATCAAATGACAGGTGTTTGGAAAACCTTTCAAACGAAAGTATTCAAACCAGGGTTGCCACCTATTTTTATTGTAATTTTATGTAGGCTTGCCACCACTTTTTTTGACAATATCGATAGAGAAACCGCATTTATCGTTGATTGGTGAAACATTTTTACATTTTTGTTGCTGAATTTATCTATCATCCTATGTACTGACAGCACTTACAAGCAAATGTGTTGAATATACCCCCTTTTACCATATATAATCTTACATGCTTTATATATGTGTTTCTCTTTAGGTTTCCTCGTATATTGTATGTATTTATGAGTTTCCATTTACGCAAGGATATTGCGAGCAGTTAATCAATTCAAAAGTTCAATCTACGGAAATTTGCAATAAATTCTTTTTCTTTTGCGCTCTTACATAGTAATCGTACTAACATACACACACACATTAATATATACTTACTACTTACTCATATGGCACAAAAAAAAAAAATCAAAAAGTATTGTAATACCATTTTAGGTTTGATGATGATCAATTTGTGGTCGCCATTAAAAGTATTTATTTGTAAGTACGAGTATGTATGTCCTTACGCAGGACTATTCGACATTGGATATTAACATAATCAGAATCAGAATATGTTTATAAATTATTGAATCATAGGAAATTATGTTAATCAAACAAGAAATAAGATTTCATTTATTGTATTAGAATATTTATGGTTGAGTGTAAAATATGTTGAAACTTAATAAAGACGTATAAGGATCCTTGTATGTAGTAAAAACAAGCCAGGATACTGAAGTCCGTACCCCAGTCTCCTCGAATCTCAGTACTCTCTGCCCTATGCACAGAAAAGGCTACCCTGCAAACTGCATCAAGTGTCGGGCGTGATGTAGTTCGAAGGAGATTAACCTCGAGCTTCTCTACCAATCTGTGGTGTGCTGCTTCTAAATTTTCCTACAAATTGGCCGGACCTAAAATATTTTTTTAACTCAGCATACAGGGTTCTATCCTGACTAAATCCCAAATGTCAGATTTTTAAAGTTCTTTAAAGCTTCCAAAAGCTTCTGTAGGTAAACGAGGTCACTTCGAAGTATGCACTGTCCTGGGGAAAATGATAAGCCCACAAGCGGTTCAGCAAGCTGTTGCCAGACATACATACATTCTAAATATCGAAATCCTTCGTTTACGAGTATTTGGCATTTCAGTCTAGAGTCTAGACACCAACCAAAGGTTTCAGCGAAGCTACGACCATACCCTATAGGTCAATTATCTTACCCGTCCTATTATTTGACAGCGAAATATTTGAGCTGACAATATCTAGAGAGGAAAATTTGAGGATATGCGAAAGAAAGTTTTCTGCACGAAGAGGTTCCGGTCGATGGGTACGGAGGTAGGGTAAGGGTCCTCCTTCTTTACAATCTCATTGTACTTTCAATTGTCATCAGTTAGCAATGCCCAGTATCCATATCTTTCTACTCATACCTGTTTCTAATGCATATTCTAAGAACATCCCAAATTGCCGTAAAAATCCCCCCTTCCCTTGTAATATGTTCGGCAAAACCTTTACCAGGAACCCGACATTACCCGAGTCGCAGTTAGTAATCCTAGCTATTAGGAATCTCTACGCACCAAGCCATCCTTTAAGTACTCACAAACAAATAAATATGTACCTTCAAAGAGCTTATGCGAATAAACAATTTGTTTTTGCCTTACCGCCTTCCCCATTAACTTGTTATCACATTAATCTCATGTAATAAATTTTAAAGCTAAATTCTCAAAACATTTTGTAACCTTTATAAGACTCAAACCACAAAACAACAACAAACACATATACAAATACCAACAAAAAAGCCTACATTTCTTCTGAGGAAAAAGAAAAACAAAGATTTACACATTAAAATAAGGGCGGTTGGGTTGAGTTGGGCGGGGTGTTTGGGTACAGGACAATGTTGATGCGGTTAAAGATAGGAGCACTGAATGTGTAACAAATTAGCGAAACATTGTGTTGACTTTTTTTTTTGTGTGTTGTCGAGTCAATCATGCGAGTAGATCTACATACAAGTACATACCTTATGAGCAAAAGGAAGAAAAGTGGTTGGAGGCACAGCAGTCAGGAAGCTTGCTTGAAGATAAACAAACAAAAAAAAAGCGCTCAGGGTAGCTAAGACACTTACGAAGAAAAAATCGCATTAAATCTTATTTGCTTAAACACTGAATGATCCCACACGCAACCTCGTCCTTTTGGAACTGCTCTAGCAGGAACTTAATTTTTTTTTTATTTTCATTTTCAGCCGCTGCAGTTCACGCATTGTGGTAAGCTTGAGAAAAATCTCATTTCTTGTTACAATCCATGAAGGAACGAACGTATTACGACGCTGCTTGAGTTTGCGTTGAAGCAGAAAACTCATTCCGTTGAAGAAAATTTGAGAAAAGTCACAAAAGTACGAAGCTTAGCTTCCTTTTAATTCGTCCTTTGCCACATAGCGTGTGTGTCAGCAGTGGGTGGGGTAAGCATGAAAATAGGTACTTGAGTTTATGAGCATACAAGTGCATACATCATACTCCACATATGACTACTGTGTGCTTGCTTGCTTCCATCATAGAGACTTCCGTCTTTGAATGGTGTCAAACGGATTTTCCCATTTCGATAAAAAGCAGCAAAAAAGAAAAGTAAGAAAACAATTTTATTTTATTGGGATTGTGACGTTGCCTTGTAAAAGAAGGTATGTAAGAAGTTGTTGTTGTTGTTGTAGGTGCAAAAATACTTCCTGAATTTTTGAGGAGAGTTGCGGAGGTAGACAGTTCTTTGGGTGAATTGCCGACGATTTGAGAAATTGTTCGAATTGCCAAATAGCTAAAATCTCGCGAGCCGATGGCACAAAATACCGGGTTGCCAACCATCAGAGATATTAAAAACGATTAACCCTCGAATGTTAAGTTTATTTACTGAGAATTAAACTTCACCGATCTATTGCCGCGTAGTAGTCTGTACACAACAGGGATGGAAATTTTTTCGATGAAAACAGGGATTTTCGAGATCTGATTTATAATGCTAGGATTAGTTTCGGGGTTAGATATTCGCTTTAAGAATAGTCAATTTTATTTCAGAAACCATAAAATCAATTTCAGAAAAGTCACATTTATTTAAGAAATGTCTGACTCTGAACGGCTGCAAGCTGACCTACTCAATGTTGAAAACTGGTGTTCTTTAAATCGTCTTATGCTAAACATCAAAAAGTGTTTCCATGTAACATTTTCGAAATCAGCGAATGTTCTCCGGACTTCATATAGTATTGCTGGCTGTGTCCTGGAATCTGTAGAGGAAATTAAAGACTTGGGTGTATTCTTTGACTCTAAATTTAGTTTCGCTAACCAAGTCAACTACGTTATAACTCGGTCGTATGCGATGCTAGCGTTCATTCGTAGAAATTGTTCTGCTTTCACTAACCCTCACACCCTCAGGTCTTTATATTGCTCTCTGGTCCGATCGAGACTAGAGTATGCTGCTGTAATTTGGAGACCCTATCATACGGGTCCCTCCAATCGTATTGAGAGAGTTCAGAAAGTTTTTTTACGTTTTGCTCTCCGATCTTTGAATTTTTGTGATCCTTTTCCATCATATCAGTCGGGATGTCTTTTAATTGAACTTAATACGCTCGAAAATAGACGAACCATCTTATCGTGCTCGTTTATCATTGGCTTAATTTCTGGAGCTGTCGATTGTCCATCACTCCTGGAAAAAATTCAGTTCAATGTTCCTTGCAGAAACTTGCGGCACTTTAAAACCTTTAAAATTTGTTTTGCAAGAACCAACTATGCGGTTAATGCTCCTATTTCGAGGGCTTGCGCGGAACTCAATTTGTTTTTCAGTTCATCAGATGTTGGCTGCACTTCTCTTTATGTAACTCTAATTAGTCACTTAAGATCTTTTTACTCTTAATTTGATGCTAGTCTGTAAAAATTTGTAAATTTAAAGACTCAAATTAAATAAATAAATAAATAAATAAATGCCAATTCTGAGATTTCTCTTCTACGATTTCGATATTTTCAGCATGCGAAATTGATTAGTAAAACTTACAACTTTTCCAAGTGTACTTCAGACAACATGAAAAGTACTTCAGAAGTCATTAAATTAATTTCAGACGGTCAATTGTATTTCAGAAATCAGAAAGGCATTTCAGAATAGTTAGATGTATTGCAGAAGTTGTAAATTTTATTTTAAATGCTGTAAATTTTGTTTCAACAACAATAAATTTTACTTCAGAATAGTGAATTGTACTTCAGAAGCTGTAAATTGTACTTCAGAATAATCAATTGTAGTTTAGAATTTATGGTTGTTGAAGTAAAACTGTTTGCTTTGAATTACATTTTACAGCTTCTTTAATACAATTTTCGGGTTCTGAACTACGATTCTTTATTCTGAAATTTATTTTACGATTTCTGATGTGCAGTTGAATTTTCTGAATTACATTTTATAATATCTGAAATACGACTGACCATTCTGAAAATAATTTTATAATTTCTGAAAATAATTTTGCGATTTCTGAAATACATTTTCGGGTTCTGAAGTAGATTTGGGAAAGTTGTAGTTTTTACTAATAAATTTTACATCCTAAAAATTCCGAAATTATCATTCCTAGTACTCGTACATGGCAAGCTTATCCATAGGTGCCATCAAAGCATTTTTTCAATCATTTTTTGCCTGCAACATTAATCGCAATAACTTAAAAAATTTCCAATGATTTGCAATTTGCACACAATTTTGTTGCATTTTCTTTTTTGATGACCTTTTAAATAATTTATTATTACCAGACTACACGAATGCATATGTATGGTGCATGCCATAAACACACACACAGGCACACACTTTCAGACTAACAAAAATCATTTTGTTGATAATTGGCAATCTTTTAACTTTAAAAATTTCATTATCTGAGGTGTACATACATATTTCGTTTAGGGTATCTATCTATCAATTTCCAATAAATGTTATTGCTTTTAAATCTACATTGGTTGTTATTCTTCTTTATTACACTGCGGATGGTAAGATGCTAAGGAGTTCGTATATTTGTAGACGAATTCTGTCGGGATTTACGCACGATGGCACTTCTAGGTTCAAACACCTTTAGAAGACAGAAAGCAAGTAAAAATGACCCCAGTTCTGTGTTTGAAAAAAATATTTCCGAGTCTTAAGACTCTATTAGAAGGTCCATGTCCATAGAAAGGCTCTCCAAATCTGGTACAATATAAATCTTTCGAAAGAACAACAACCAAGTGCTCCAAAAATCACTGTAGACTTGATCCTTCTAGTAAATTATCAGCCTCCCTGTTCTTATGTCTATATCTGTGAGTGTTTAGTCCTGTGGGAAATAGGCCCCCTATGAGTTTCCTAGAAATATTTTATCCACCTATTTTCGCACAATTCTAATCAACCTACACTTGCATGTTGGCAACATCATTCAATTAACTTGCTACATCAGCAAGAATTCTTTGAAACCGCAGATATGGCCACAACAACAATTCTCTGCCACACCGCCATGGCCATTAAAAACGATTAACTGCATAAATTATGCGACAAATCCAAATTTTATTACCAACGCGTGAATAGACGAATACTCCTAACAGACGTGGGTGTTGAGGGTTAACACAAGGAAGCACGCAGAGAAAAAGAGAGAGCGAGAGCGAGCGAGTGAGAGAATAGCATTTGTCATCAAAAAGCTTGCATCCAACAATAACAAACAAATAAAGTCATTAAGCTAGGCTGAAAAGATGTAGAGGACGCTATGGCATGGCCGCCGGGATGTGACACATGTGGTACAGGAAGTTGGGTTGCAATGTGCTAACAAATAGATTTTTAAATGTAGAACGAATTTATACGAACAATAAACGCGAAAATTATGGACAATTGTTTATTTTCAATTTGAATACAAATCTAATGCAATTGTGGACGTGAAAATGCGTGCAATCACAAAAACATAAAAAAAAATATGTGCATACAGTGGTGAGCATAAAAAGAGCATAGGTGGAAAATATGTAACATCCCAAGCAAATATCAAGAGAGCTGTGATATATGGCTAACAGAGCGCAATCTTCGTTTTGTCGAGAGAGAAATTTATCCTGTTGCAAGGAGAGGAATCCTCAGCAAGACAGGCAGAATGGTTGCTGAAAGTGGTTAGTAGATGAGTTTAAAAGATTGATTTTCAGTAATACTTCTCATTCGGGAAATAATATTGTTGCTAATCAAACAAAGAATCACGAGAAAAAGAAGTGTTAAACAGAGACTAAGCTTTCGCTTTAATTAAATTTTATTGCACACCACTGTATTTAGTGCAAAAGGAAAACATTTTGATGCAAAATATGAATAGAAAAAGTTGCATAATCAACAAAGTGGTGCTATGCGTCGCATTATCAGCGTAAATAATGACAAAACAACAACAACAAAAACAAATCAACTGCCACTACCAAAAACGAACAACAGCAAGTATCCGCTAGAAAGGCTAACACAGCAACTCTGCTAACAATGCACAAATGAATATGAAGAAAATAACAAATTTACACAAAATAAATAATAATGAGGAGTGCTAGAGTTTTGGTGTGCGAGTAGTGCATGGATGCTGGCGTTGTGACAATTTCAATGTGGCGCATACAAATTGCAAAACGGCGCGCAAAGCACAATGAAACGCAATGCAAACGAAATTTTTTATTTTATTAGTTTAGGCACAAGTGTTATGAATAAAGGACGCATATTTGGATGGGCGTGTTGGTGTTAGTGGTGGGGGGCGGTGGCGTCAAATTTTGATTGTGATGTGACCACAATAAAAAAAAAAAACAAAAAACAAAAATGATGATGAACCTGAACGAAGGGTTGCTCAGAGGACAATGGAAGTGTACTTGAATGCACTTAAACGCAAATAAAAGTATTGATATGCTTACACAGTATATTAGGGTGTGCCAAAAATTTCCATTTTTTTTGCTCTCTTCCCGAAATATTTTTTATGACAATTATTATTGTTTTTGTTTTATTAATAATCATATTTGAAATAATTGTAAAAGTTTTTATTAGAAACTTTTTTTGTTGTTTCTAAAATTTTAAAATTTTTCTTTTTTTTGAAAATTTCTTATTATAATAATTTTTTAAATAAATTTTTTAAAACAGGAGAGTCATGTTTTTTGTTGTTTTTGTTTTTTTAATAACTCACTTTTATTTCATTATTAAAGTTTTTATTAGAATAGAAGAGAAATTTTTTTTGTTGTCCCGACTTTTTTTTAATAATTTTTAACGTTTTTTTTTAATTTTTAATGTTTTTATATTTTTTTTTAAGTAATTGTTAAAGTTTTTTTATAACATGTGAGCCAATTTTTGTTTGTCCCTAAAACTTTATTTAATAATTTTCAATGTTATTTTTTTAATTATTGTTTTCTTTTTGTTTTTTAATAACTATTTTTTAATTAATTACACTGCTTGGAAAAATTTTAGAAAAAAATCATTTTATTTTTTGGCACACCCTAATATACAACCATGCACACTTTTGTTGTTATAAAATAATTGCGAATGCACGTGTCAAAAATATACAAAAAGTATTATAGGATTTACTGCGGCATTGTCAAGTATGTATTATTGTTAGCATTATACACATACAAACACATACATAGATGCCACTGTCCAACGAAGAGTTCTACTACCCCATAACCAGCGTTATTCCTAAGCCAACTAAACCTACAAAGTGCCGGGGACAGCAAAATAATTAGACAAAGCACTGCTAGGCTTCTCTAGTTTTCGTAGACGTCTTGGGTTCGAAAACTGCTTTTATTTTATTTTATATTTTTTATTTTTTTTTTTATTTTATTTAATTTTGTTATTTTATTTCATTTTAATTTATTTTATATTTTTTATTTTTTTTATTTTATTTTATTTTATATTATTTAATTAAATTTTTTTTTTATTTTACTTAATTTTTATATTTTAAAATTTTTTTTTTTATTTTTTAAATTTTTTTTTATTTTATTTCATTTTATTTTATTTTCTTTTGTTTTATTTTATCTCATTTAATTAAATTTTTTTTTATTTTACTTTATTTTATAAGTACATACTCGTATATTCAGAAAAATATTACTCTCTACAATACTCATTTGCTTTATGGGTAATAGCCCGTGGTCTGTCGTTTACTACTTCAGCATCTCAGTACAAAACGACAGAGTTTGAGTGAAAATCATAAAAATTTAGTAAATACCTCCATCAGCTACCCCCACTACAATTCTGCCAACAAGCAGCTCATAGACGTCTTGAAATACCCAACGACCCAGAAAATAGCCTCATCTCAGATAAAAAAAAAGCCAACTAAAAACAGTAGCAAGTGTCATTATATGCTGCCTTACGACGTGCGCTTACGAGCCATGGCTTCCGCGTGACTTCCTCCCTTTGTATCGCATTGTATTTCATTTCCTTTTCATTATTAAGTTTGGACTGCCTGCCAAGTGGAACGGGTTTTCTTGCAAGGTTTCCATTATATTGTTTCTGCTGCAATGCTTTTTGGCGCTCACATTCGCCACACATACAATCTAATATTTTATCAGAATTTCACCGTTATTTGTTCGTTTGTTTTGTCTTATTTTTTTCGCTGGTTAGTTTCTTGGCTGTTTTTTTGCGCTTGGTGGGTGGCGGTTGGTTTTTTTGTTAGTAGTAACATTTTGTCGCCTTTCTGTGAGCATTTAGTATAATATTCGCCTCTGTGTATGTGTGTGTTGTTTTTTTTGTGTGAGTGCAAGTATGTTTGTTGGTGTGTTCTGGTATTCGACTTCCTGCTATCGCGCTAATTTCCGTTTCTTTATCTTGACACAATGGCGCACATTAAGACGAGCAACGAACTGTACAACAAAAACAACTGTGAATGGGACTGTCAAATGGAAGATGTCTTTTTTGTTGATATTGTTGTTGTCGTTGCTCACGCCAACAGTCAATCCAATAAACGTTTTAGGTACTTAGAAGTAGAACAGCTGAAAGGAGTTTGTGCTGGTCTTTTGAAAGTCAAAGAAAGAAGTGAGTAAGTTTGCCACTTTAGAGTTTTGTGCTAAGCAACAATTTGAAGTGAGCAACATTGACTGGAGGGGATGGTAGCGAAATCTGCAAAATGAAAAGATGTGAGTTAGACAAACGATATTTTACTGGACCAAGGGCTGATGAATAGGTGCATTTTAGCTTATCGGAGTGCATGGAGAAGAAAGATTTGCAAAAATTAAAAAATATATGTCACCCTGTATTAACAGCTTTTTTTACGATTTCTTAGCTTTATGTTCGATTTGCAAAAATCATCCACCAATTTGCGCAGTTAATTATGAGCTTTTCTTAGAAAAATAAAAATATTTGTCACCCTGTAGCAACACCGAGATTTTTCTATAATCTCTACGCTTTATGTTCAATTTACAAAAATCAAATAGTTTCAGAACGCTAGTGACCAAGCCAACATTTCCTCTGTGTAAAATATTAGTCCATTATGTTAACTTCAGTTTTTATTATAGTTTTACTCAAAAAGGTACACCCTGTGCCTAAAAACTAAAAAGGAAAGTATTAAGAAATTGTCTTTGCTTTTACTCAGAAAATAATGCACACCTGATATTTAAGCTTACATATATTAGCTTTGTTCTGATTTTAATTTTTTTTAATACAGGGTGTTGGTTTTAAATAAATTTAAATAAAGCTAATGATAATGAGTTAGCTTAAGGACGTGTATGGTCGAAATGTGGCATGGGCTAATACCGTTACAAAAATATATGGCTCATTGAAATCAAATGTCAAATAGAAAAGTAATGAGGAAAACACAAATTGCGCTGTTTTCACAGGGTGTTGCACAATAAAAAATTTTCCATTTTTGAAATTTTTACGAAATACGCATTCTTGCGGAAGTGGAGCATTTCAAACCATTTTGATGATATATTTCGTGAAAATATTTTCCAATTAACAAGGTCTTGATTGCACCAACAACATCAGCATTTGTTTGAATAATCCTCAAAGTTTGCCTATTTTTGGAACCATTCACTAATCTCAACCTACACAATTCGTCGACCATAAAATAGAAACTCCATTGTTTGAGCCATTGTCTTGTTAACGCCCACCCAGCACTTTCATTGGCAGAAACACTTCTCCCATCATTCGTACAACAAATATTAGCTGCGCCATTGTTGTCGGTATCCACATTCTGGCCACATTGTCATTGCTTTGTTGTGAGCGCAACTTGAGTGGTTGGATGTCGCGTGCTTTGTTTTTGTTTTTGTTGCTATGCGTTATGGTCACTCAACGAATTACGGAAGAGAGCAAAAGCATTTCACAACAACAATGCTACGCGCGCTGTGAAGTGTTCATTAACAGTTTGTATTTATTTCGTTTTGTGGTTTTTTGTTTGCCTTTCTTCTAATTAGAAAGCAGTTTAAGATGAAGCTGGGCAAAATATAGAGGTTCATTCGATCCAATCTATATCGAGGAAAGTAATAAAATGGTGGTAGAAAGTATGTTAACTGAGGAGCTGGGGCTTGAAATCACCTAACCTATAATTTTCCGGATTTCCCCAAAGTTCATCTGAAAAATATTATGATGTTATGCGCTCTTGAGAAAAGAGCGTAATCAGACAAGAAGTATTGAAGAGTTGAGAATATTTTTTTTTACTAATATCCCCATGGTCCAAAAAAAACAATCCAGACATATAGACTTTGGTCCGATCTATACGATTTTAGAGCACACTTAAGGCATGTCTACGCGCTAAAGGAAATGAGAGCTTTTCGATTTACGCTTCCAAAAAAAGTTCGGTCCAATTAAAGGAAAGTTTAGCAGTTATACTTTACTATGGATCTCGAGACCGGAGAAAATCCCCATAAATTTCTGGGTAATACAACAACAACAACCAAACAACTGGGGTCTGGGTTAATTTTTATTAGAAAAAGAAATATTGTATTAGCTTCTTATTAGGCCACAAACCCCTATTTAAAATATTATTTGAAAAGAAAATGGAATTTTTCTAATAGTTGTACATGGTTGGGCACAGTGCACTAAAATTATATTTTCATTAAAATTTTCAATTTTAAATTAGCATACCGACATTCAAATCTTGTGACAGGAATAACAAAAAATACTTTGAAACTCGAGTTTGAAAAAAAGGTCAGCCTAGGCAGTGTTGTGCAACTCTACAAATGTATTTCTGTACTGAAAATTATTTTTAGAAAAAAAGTCATCATGAATACCTTCTTTCCACCAATAGTAAGGGAAAAAAATCACCAAAAATTTTTCACCAAAATCCCAGCTATCACCTTATTAGTGCACTGTGCCCTCCTCTGCAATTGTAAAATGCTTTCGCTTTCACAACTCAATGCTGAATTTGCATAACTTTTTTCCTTTTTTTCTTTTCTTTTTATTTATTACATTGGCTTATTATTATCCCTAATTGTCAAGCTGTTACAGGCTGAACTTGGGTTACAACTGACAGGCTTGTAATACATAACGGTATTAGCTTACCCAAACCTTGCCCAATTTGTGGATTTCAAGCACAAGTGGCATAATTAACGGGATTCGGTGTCAAAGAAGTAAATTAAAAGAAATTCAAAAACATTTAAAATTTAATTTCGTCGGTTTTTTTCGATTAGGAAAAATAGAAGCGCTTTCACTTTTTTAGCGCGCAATCATATCAAATAAGCAAAATCCCAACAATAAAGAAAATTAATGAGCTAAAATTTTTGTTAGTAAAACTTTTTGAAATGGTAATTTGTAGAAATTGTCATTGGCGACCTAATCGAGTACACTTCTTAAAGTAACCGCAAATTAAGCAGCAATAACTTGGTTTTACTTAATAATAAAAGTTAATTTCCTTAAAAAGTCAGCATTAGGGTGACCATAAATATTTTTTTTTGTGAATCTTGGTATGTATATGATAAACTACTAACGATATCTGGACCTAACTACAAAAAAAGAGAGAGACTTGGTGTGGACCTCCCATTTTCTCTACTGCCAAATTCTAGTGTCCTACGGAATACCTTCTGGGACTAATCAGCCTTTTTTCCATTCCCACAACTTGACATGGTCTTTCGGATGACAGTATTTTTGGAGTTGACGCTGGTTCCCGAAGTCCCTTGCAGTTTCAAGATGCCTTTTTTAGCCAGAAGCAGAAAGTTCTATGATCTTTTATTATTTTGTTTTTTTTTGTTTTTGCTATTATTTTACCGGCATAAAGTCGCCCTCCACTTTTTTTTTTTATTTCGCCCTGTGTTATTCTCAGCTGATCGTACAAAAGTTCGTAAGTTTGAACCGTTCTTTTGAAGTGATGGAACATCTGTGGCTAAGAACCACTCGTCTCAAGAAACTACTTATAAAAATCCTGTTCTTAGTCTCAGCCTAATTTCGAAGCCGAACACACCCTACTCACATTTTCCTCCCCTCCCCCACCACACTTCATACACTGAAAAGGTTTTAATTTCGTATTTAATTTTTACTTCTCAACCAATTAAGCCTATCATTTGCTCTGAATAATACAACAACAAAATTGAATGTGTATTGACTACACTTGCGCCTCGCACAATTCTCGATAATCAGTAAAATTTCTTTTGACTCTAACGCGTTTACAATGCAACCCTTTTTTCCAGCATCGCCTGCAGCTAAGTCATTCACTTGCAAATCCCTTTAAAGCACTTCTTTTGGCGCCAATTAAATCTATTTCACACACAAACAATAATTTCAATTTACATTTTAAACCATTATCATTGCTTATTTGATTTCAAATACCTATTTGGTAGAGCAAGTCGCGCGCTTCACTCACCCCCACACCGCACACCCCACATCTAGCTCATGTTGTTCGTGCTTTAACCACTTGGCGCTTATCTGTCAAGGAACACACGTCATATCTTACGCTTTTAATAACCTAACAATTGCCAAACTTCTCATGCCATCACATTCGTTTTCATGCTCTTCAATGTTTTACTCGTTCGGTGAGTGGCTGTTAAACGTTTCTTCCCCCTTTTTTTTTGCATTTTAATCCTTACACTTTTTGGCAAAACTTTTTTTTTCTCTCATACTTTTCTGTTTGCTTCGTTTTTTTTTCAAGTGAGTATTATGTTTGCTTGTGTCAAAAAAAAAAAATAAATAAAGAATCAAGCAAGTAAAGTACAAGCTTAGACAATTGCATTTAAATGTTTGGCATTTGTTTTTGTTCATTCATTCAAATATTCCTTTGATACTCAAGAGAGCACACTATGGTACTCAAGAGCTCGGTTGCACTATGGGGCGGAATGCAAAAATATTGTCACTAAACGAAAACCAGTACATTTTAAATTTTTAATTTTTTATAAACAAACAAACATTCAGATGCTTCGAATTTTCAACTCAGGAAGCAGACATGAATTTAAAAATGTGGAAAACCAAGGAGGTGATATAGTAGTAGTCAAAACCGCTTTTCTTTTATTTATGCATTGCGATGAAGTTTTTGAGTTATTCCCATTTTATTGAGCACATTTAGCAGATAAATCCAAAAGTCGTCAACTTCTTTAGACTTAAAACTGAATATTTCTCATATTTCGTAAACCAATAAATATTTTTTGAAAAAAAAAAAATTTTTATAATTTCTGAATAACAGATTTTTTAAAAAAATATTAGGATTCTGCTTAGCTACCCCAGTTAAAGATCTTCAATCAATCTTCCATGAAAATAAGACAGGCTACAATCTTGTAAAATAAAATATGTGAGCAAAAAAAAAAGATTTAAAAAATTGAAAAAAAAATTGCAAACCCTTTTGGATCCGGTTCCGTTTTTTGAAACGGTTTCATTTTTGTTCTTTTTTAGATCAAAATGACGGTTGTGGTTTAAATTTCGAAAAATGAAATGCTTTTTAATGGGTTACGATTTCGGTTCCAGTCGTTTATTCAAATTATTGCAGCCCTGGTTTCATACAATATCTTTGGAAGAGCACAACGATACTCCTAATACCTCATTACTCAAAATATTTATAGATACATTTATTAATAGATCCTTTACTGCTACATTTTTCACTTTATTCATTTTGACCGAAATTTTTGTCATAGCCCCATTGTTGTTCGCTTCTTTTGAATATGCTTGGATGGGTGTATTCACTGCAGTCAAAGTAACTAGGTGTAAACTGCTAGAAAACTTGTATACACTAAGATGATGATGTGCTACGGGAGTCAAATGTCAGATTTCAGACCGATACATACTGGTCTACAACTAGTTCAAAATAGACTCAAAAAAAATGATGGCAAAATTTTAGAAGCTAAAACTTAAAATTTTTGTTGGTTCATATTTGGTCTCATTCGAACTAGTTCGTGATGAGTTAAAAAATTCTAGTTGTAAACTAGTATGATTTCTAACTATTTTGGCGTTTTCTCTGTAACTGCTGAGTGTGCTTTTAAATGTCAGCTCATAACTAGCAGTACCGCTTGCTCCTTCCCGTATTTTAGTGCTTATTTCCTTAAATACTAGTCCCTCATGATAACCATACAAAGCGCGGCACTCACGCTCACATACATATGTAAATGTAATACGAAAGACGTTACACTTGGGAACAAGCGCATATCCCAATAAACAAAAACAAAAGTTCACTAGGGTTTAAACAAAAATTTAATTTTAGAACGATTTCCGAAGCTTTTCTCTTACATTTTAATTTCACCACGAATTGAGAATCATTGGAAAATAGATTTGAGAATATGAAAGTTTTTTGGTCACAAAAGCGCTCCTATTGGCCCATAGTGCACTCTAAAGGAAGGCTTCTAATATTTTGGCAAGATTCTACTGTCTGTTCGTTATGAAATAGTTTTTAAAAAAGTTCTGAGGTTGAGATTTAAGAATAAGTTTCGTTCTGAAATGCTTCCCAAACTGAAATTTCGGAAAAATGTTTGTTGAGTTGTGATAGTACTACTCATCTGTTTGTAAGTGTTAATATAATACTTTCACTGCACTATGGGCTAGGTGACTTAACAAGTGAACAAAATTTAAAAATCGGTAATTTAAATAAATAAATTTCAAAACAAAAATGGTGAAAGTACATTCTTCGTAAGTTTTTAAATATACTACACTGGGGCGAAGTTGCACTAAATTTTTTTATTAGATGAAAACATTTTCTATTTTCTTGTAAAAAATACTATTCCTACAATAGTCGTTTTCAATTTTCATATTTTCAGAAAAAAGTCCGAAAATTTTTCGGAATCTTTTTTAGCCTATATATTTTGGAATTTTAAATTCTTTTTTGCTAATTTTCTGAGACAACTTTTTGCACCTAAACCTTTTCGCATTAGAAATAAAAATATTTGACAACCATTACTCAAAATATTTATAGATACATTTATTAATAGATCCTTTACTGCTACATTTTTCACTTTATTCATTTTGACCGAAATTTTTGTCATAGCCCCATTGTTGTTCGCTTCTTTTGAATATGCTTGGATGGGTGTATTCACTGCAGTCAAAGTACACTGCAGACCGATACATACTGGTCTACAACTAGTTCAAAATAGACTCAAAAAAAATGATGGCAAAATTTTAGAAGCTAAAACTTAAAATTTTTGTTGGTTCATATTTGGTCTCATTCGAACTAGTTCGTGATGAGTTAAAAAATTCTAGTTGTAAACTAGTATGATTTCTAACTATTTTGGCGTTTTCTCTGTAACTGCTGAGTGTGCTTTTAAATGTCAGCTCATAACTAGCAGTACCGCTTGCTCCTTCCCGTATTTTAGTGCTTATTTCCTTAAATACTAGTCCCTCATGATAACCATACAAAGCGCGACACTCACGCTCACATACATATGTAAATGTAATACGAAAGACGTTACACTTGGGAACAAGCGCATATCCCAATAAACAAAAACAAAAGTTCACTAGGGTTTAAACAAAAATTTAATTTTAGAACGATTTCCGAAGCTTTTCTCTTACATTTTAATTTCACCACGAATTGAGAATCATTGGAAAATAGATTTGAGAATATGAAAGTTTTTTGGTCACAAAAGCGCTCCTATTGGCCCATAGTGCACTCTAAAGGAAGGCTTCTAATATTTTGGCAAGATTCTACTGTCTGTTCGTTATGAAATAGTTTTTAAAAAAGTTCTGAGGTTGAGATTTAAGAATAAGTTTCGTTCTGAAATGCTTCCCAAACTGAAATTTCGGAAAAATGTTTGTTGGGTTGTGATAGTACTACTCATCTGTTTGTAAGTGTTAATATAATACTTTCACTGCACTATGGGCTAGGTGACTTAACAAGTGAACAAAATTTAAAAATCGGTAATTTAAATAAATAAATTTCAAAACAAAAATGGTGAAAGTACATTCTTCGTAAGTTTTTAAATATACTACACTGGGGCGAAGTTGCACTAAATTTTTTTATTAGATGAAAACATTTTCTATTTTCTTGTAAAAAATACTATTCCTACAATAGTCGTTTTCAATTTTCATATTTTCAGAAAAAAGTCCGAAAATTTTTCGGAATCTTTTTTAGCCTATATATTTTGGAATTTTAAATTCTTTTTTGCTAATTTTCTGAGACAACTTTTTGCACCTAAACCTTTTCGCATTAGAAATAAAAATATTTGACAACCATTTTTAAACTAATTTTATATTAATTTTTGAAAAAGTAGCAAAACTTTTATTCTTAAAGAAAAGACAGGGTGTCGGTAAATTTTGATTTTGGAATTTTGATCACGATTAAAAAAATAAAAGAAATCATAATTTTTTAGAATTAGAAAAACCTCGAAAAACATCACAATTAATCAAAAAAGATATAAAAAAATATTTAAAAAAAAAAAATTTAAAAATTTTTTTTGATTACTTTTAATTACAATTGATTTTTTTTCATTATTTTTAATAATCTTGAAAAATCATAACTTTTTTTTTTTATAGTTTTTTTAAATTATTTTGAAAAAAATCATTAAAAATTTAGAGTAATGGTAATCAATCATTAAATGAACAAAAATAATCAATAAAACCGGTAGTCATTTTGATTAATAATTCATTATTTAGCAGTTCTGGTTTCACTTCTTATACCGTTTTTTGGTCACAAAAGCACTCCTATTAGCCCATAGTGCATTCTAAAGGAAGGCTCTTAATATTTTGGCAAGATTCTACTGCCTGTTCGTTATGATTATTGTTTCTTATATGACTTTGTATGAGCTTACATATGACTCTACGTTATGTTTATTTTAGTCTATTCCAGTATGTAGCCTGTGTCAATGATTTTGTGTTTGTGTCAGTTTGTTTGGCGTGTGTGGTTTTATGTCTGCCATTGTGTGGAATATAAAAGACACATTTAATTTTACTATTATGACATTTTTTGATACTTTGTCTGATGTTTGAAACGTCTTTTTGTTATCACACAATGGTCATAAAGAAGAATGTGGGCTTATAAAGGAAGAAGCAGAAATAAGACTAATAATTTTGAGAGTACATTTGAGTTTGCTTTAATTTCTAAGAGACGGATCTGATTCACTGAATCGATCAACCATCCCATCCGAAACGATTGGAAAAGTTTTACTGAAAGAAGACATTTTCCCTCAGCTAAGCATTGGCCCTCTCTGCGTATCGATTAAGCTAACTAAAGTTCCAGTCTCGGTTTGCTTTTGGTCTTGGATTAAATTTTAATTATCGTTCCATTTCAGTTTTAAATTTTGATTTTGGTCTTGGATTAAATTTTAATTATCGTTCCATTTCAGTTTTAAATTTTGGTTTTGGTCGTGGATTAAATTTTAATTATCATTCCATTTCAGTTTTAAATTTTGGTTTTGGTCTTGGATTAAATTTTGATTATCGTTCCATTTCAGTTTTGGATTTTGGTTTTTGTCTTGGATTAAATTTTGATTATCGTTTCATTTCAGTTTTAAATTTTGGTTTTGGTCTTGGATTAAATTTTGATTATCGTTCCATTTCAGGTATGGTTTCTTGTTTCGATTTCAGTTGGTTCCCATTTCGGATTTGCTTCAAATTTCGGTATCTAGCCCGAGTCTTGTTCCGAATTCTTATTCTTCTTTTTTAAACTGCAAATAATTTTCTTCTTTCGGATTTCTAAAGTTAAAACTAACTCTCATACCTGACAGCTTAAATCTTTCCTAACCTCAATAACTATCAATCCAACAACATCCATTAACTATAGCTATTAACTATGCACGCTTTGTATTTTCTATTTAACCTCACAAATTTGCAAACAATCGCAGAGTTGCATTTTTTGCTAACTACAATAGCTAACGAATATCGTAGAAAAATGAAATAAAAAACAAAGTGCACCCACGTTCCGCACACTTCCGGTGCATTCAAATTCAAATGCGAACACACGAAAAATGACGTGACAAATTGCCAGTGATGTGCACGTCACGCCTTCCTTTGCCACCCCCTACAATTTAACCACAATTTTTTTCTTTAACTCTTTTTGACAGCTCGTTAGTGGCACGTAAAACCCTTTAACAGTCAACAAAAAAAAAAAAAAAACGAGAACGAGAACGAGAACGAAAACGAAAACGAAAAAATTCGAAAAAAAGTCTAACACATGCGGATTGTCCTTTGCAATTTTCAATTTCGAAACGTTTGATTTGCATTTGGATTGATTTAAAATTTGCATTTGAATAGCAAAATTGCAATTGCGTTGCACAACAAAATACAAAAAAAAAGCACACGCAACAATAACAGCACAGCACAGCACCCATTTGTGCGTTTTCAAAATTCGGCGTTTGTTTTCCACATTCATCAAATTATTTAGTACAACGTGAATTGACAATCGCCAATCACCGCCGCCGAACAATCATCAGTCAACTCAATACAACACAATCGGCAACACAATTGCATTTGCATTTTGTCATGTTTTTTTTTTGTTTTGTTCTTGTTCTAAACATTTTATGTTTTGCCTCACTTTTTGGGGCGCATAATTGATTCTTTTCTTTGACACTTTTTTGCACCCCTCATTTTTGTTGTTGTTGCAGTATGTTTAGACAAATTGTTGCTGTTTGTTATTTGATGATGTCAACAATGGTCAAAATGTCATTTGGCATTTCGTGTTGCCACTTTGACTTTGACACTTGCATACTGATGAGCTGATGAGCCGAACAAAACGCGAAAGTACGAATATGTCAAGCGCATTATTTGCTCTATTGTGCTTGTTGTTCTTGCTGTTTGATTGTACCGTTATGGCCTTTTAGACTTTTTATTGCATTGCTCAGTGTTGTCACGCCTACTGGGGTGCTGCGCTTTTTTTTTTTTGGTTGCACGTGACATCACTCAAAGAACTCTTTAGTGGACTCAATTATAATGCATTCAACAAATGGAATTAACATAAATTATGCCACCCTGTACTACACGCATACAAAAACAATGCAACGCCCTGTTGTGGTGTGGTGCAATTTAGGTATTTGTAAGTCTTTTCTATTTATTCCATAACCTTATTCTTGGGATGGAAAAATACAAAAAATTTCATTTCATTACCACATTCAAAATGGCGCCCAAAATCAAATATTTTCTCGTCTGTTAAGGTTCAATTATACTTCCCCCTCCTACAACGCATTGAGTGTTGCAAGTGTATAATGGCCCATTGAGCTATGCAGAATGTGGTGGTCAATGAAGGAAATGCAGTAGATCGCAAAACTGTGAAATGAAAACAGAAAAATTGCAATACAACAACAATAATAATGCATTACATAAATTGGCAATGAGCAGCAATGGACGATGTTCGGATAGATGCGATGTGGTGAATGGACCAATAAGTGATTGATTGTATGGACAGACAAAAGTGACATGATGATGACATTTGATTGCATACAGAGTACCACTTTGTATTGTTGTTGTTATATATGTACATACATTCAAGGCATTTTGCGTGCAATCCTTAATTACTCCTTTGTGTCGTGAAAGTGAGCGTAAAAAAATTGTATAAAAAAAAAATTATTTTGATTTGCATCGCTCAGCAATTATGGACGCTCGCAGCAAAATTTTTGTGTGCCATTTTAATTGCTCTTTTGTGTGTGCAACAAATGCAATGGCATTCACATTTAAATGAGACCAACAAAGAGGGCACAATGCGGTGATGAAAAAATAAATGAGCACAGGCTGCATCGAAATTTTTGCTATACCCAGAGTGCGGTGTGAGCTAATGTCACATTTGCCTGGAAATGACCATGGCGAAATTTTGCAAAGCGAAGAGTGAGCTTATCTGGTCTAAGCCTTGAAATAAATATATTTTCGAGCTGAAATCATGAAACCTAATAAATCTAATATAAAATTGATTTCCTGATCCAGCTTTTATTGGTGCTGCCACGCCTCTTTTCGGAAAACTCTTCACTTTTCTTAGAACGGTTTTGATATCGTCTATACATAGCTTTAGAGGTATCCAGCATGAAAATTTGGCTGGAGCCACCATCCATGCTCAATGGGCCTCTCTACTAGCGAGTGACCAATAAATGTAAGGTTTCGTGGATTTGCCCATCTATTAGCTCTGGAGCGCTGTATTTTCAAACAATATTGCTTTAATTGATTTAAATGTATTTTTTATTATCTCTGCATGAATTTATTTCAATATGCTTCAAAAATAATTAAAAAATAATGCTTTTGTTGTAATTGTATTTTTTTGCATACGTATAGGTTTAAATAGCCTGCGAACCATGGGCAAATACTTATGGAGAGGTGAAAATTTGTGAATACAAAGCATTCAAAATGTTGTCTACTGAAACAAAAAAAAAAAAAAAAAAAAATTCGCCTAAAAGTATGCAACATCTCAGACCTCACACCTACCCAGAGTGGCAATTTTAAGATTTTTAAAAGATTCTGAGGATACCACTCCCAACAAAATTTTCCACGTTTACAGTACGCGTGCCTTACTGTTTACGCAGATTATTACTCTTTGATCTTTCACAAAGAAGCAACACTCACCTGACATTGAGTCATTTGCATAGGAGATTATATTAACTGCATAAATTCGCCAGTAATTAATAATTAATAAACTTACACTATTAAAACCTATAATTAGTGTTATGTTTGTTGATATCTTCGCAAAACTTTGCGCTTCTTCCTGTATTTAGCGCCTATCTTCGCGCTCTAATCTTAATTTGTAAACTTTGCATTGAGAAAAACAGAAAACGTTAGTAAGCGCCTAAAAGTAGATAATAAACTTTTTACCAACTAAATACGCTGAGCATAAAGCATGATAAAAGCGGGCACGTAAAACTTGGCGTTTCATGGAGAAAGCGGAAAATTGCACAAAAACTTTTGTAAAACAAAATAATAACAAAAACAACACGCGCACAAAAACAATTAGCTAACTCACGATTTTTCGCACAAATAATTGTAAACAAGCAAAGTTACGTTGAACATTAATTTACTCATGCGCGCCCAAAACTATGCAACAATAATACAACAAGGAATTGAAGTACCACAAATGTAGCTAGCTAGTAGCTACAATAAGTGCTTGTAAGAAGAAGCAGCAGAAGAAGAAGAAACACATAACCAATAAAAAAAAAATACTTCAAACTTTTCAACGCTCGAGACGGAAATCGCTCAACTGTTGATGAAGTGTTTGATATTTACAAAACCGAGACAACATTTCCGTTTGGCAATAAATTTTGAGCGCACACTACGCTTACAAACGCCCAACGCTGCGCCACGTTTGCCGTTAACAAGTTTTGCTTTGCGCCTAAAGGATGCAATGCGCCACAGCAACGGTGCGTTTTCGCATGTTTCGCGCGTAACTTTTGCTTCAATTTAATTTTTTGCATTTTTTTTTTTGTTTTGCTTTGATTTTTATGTTGATTGTAATCAGTAAAGTTTTTCACTTGGAAAAACACTTGTATTACCATTTCCATTACTTTGTGTTGCATACTTTAGTGCGCGCGATAATGAACTTAACGAACAGACAATTAGCTTTTGCAAAATTTTTTTCGCACACAAAATGCGCAGCTAAAAGAGAGAAGGCAAAAATGGAAAAACAAGAAACGAAAATTTTCAATTTTTTTTTTGTGTTGTTATCTTTTGTAAGGACACTTAAAAGTTGGTGCTTCCTCTCAAGCGGAAAAGCAAAAGGTTAAACTGAGGTTAAGAGCGCACCAACTCTATAGGTATGGGAGTGGGCTAAGAATTGTTAAGCCTTATGTTTACGATATCATCAATTTAATTATTTCAACATTTTATTATCTCTTGTAAATATCTGTGCGGAGTAATTACAAAACTTGTAAAGATTTTAAGTGCTTATAATAGTTCAAAAGAAAGTGATAATCTTGATTGAGGTTATGTAAGAAAAATTTAAATTGTTATAATAGTTCAAAGGAAAACGGGAATCTTGTAAAACAAAAGTGAGGTTATGTATGTAATTTAAATTATTATAATAGTTCAAAATAAAGTGAGAATCTTGTAAAAAAAAAACTGTGTGAGGTTATGTAAGGGAAATTTTAACTGTTATAATAATTCAAAGGAAACCGAGAAGCTTGTAAAAAAAATTTGAGGTTATGTAAGACAAATTTAAATTTTTATAATAGTTCAAAAGAAAGCTAAAACCTTGTAAAAAAAAGTGATGTTATGTAAGAAAAATTAAAATTTGTATAATAGTTCAAAAGAAAGTGAGAATTTTTAAAAAAAAAATGTGAGGTTATGTAAGAAAATTTAAATTTCTGTGAATGGAGATCGCTGTCTTGTAGCCAAACTAAATTCCTAATGACAAATAGTTTCTGTATCGACACACATTTTTTATTGCGCGAGAAGTCAAGGTCTAGGCTGCGATAAAGCCTTTCTCCGACAGAATGAGAAAATATCGCACGGACGGTGGATCAATGCTAATCCATCCATCAGATCATTTACCAATCAAAGTCTCAATAGATCAACCTGCCACCTTCATCTTCTCGGAGAACAGTTTTTACATCAACTTTAAGAGCAGGATCCCGAAAGTTCAAGTAAAACAAAGAGATAAAGTACTTGAGGTACCATAACTTAAACTTCCTACGGACATAAGGTTCGCTTCTCCTGGCAGAATCCTTCATTTCCACCAAACTACGTGGGCCTGCATGAACTATTTAAAATCATCGTATGTGAATATTTTCACTTTTCCGAGTATTTGTAAAATTGGTTATTGTGTTCTATGTAAGTTTATTAGACTGGGTAATTTTTTTTTAATTAAATAAAGAAAAATTTTTAAAACACTAAAAAAAAATTTAAAAAATTTAAAAAACACAAAAAAAAATTATAAGCGCTCACAATTTTGGTCCCTATTTCTCAAGCGCCAAATTTATGTGGAATTTAAAAAAAAAACAAATTTTTTTAATTTCATCGCCGAATTGTTCTTAGTGGTCCCATTGCCAACTTCAATTTTTAGGAATGAATGCTTTCGTTAAGTGAACCATTTTAAAGTAAACCTTGGTATGAATTTTTTTCCTGGATTATTTTTTTTTTCGAAAATTAATTTTTGACCCAAGTTTTTTTTAAAAAGTGGAATTGGAGACAGACTAATAAAAATAAATAAGTATTAAGGTCTGAAACCTTCAGAGTATTTAAACTAAAATATAAAACAAACATATTAAAAAAAAATTTAAATTATTGCCACAGTCTAATGTACACATATTTGTTCCAGCATTGAAATAAGATGTTTTATGCTTAACTTGATAGCTAAATATTTTTTTTTTCTTTCACTCACTCCCTTTCACTGGTTGGTAACCTTTTTTCACGTTTTTTCCACTGTTCTCCTCCTTTGAGCTGCGCCCAACGTGCAGACAATACATTTCGATCCCTTCATTCAAATACGTGAGAATATTTATATGGTAAATATCTATTTTGTTGTTATTGTGGTACGCTTCTTCTTCTTTTTCTTAAGACATATTTAAATGCAGCACAAGTCTTTCACTTTGATTGTATTGTGATTCCGTTTTGTATTTTCCTTGTCATTTTCTAATATTCCCCACACGACTCCCAAGCCTTTTATGTATGAGTACACAATTTTATATTTGCCTATTATTGCAATTTGTTTGTGTTGACAAGAAAAAAAAATGACAAAAAAGAAATTTATTCACACATCTATACAAATCAATTCGGCTTTACAGTTACACGAGTACGGTGCACACCCCCCAACCCCTCTCATAGTTGCTTTTGTTAGGTTTGGATTTCAAGTCGGCTTTTTTCTGTGCTCAGTCACTCCCCCTATTTGTTCTCAATTTTTTATACTCAGTTGTGCTGAGCGAATAAGTATTATAATATTGTTCGCGTGACGGTTGCAGTTAACAGCATTAACGGATCGAAATATATATAGTCATCCATATAAAAATCAGAAAGGAAATCGTTCGAGTCCTGGCCGCACATCCTTACATCCGTTTAAGGTAATTTGGGTAAAAAATAAATTATAACTCCGTCTTAAAAAAGTACTGCATAGCAAATAGACTAAATCGAAAGGTAGCCACGCCCCCTTTTCTACCAAGAATTTTTACGCTTTCCTAAAAAAAAAGTAGTAATTCATTGACTTATTGCCGCTAAGTAGATGAATTTTGGTCTTACATCCGAATTCGTTGAAATGTTTGAAAATGGGCGTGGCACTACCCATATATAAATCAAGAGTTTGATAGAACTTTACAAGCCATAACTCAAAAACAGCTGAAGTTATTACATGCAAATATGAATAGGGGCTTTCTTTTGCCATTAAATATATATTGATAAAGAATGGGGGCAATAGATTAACGACCACGCCCACTTATCTACAAAAGTTTGTTCCAAAAAAAAAAACAAATGTTATTGATACTAAACTGGATTTAATAGATTATTAACCAGCATGTCTGTCACAGGACAGTGATATTCTTTTATTGAAAATAAAGTAATCGACACAGTAATTAGGGATGAGATGACGAGGTGAACAAGTCGTTTAGTGAATAATCGATTTTTTTTTTGTTTAGATAAAACAAAAGATTTTTGTTCATTAATCGATTTTGCATAAAAAAAAAATATTTAATCGATGTATTCAAAAATAAAACGATATTTTGGTTTCTGACATAGTGTCTTATGACCAGTAACATTATCATCATCGACGAGTTGAAAAAAGTCGATTATAAGAATTCCACATCAAGTTTTGTAATTAACCTTGTATACAAGAGATCAAAAAATCGATAACTCAAAAAATAATCGATTGCAATAAATAGCGATAACTTATTCACATCCCTAATTTGAACACACCAACAGCGATAACAAGTTCCATTGCTGTATATGAAAATAATAAATATTAAATTACCCCAACATCTCACAACTGGGTATATAACATTCCGTTTCACTCGCACTCTATTTTCCTTTCCTTTTTCTTACTGTTACATTTTCGATTGTGCGTTTTGTATAGTAAGAAGTGTCGTTTATTCTCAAAGCTTTCATACTCTGCCATGATTCCTTTTGATATTAAATCATTCTACAATGATCGTCTTCTAAATAGCCGCCCCTTGTGTTGATTGTGTGTGTAACACGTTTGGAATTTGGAAAGGATATAAAGTGTGATATACATACATATGTACGTGTATGTCGGTATGTATTGGTGTACGCTTATGATTCGTTTATACAGCAGGAAGCTGGTTTTTTGGTTATGTTAAAAGGTGTTATAATGACTCAAACGGAAGTGAGATTAGTTTCGCATTGTATTCGTAGTTTTTCTTTTTCTTTGCATACATTAAGGCGCTTAAGACTTATAATGTTGTAGGTATATTTAAGAAAAGTTATTGTAGAAATGCTAAAGAATTATTGTCTAAAATGCAGTGCAATGTTAAGAGTGGGGGTCTCCCCCTACCACCACTGTCGAGTACGGATATCGATAGGAATAAATTGCGGGAGAAGCGACTTTGTGTAGATTACCTACATATAAATCTTTTGTCAAAACCTTACTTTCGAATAATCCAAGAGTCATCTCATACTTTTTCCACACTTCTTAAGATTCCTAGTTACGATTTATCACAAAAACTAAATGATCACGGTAGTGCAAGGTTTCGCCGCGCACCCAACTAAAAACTGTACATATAGCAGCAGTGAAAAAATGTGTTCTATACTCCAGGATAGACCTCCAGCAATACATCAAAAAATACTGCATTAAATTTTATATGGTATTCACAAACAGACAAACAGACGTAAATTTAAAGAATTGTTCATTAGCTCTAATTAAGAAGATTAATAGAAATTTTTTTGTAGAAACTTTTCCGTACAGGCGTCGGCATGTTCCAACTGCACTCTATGCAAAAAAATATGTCGGGACAGCTTTTTTTCCACCACTGCTTAGAGTAGGAATAAAATATTTCTGGGCGTTAAAATGTGGCCTAAGCTATAAGCTGGACATCAAGCAATATATTGGTGTATAATTCGTTCAATTCCATTTAACGACTTTCAAGTGATGGGCGAACAAATTTATAGAAAAACAGACAAATATTTCAAAAACTGTAGGTAACTTGGCCGATTTTACCAAAACACATTAATGACGATTGCAGCTAAAATGTCGTGAATTCAAATACAAGAAAAAAATCCACTCAATTTTTTTTTTAATTTTACAAACTTTCTTGTTGTTTTTGTTTTCCAGTGTGGTATATTTCTTTAAAAAAAATGCATCTAATATTTTTCATACTCATGTAGCAACAGCCGAGTCTTCTAGTATTCAGTCATATTTTTTGCAACTCACACACAGTACGATGCAGACATTGCGCTCAAGGCTCTGACGAACCCACATCATTTCACTCTCTCTATGGCATGGTAATGGAAATTGTTCTTATACACACATACATATATACTTACCATTGTAGATTGTTGGATTATATAGCTGTCAGGGTCGGTGTATTGCATTTTGCACCAGGCGTGAAGCTCTAGGTATGAAGGGATTGTAGGTACATAGGTATGTATGTACAATATTAGGGTGTGAACAGAAAGTGAACGAAAAAATTTCATTCCCAAATTCAGCAGAAGATAAACGATAGCTGAGTTTTTTTGAAAGGCCTTCTATTTTACTTTTTGGCCTACAGGCTACTTTTTCCTAGGGAATGGTTTCTTTTTACCAGCAAAAAGCTACTTTTAACTTTCTTTTTGTTGATAGAGTTCCTTTCCGAAGCTAACTGTTTAGGATCTCCTTATACTTTGTTGGCTGGGCAGCTTACGGAAACAATATATGAAACGGAGTAAAAATGGGTATTGGGCAACTTTGCTTTATATTGATTAATATTAGAAGAGCTTCTTTTTTCCTGGTAAAAGGCAAATTTTTTTTTTTTAAATATCCCTTTTTTCGTAGAAAAATTCCTTTTTTAGTACAAAATTAGTATAGGAATGGAAAAGATTGCTTTTTTCCTAGCAAAATCCCTTTTTAGGCAATTTTTGTTGAAGACTAATTTTTTTCTGAAAAAAATCTATCTTGTTAGTAAACATATGCATTTTTTTTTTTGTTGAAAGGCTCCCTTTTTTCCAGGAAAATCCCACTATTTACTACAAAGGAGTAGAGACATTTTTTCTTTTTTGAAAAAAATACGTTTTTTCTTAGGAAAATAAGATCAATATATGTATGTATATATTAGATCAGAAGGAGTTTTTTTTTTTTTTAAGACTAACTTTTTCTTAGGAAAATCCTTTTTTTTTAGTACAAACTTTTTTAAAGACTCCTTTTTTAGTAATTTTTTTTTGTTTAAAAACTTCCTAGAGAAATAATTCTTTTTATGTATTACAAAAAAGTGTAGGCAATTAAATTTTTTTTTTTTTTTTTTCAAATAAGACTCCTCTTCTTTTCCTAGCAAAATCCTTCTTTTTAGTACAAAAGGAGTAGAGCCACTTTTCTTTTTTTTTGTTGAAAGACTCCCTTACCATATTAGTTGAGGCATTTTTTCAAACCCTTTTTTTCTTACGAAAATCAGTACAACAGGAGTATAGGCAATTTTTTTTAAAGAGTCAAAAGGATTATTTTTTGAATTTTTGGAAAGTCCTTTTTTTAGTACAACAATTTTTTTTAAGACTTCTCTTTTCCTTGTGAAGTCCTTTTTGTTACAAAAAGAGTATAGGCAATTGATTTGTTTTTTTTTTTCAAACAGACACCTCTTTTCCCAGCAAAATCATTCTTTTTAGTACACATTAATTTCCCAACTAAAATTTTCTTTTCTATTTGTTGTGCTTTTTAACACTATTTCATGTTTGAAAGCAAAAATAATAAAAAATGTATGTGTCACACCCTAATGCCTATCATATCAACCATACTGAAAAATTTCCATTATTTTCAAGAGTTCGCTAAAATAATGAGTTTTTGTCTGCCAGAGAAAATGAATTTCTGCTCCATTACACTTAATTCAAAAAGTGTTTATTATGTGCAATATTCGATCACAACTATAGATGTAATTTGTGGTATGTAGAAGACATAAATATATATGTCCTTAACAGTGGCGGATCGAGGATTTTGGGAAAGGGGTGAAGAACCAAATTTTTTTAATGAAATTTCGAGGGCAACTTTTTACAAACACTTCGTAAAAAATATGACTTTTTGTATTTTGAAGGGAAAGGTTTGGACCCGAAACACCCCTCGTGCATCAGCCCCTGATATATATCTACACACATACATATACATATACATATACACTATGTGCAAGAATAACATTTGCAAGCGAATTAAGTTTGCTGAGTTTTTATTGCAAATTTTTCGATTTTAAATTTTTACAAGCTATCAATTTTTTTTACTTACACATACATACATACAAAAAAAAAAAATTTTAATCACAATTTAACCAACATCCGTGTTGTTGTTTCGTTATGCCCCACTGCGTTGATGCTGCACTTTCTTATCACACCAGTTCAGTGTTCAAGTCATGCGCCGAGTCATGGACCTTTACTTCCTTATCATGATAGATCTGCACATCCATCAAATGCACATTCGGCAACACTGACAACTCTGTTGCACTCTTTATAGCGCCGCCTTGCAATGGGAAACCAAGTGGTAGACGATCCAAATTTGCGCTCGCCACACCAATACCGCATACGCGCTGATCCAAAGCCCATTGTTGCATAGTGCGATCTTCATCCACGATGGGTGTAATCACAACGAGCATTTGCATGGCGAGCCCAGTCTCGCGTCCACGTGGTAAAAGTAAACGATGTGGGAAGCGGCAAGTTTGTCCATGCAACTCATCGGCCATGATGTCGTCCACTTGCGTTGCGCCTTGGAGTGCGCGCAGCACACGCTTTTGGATTTCGCTGTAGGGTGTGGTGTCCGCTGCAGTCCAAGTGATATCACGCGACTTACGTTTGATTTGATTGCGTCCAGCGCGTAACTCGGCGACATAAGCATCAAGTACAATGTAGTTGTGACGTTGTGCGTTTATTTGTGCAATTTTTGTCTCGCTTGATCCTTCCAACTTCGGACCGAGCAGTGTGCGCACAACCACGCGTTGTTTACGTTCCGCATTGACATCAATTTTAATGTTGAAATCTTTGTGATTCAGACGTTGTTGACGTGCGACAACCATTCGCGTGTGTGCGCGCTGCTGCTCTACATCGAGCGCATTTATGAGATCCACATCTTTGGTCTCTATAAACGTGCTTAACTTGTCCACTTGCACTTCGTTTATGGTAATACCAGGCGCTTGTAGTTCTTCTATCTTCTCCGCTGCCAATTGTTGTTGTCGTTGTGCGTCCGCAATGTGCACAATCCGGCGCAGTACATGCATTATCACGGGATCTTTGAGGTCCAAGGAAACTGTACTCGTTATCTGTGCGCCACCACGCTCCAACGCAGTTTTTTGTATAAGCGCGCGTAAAATATTTAGCACATCCACTTCACTTTCAGTTTCCCCGTCCTTACCCATAAGCGCATCCCCTATAACTTCATCGATTTGAGCTTGAGAACGCGCGCTTTGTTTTTGTGTCATACCGATCTTGCGCTCCACTTCAGCTCGAATTATGGTTTCCAAATGCTTTTCAATTTCTTCGATTTCCTCGCGTAGAAGCTTCATTGAACTATCCTCAGCTGTGGTCTTTCCATGTTCTGTGTCATCCTGTGCTTGATCCGGTCCTTGTGCGATTTGTTCCAAATTAATGCGCGCCACGAGTTGTTGTAGATTGTGCAACAACAACTCTCCACCACGCACTTGCTCGAGCCTGTGTTGGCGTTCGTTACTCGTCATACCCAGGGCGCGTGGATACCGTTTTTTACCCATACCCATTCCGACGCCTACTACGTCAACGTCCTCGTCATTGTTGTTCGCCAGCCTGTGTGCTACGTTACCAGCTGCATCAGCCCAGTGTCCGGAGTCCATATTATGTGTTTCCTCATTCCAGCGTGTATTCGGACGTCCTCGTTTATTTGCTGACCAGCTACCAATAGCGTTCCCACTCACAAACCCATGCTGTCCATTTATTTCTTGTCCTTCATGCACGCCAATATTGCCCATACCGCGCGCCGCTGTCATCGTCCAAGCTCTTTCATTGTTGATGGGACCATTTTGGTTTCTTCCGTTTGCATTCTCCATCAAGTTCTTGCTCCTCCAACTTTGGTTCGGTTCCTGGGTTTCACTTTCATAGTCATTTTGATTTTCCTTTTGTTGTTCTTCTGCTTCTTCTCTCCCAGGTGAACTCAATTTATGGGTCTTACGATGACTAAACGGCAACAAGCGTTCATCGTCAATATCGAGCTCGCGCAAATTGTGTCCCACTGTGCTACCTTGTTGACCCTGGCGCTCATCCACAATTTTCGATTTTTGACGATGCATAGCCATTTGCCTATTCCAATCCATTGGCATTCCATTGGTTATAGGAGCTGTATGTGTTGGCAGTCCCCCGCCAAGCAGTTGTTGTTTGATTCCCAAACCTCTGGGTGAGTTCCACATGGACTCCGGGTTGTAGACATTTCGCTGATTCATCCCATAACCACTCATTCCTGTGTGTGGCTCTATCCACTGTCCATTTGTGTTGTCATCATCCCAACCATGGCTGTATGGTCCATTGATGCGACGTTCGAAAGCATTGCTGCTCGGGCTATTCCAGTTACCATTCCCATTCCATCCATTCATTGGAGTCCAGTATTGTGGCCGATTGTAGGGATCAGCATGTGCATTCCAAATACTCTCATCCTCTCCGGTTTGCTCAAAACGATTTCGTACTCCACTATCTATAATCGATCCCATATTCCTGTTCAAACCGATACGTCCTAATCCAGCTCCATTTTGTTGTTGGTTGCTTTGATCCCAATAATGTGGTAGCTCCGTTTGCTCATAACGATTTCGAATTCCACCCTGCAACATCGTTCCTGAATTTCTATTCAAGCTAACTCGTCCTATTTGTGCACCATCAGCTCTATTCATATCATCACCACGTTCGAGTGGGGTCCAAGCACGACGTCCGCTGTCATCATTGTGCTCTTCAAGGTTCACAACTCGTGTGTTCCCACCTCCATTTCGTGGCTCATAATACCGCATCCCACTCTTTCTACTCGTTTCGGTATCGTCATTCAAACCAACTCGGTCCAATCCAGCTCTATTTTGACCCTGCTTCCACGCGGACTCACTTTTTCCCTGCGAGTCCTTCTCTTGCAAACATAAATCACTCAAAAAACTTTGTAGAAAGGCTTGAAACCCCACATCTTCGGTGAGGAGTTCTAATCCGCTCTCATCCCCTTTCAAACTCTCTGACTTGGTTGTGGTTAAAACAATGCGCCCATCACTCATTGCAATGTCCGCTGATGCCCCCTTACCAGCTTTACGCGCCGCTATCTCCATGCGCATTTCACGCCAAGGCATCCAAAGCTCGCTTCGATCTAGACTATCCACATTCTCTTTGTTTTTGCTAGCCAACAATTTATTCCTGGCAATCATTTCGAGTATGGTAGGACGCTCTGGTCCCACTGTCTTGGACGTTGTTTGTGTAGCTTCCAATTGTTTGAAATTAATTTGCTTTGCGCCTTGTACGAGCTCGTCATCAAGATAGAGCTCGGGCAAAATTTCATGTATACCAGGTATTATCAAATGTTGTGTATCCTCACGTTCACGTATGGCAAGGTACAACGAGTTCACGAAGAGCGCGCCATTAATGTGCGCCCGTCCATGGATTATGTTCTTTTTGAGCGTTTCCCAGTCGCGTGCGCCCACCAGCACACGATAAAGTCCTATCATTTGGCGCGTATGCTCTGCGTTGGCTATTGTGAATGATTCCTGTTTACCCAAAAGCTTTTGACTGCGACTCAATTCGATCACATGCGCCATATCCGCATCGATACCCTGAGAGGGAAAGGAACAAAAAGTATACAAACTGAAAGTGCTTAAGCCGAGGAACCATGACTAATCTCTTGCGACTCCGAAGTTGTAGACTTAAGCTGTCTAAATGTTGAGCGCCTTCAGTGCCTGTACTCTCAAGAGCTTAGTCATGGACCGCTAGCATTTCAAAACCCAACTAACCTCCTTATAAAGGTTCCGATCGCTAATGAGCTCATTCTCTACCGCATTTGAGATTTGTAAGAGTTCTTCATCCACTATCGGTTCGTTGACGTGTTGGAGCACATCGAGTAGGAACTTTTGATGCATCAAATCCTCATGACTCATTTCGGATATGCGCTGAATGCCTGCGAAAGGAAAGAAAACAAAGTTTTAATGAAGCTCTCGATCTCTAAAGGGAAGCGCAAATTACCACTTCTTCCATTGACTTTGCTATCGCCAACTATACTCAGCTCCTCGGCGCTATTATCCAGCACACCAGCTGAGACGATGCTGATCACGCAAAGCAGCGTTAGTAGAAACTCTTTCATCTTGTTTGGACTTCCTTCTTTGGCACAAAGTTTTGTTGTATGTTGAATAACTGAGCTCTCTGTTGCAAGTTTGAAACTGTGAAGTATTATTGCTAGACTGCGATCTTTTATACACAAACTCCAAACGTTTGACGTTCAGCAGATAATGAACTCTGCTTACAAAGTTATCCACCCCACACGAGCTCTTTGAGATTATCTTTCCGCTAAATTGCAAACTCGTAGCGTAAACATATTTTTAAGCGGAATTTTTGTCAATATTTTCGTAGTTCAATATTACTCTTTCTGGTTTATCGATAACAATTATATGCCTGCTTAATTTTTTTTGTTTGTTTCTTTAGCGCTCCTTATCAGCGTGTTGCTATGGGATGTGGGCTCTGTTTAAGTTTAAGCTGGTATTATGCAATCTCCTCTTGTAAATGTCGTCATCTCAAAACTGGACGTACTTATATACCCCTTTCGTTGCTTTTAGTTCTTATGAGCGCTTGCGATTTCGATAGTCAAAAAATCGATAAACCGATGATATTTTACTTTACTCGACGACGTGGAAGCAGGCCTAGACGTATGCGACTTCAGCTGCGTTATCTCCTCTAAAAAAGTGAAGAAGCATCTGTTGAGACTCCACACGAGTCTTAGATACTGCGAGGGGCTATTGCAGTCCCTGCAACTGCGACGGAATCAGCGTGCCTAGGATGAACCACTTGAAGTTGAGTGTGGACTTGCTACAACGGATGAGGGGCCACATTTGCTGGACACCTCGCACATAGTTTGCAGCTAATGACTCCTAAGTACCACAAAGAGGGGACCTAGGGAGAGCCAATAAATGACGGTCTTGACACAGATGAGGCTTTCCTTGTTCGTTTATAAATCCCGCACTTGTGGGTACCAGCTAGAATGAATAGATTATACCACTTCGCACTTCCTACATCATTTAGCTCACCACCAAACGGTCGTTCGATACCTACATGGAACGTACTTGGACGCACGCGCCTGGAGATAAAAAACCACTTGGGCCGCATTCCAAAAAAATCACTCTAACCATTATTCGGCTGACTTACCTTATTAGTACATAGCTTGAACCGTTTCTGGTATTGAGTTGATGCTGGGATGTTATTGAACGCCACGTCACACTGGTGGCAGAATCGAGACACTGATGTTTTTTTACAGTGGACTCCTAAAAATATGCAAAGAAATCTTAACAGCGTTGAAGTGGCAGTTAAGAACGGATAAACCCCTGTAGGAAATAAAGTTAACTTTAAGGTATGTTGAACATTCGGGTACTAGATTAGATACGAGAATCTGTAGGAGAATCAATGCAGTTCAATCGCGATTCACGTTCCAAGAACTATTTCCAAAGACGGGTCAGCAGCCTGATCAATTTCACTTGCAACCAATTTATGGAGCTTCCATTGAAAGCAAACAGGATCTTCTACATTGGTTATGGCCGGTGGTGAAAGATGTCATCTCTGTTTTTGGGTTTGGAGAACCTATAGTAAACTGTTAGAATTGTCATAAAGTCTTGTACGTAAGCGTGGCTCTGATAGCTATATAGGTTACAGCATATCTTCGGAAGGGACTCTGCAATTCTAGGAAAATTTAGAGCCTATTACGAGAAAAGTCTCAGGTGGCTACTTAACTTCTCCAAAGGGTTGATAATTAAGTTTTTCTCATAGTCAGATATAGGGTAGTAGTCCTTGTGAAGTCTAAGTTATACGAGAATTTAAATACAGATCGTAGAGTCTAGATTATCTACGGTGCTTTTTTTTAATTCTAAAACTAAGCTAGATAAAATAGATAGAGGGCAGATCTCATGGAATTTATATACACATTAGGAATTTAGGCGATCTTTACGACTTCTACAATACAACTAAAACGGACTGCAGCCATCCAAAGATCGTTGTGGACTCGACCTCGATCTTGGCCTTGACTGACATGAAAAAATCAGATGTAGAAGGGGCGTTAAGATGGGAAAAAATACGTGTAGATTGACTTAAAAGAGATGACCGACGTGTTTTAATATTCAACAACCAAAATATCCTGGATCTAGGGTTGAATGAAAAATCACCCAATTTCAAAATATTTTCAAATAACACTATTTCAGAATTTAATTCAAGAACGCCCTATCTCAGCTAAAAATTTAAAGAAATTTCGTTCAGATAAGGCGTTCTTAAACCAGATTTTGAAAGAGATTCACTCAGCCGTCGAAGTGGAGTTGGTGTAAGAGTCTTTGTAAAATTACAGGCTACATTAGAGGTGCCAGCATCAGAGTCATCCCTGAAAAAGGAATTTGAGTGATCTTCCACTCACAACCGCTAAACAAACTCTAACAAACTTGTAGCCTACCGGAGCTTAAATAGCTGGACCTAAAGCTTGGATTAACTAACTTTTTGTTTCAATAATGTTTTCTTATATTTCTTTATCTCTCTTGAGAATATATTTTTCTTGACCATTAATTCATCAGATTTCATCATTTACCCATCCAATTGTTGTTGTATTTAGCACATTTACAAATCATTGAACTCTTAATTGTCGAATTGGTCTTATCACTAAGTGACATCATTCACAAATTCGATGTCAATGCACCGAAAGATGTCCTCACCTTTTGCGAGTAGCTCCGAGTACTTAAGAAAAAGAGGAATTGCGATAACAGCGGACATGCCTACATACGAGTACCTGAACAGATTGTGGCACAGCTAAGCACTGATCTGACATAGCAGCTTGGCTTGAATATATTATTCTCTGGATGCGCCAGTTACCTAGTCGATAGTTGTCCACAAACAGAGACAGATTTTACTCTACTTAGAAGAGCAGAAAATGAATGTTTGATATCTACTTATTGTTGTCGTTGTTGTTGCTGTTGTTGTTTGTAACTACAAAAACACTCCCCGAAGGGGCCCTTTCCACTCGAATAGATAGATCTGTATGCCGCGCAGGTTAAGCCCCTTCCCCAAAGACAAGGTACCTGCCTTCGTAGAGATCGGTCCTTTCGTCAAAGAGTTGGGCTCATAAATTATTTCTTACCTTTCGTTCATATCTGGTTTTTTCGTTGGACGAAATCTGGTACAGTCACCGACTAAAACCTCGGTCACCATATTTTAGACGTAAAAAAATTTTTTTAGACCACAAAATTTGGCACTACATAATATCGGCGTTTAATCCAAAGGTACTTCGACAGGACCGCAACATCATCCATACAGAGTCGGTAAACTCTTTGTCGCCCCTTGAATGCCACGTTTCAAGAACAAGCTGCACCTTTGTCGAAGACGAACACTCAAACTAACAAGGGATACAGTAGTCATGCTGACCCAACTCTGTTCTGGATACGTATTATAATAAACTCGTACCTATCCAGACAAAACCCTGACATTCTTATCCGGCATGTGATGCAACAGACTCTTCTAACACCAATCTCACTCTTATCCAACCCCATTGAAGCAGCGAGTTTTCTGGGAGAGTTTTGTTTGAAGACTTTGATGGCAATTCTTGGTAAGGAAAGTGACAACTAGATCTTTGCCCTGTCTCGCTACAAAAACAACAGTATTGCATTTCAAACCGATGAATCAATGCACTTCTGGCTCTGAAGTATTAGCGCGGGATTGGCCTACTCATTTGCTGTGAAAAAGCTTCCGATTTCATAGACTATATCTTTGGAATATTTTATAAACTGGTTGCGAATTACAATAACATGAAATTTAAATGAAAGAAATAACCACTACTTATGTCACTTTAACAAGCCGCATCTTATTTATCTCACTAAATTTACTGCGTTTCCTCGTTAATCTCAATCAATCAAAAATATTAATCAAATTGAAATTTTTATTAATTTGATTAATTAATTAGGATTAAATTTGAGAACGAAATAAATCCTCATTAATCCTAATTAATCGAACACAAAATTTAATCCTAATCGATTAATTGTTCTAAAAATGTTCGATTAACATAATTAATCAATTATTACAAAAATAAAAAAAAAAAAAAATTATTTGATTATAATATCAATAATCATTATTTAACAGGTCTGTCGAGTAGTGTTAATGTTAAAATGTTAAACCCCGAGCCCAATACTCCTTTTTTGAATAAACAAACAACAGAACGAATTCGTGGTTTTTGTGGTGGCATTTATTGTTCGAGAATCAAAGTATTTTTAATTAAAGTCAGAAACCTTTTTCAATATGCTATAAATATGTATACATTTTTGGAAAAATTAATACACATAATTAAAATATATCAAATCAGGGTTCATTGTCATATAATCTGCTCGGTGTTTTGCAGGACTAACCACGAATAACATCGTCATACTGGATGGTTGTGTCGATCACCTTAATATTCGGCACATACAAACTGTCCTCATTGTAAATTGGTCTATCCAAGGGGTAACCCAAAGGCAATTGATCGGCGCCAACCGCTGAGATGCCGAAGCCACTGATGCCCTGAGGGTACGAAGCCTCGCTGAGGTATTGGCGATTTTTTTGAGTCAATGGGGTGGCAACAACCAAGATTTGTACGGGCAAACCACCGCTGACATTGGCACCACGTGGCAACAACAAATTACGAGGCAATTGACGAATGCTGCTTGGTTGATATTGTGGCGCTGACATTTGGCCGGTCATTACTTGATAATAGAGTTGACTAATGGTAGTAGCATCATTATTATAGCCATTGAATTGACGTGAGTTGCGTTGAATATAATTTTTGCCAGCTTGTAAACGTTCGACAAAAGTATCGAGTACAATATAATTTTGAATATATTCCGATAACGATACGCGACGGCCATTGTAATCGATTTGTGGCACTAATAAAACGCGCACAGCGACCTCTTGTGGTTGCTCGACGTCAATATCCATGGATATGGTGAAAGGTTCATAGTTCAAACGTTGTTGACGTGCCACCACTTTTTGACTCAAACGCTGCAAATTGTTGATATTCGATTGCAGCAGCTGTTCATCGAGCAAATTAATCAAATCGGCATCATAATATTCGCTATAAGTGATCAAGGGTGTGATTTGCACATTTTGCACAGCAATATCATAGATCAGCTGTTCTTTGGTGTAGGGTTGCAATTGTTGACGATAGTCAGCGATTAATTCAGCAAATGAGATGATGATTTGTTGTGTGAGTGGATTGCGTAAATTACCGAAAAAGAGTGAGAGTGGTGTGTATTCATAGACTGCAACAGTTTGATAGCCAAGTATGTTAGCAATTTGTTGTTGGAAAGCTAATAAAGTGCGCTGTACACCACTTGAGAGTTGTTGTTGATCCAATAAGAAACGTCCATTAATAATATCAGCAATAATATTGAGCGTAGCTTCGCTGCTCTTGCTTATGTTGCGTTCTTCAAGCACTTGTTCGATGAGTATACGCATTTGTTGCATTAATTGTGCAATTTGTTGTTGGTATTGTGCATTGTAATATTGTTGTTGTTGTTGTTTGTATTGAATTCCCTCAACAGCATCAACAATGCGTTCAATATTCAAACGCGCTGCCAATTCTTGTATGCTCTTCAAGAGTATTTCACCACGACGCTCATAACTCAAATATTTAGCAGTGGCAATGTATTGTGCAATTTCACCCAGTGAGCCATCATATTGTGTGTATTGATTTTTGGGACCATAACCGTATTTCTCATATTTGTAACCATATTTAGAGGAGCCTTCGGTGGGTTGAGCGCCATAACGTCTAGTATAACCGGCATCATAACCTTGACCGTAGTAGCCAGCGTAACTCTGATATTTTGGATTGTAGCTCTCATAGTAGGGCGCATATTTCGTGTACTCAGCACCATACTGACGTCCTTGATAACCTTGGTATGCTAGCGGACCATAAGGTGTGTTGTAAGATGAACCATATTTCTGCGCGTTGTAGCCGTATGGACCCTGATATTGCTGCTCGTCACGTCCATAATATGAACCATATTTCAAACCTTTGTAACCATATTGAGCTCCTTTGTATTGTTGAGATTCATAAGGACCATAACCATATTCAATTCCGGCATAATATTGTGGCGCATACGGTCCAGTATAAGCTGAGCCATAGCCTTGATCGTAGTAACCTTTATAGTGTTGGTCCGCATTGCCATAGTAAGCACCATATTGCTTGTTTTGTGGCCCGTATTGAGCGCCTTGGTATGCTTGATATTTACCATATGGTCCATAAGCTCCTTGGTATTTACCATAGGGTCCATAAGCTCCTTGATAATATGAACCATAACCTTGTTTGTTGTAACCATATTGTCCCAAATATTTTTCGCCAGCATATTCTTGTCCCCTGTAGCCGTATTGAGTAGCGCCTGGATATTGTTCATAACTAGCGTATGGACCATAAGACCCATATGAGCCATAAGTACCATAAGCTTGATTTCCATAACCATAGGCATTGCGTGGTCCATAGAATGGATTCACATAGGTTGAGTAACCACGCGCCTTACGGCCGATGGGTAGCAAACGTTCACTGTCGACGCTAACTTGTGGCAATTCGTTGACGAAACTCTGTGACTTATCTGTGTAAGGGGTGGGGGGTCATTAATAAACTTTAGTTTGACAAAGTTTGTTTATTTCTACTTACCGCCATAACGTTGGTATGCGCCATATGAGCCGCTGTACCCACCATAATAACTTGGGACTTGTTCATAGCGTTCGCTCTTGCCATAACGTCCACCATATTGAGCGCCCGCGTAAACACCTTGTTGATATTTCTGTCCTTCCTTTGTGAAGCCAACAAACTGTTGTCCACAATGAATACGTTCGGTTGCTGTCTGTGCCAATTGATCGATAATGATGTTCTTCCATGCCACATCGAGTTGAATATCGTTGGCCAATACGGTTGAGAGACCACTACCTTGCTGTTCGACGGGTAGCACAACTTCAGCTGATATAGCCTTACCAGCACCACCACCACCATATTGCATACGTCCCTCGGGAGATTTATAGTACGAGTCGTATTTACCGACGGGGAAGAGTGCACCAAAGAAGTCCAATAGACGTGAACCACTACCAGCTACCTGTTCAAGCAATTTTTCAAAATCTACATTCTTTGCCGAATACAAAATATAATTGTCATAATAGAGTTCAGGTAAGATCTCATTCATGGCTGGCATAACAAGCGCAAAACAATCGGCACGTTCACGTATCGCTAAGTTGAGCGCATCCACAAACATAACGCCATTGAAATAGAGACGCGCATAGACGACATTCCTTTGGAAGACTTGGTAATCACGTGCGAGCACAAAGAAACGTTGTAAACCCACGAGTTGGCGTACATGTGTCATATCGATTGGATTGTAGACATCGTTGCGTCCAAGTATGCTTTGTTCACGCGCCTGTTGCAAGAACTCTTGCAGTATCACATCGTCGTACTGTAAATGGAAGAAGGTTTTTTTGGTTTGAACAAAGCGTTCTTTCAAATACTCACCTTGAGGTACATAGACGGTTCCGTAACGAGTACTTGTCCCATTTGTATAAGCTCCGCATTGGCCAAGGGTTTTTGTACTTGTAAGAGAACATCGAGCAATAATTGTTGACGCTGTGACACATAACCATAAGTGCCATAATCTGTAATGAGAATTAAATAAACATGCATTACCATTACCATTACAAAGCTTTCGTTAATAGCTTACCCTCTCGTGCTTGACCATAGCTTTCCAAAAATTTCTCATTTTTCTTTGTCGTGCCCAAACGTCTTGCGACGGCGCAGCATGCCAAGCAGCTTAACAAAATGACGAATGTCTTCATTGTCAGGAATAAGGTTTGTGTCACTCTTAGTTTCGTATTAAGAATGCTCTACCACTGAGTGCTGGTAGACTACTATGCCAGACTACAAATCAAGTTGAGCTTTTATACCTGCAACCAAAGCTTAACAACTCGCGCACTTTCTTTGTATTATCAATGTTTTTGTCCATTTCATTATCAACAACATTTTATTGCAGAAATATTTTGCAATATTTTTTGGTAATTAAATCATTGGATGCTTTATCATTAACCCTCGAACCAATTTACATTTACAAACCATTGAACTTATTATTGAAACCCATCATCTGTCTTATCATCTAAAGTCATTTACGTGCAAACTGTATGCATTTCTTCGACCTGCCTGGTGCAATATGCTCCTCGTTTTGTTGGTTGGTGTTCAGCATCATTGGAGACGTGATTATCTTTAGTTAATGGGCATATTTGAAGTGTTTGCGTTGCTTCTTCAAGACAAAGTCATCTCTTCAATTGAAGCACAATCAAGCGAGTTCGCCTAACAACAGCAGGCACTAATGTCTAATAAAGAAATAGGAACCTTACCTTTATGGAAACCAACAGTTTTTTTTTTTAAATTGCTACCGAAAGACGTTACCCTCATAAACTGTAGCTTCCGATTCAGGTAACCTGGCGGTCTTCCAAAAGTCTTAATCGTATAAAACTGTTTTGCGAAATAAAAAAAAAATCTGGGGGAAAGAGCTGAGATATGACAGCCGGTTAACATTTTTTCTAAAATAGAAGACGCCATCAGTGAACTAAAGAAGTTCGACTCAATATTTTTAATATCGAAATCGTGATCGGAACAAAAACGAAAACTGAAAGCAAAACTAAAACCGAAATATAAGCGAAGCTGAACTAATTGTGAAGAACTAAATGAAAATCGAAACGAAACTAAAATAACTTTAAAAATCGAAACGAAAACCAAGACCTAAATGAAACTGAGAAAATTTAGAAGAAAAAAAATTGTAACCAAAACTAAACCCCGAAGAATATCTTCTTACGGAACCGAACCTAAACTAGAACAAAGTAGAGTTTATTTTGAAGAACGTTACAAAAATTAAAACCATAAAGAAACGAAGCGAAAAAAATTTGAGAATGAAACGAAACAAATTCTGAGAACGAACCGAGCCCCTAAGCCAAATGAAACAGATATAAAATTTGAAGAACTATACTGAAACCGAACCTCTAACTAAGATAAAACAAAATCCGAAACCGGAACGAATGGCAAAACAATTCTAAAAACCCACGAGAACGAAAGCTGAAACAAGAACTAAATCGAAAAAATATTTTCATAAAACCAAATCAAAACGGGAGCAAGGTTGAAATAATTTTTGCTAAACGAAGCCAAACCCACCTATTGTGAAGAACGAAGCGAAATTTGAAGGGAAACGAATTATTACGAGATCGAAGCCGGAAATAATTTTAAAGAGCTGAGCCGTAACGAATTCAGCAAGTCCTTTTTATAATTTTACAAAGTATTTAGCAAAGCTATTGAGAAAATTTTTTTCAGAGACTATAAAACCCCAGTTTTTGATGCGATCAACTCAGACAGCAGTCCTTGGAAGGTTGTACCTGTGTCAACTATTTTATTCACAAACCAAAGCATAGATGTGCCAATAAGCGAAAAAAAGCCAAACTCAAGTTTGGAGTAAGGAATGCTATAAATACAACCATAGACACAAACCGTGATTTTAAAATATTAGAATGACATTTTCGTTATTTTGAAATTAAAACTCCGTTTAAGATATAAAATGTATTTTCAGTTGTCCAAGACAAAAATAAAATGATCTTTATTTTGAATCATGTTTAAATAGATAAAATTCTATTTTAATTTGACTATGTCTAAGGGCCAATATATATGTATGTAGTACTATAGATATACGAGTATATAACCAATGTAGTCAAATGAGATCAATTTTCTGCTTTCACATTTTTCTATTTTCCATTTTCCTTTAATTATTACTATTTAATTACTTCTTCATTACTTTTTAATGAACGTCAAACGCGACAAACTTAATTACGATTCTGTGGCAACAATGCTCATCTACATTTACAAGCTAGTCTGATAGGGCGGAGATAAGTATAAACGGTAGTCCTATTTAGGGGGTGGTTGAACCACTCATTACTCACATGGAAAACTCATAGGACGAATTACTGTGAGAACAAGTACGATGTAGGTCAAGACCGTGGCTTCCTAACGTATTGGAAACTTTCCCTAGGACTTCAGTTTTGCGATGGCTAAAAGCTGTGGATAGTTATACGAGTATCCCCCTACAAAAATAATCAACACATGCCGCCACTGCATACATTCGCTTTTACACATAAATACTATATAATAATTTCCCAACTGAGCACGACTCCACACAAAAAGATACATGTTAACATGATCCGTATTAGAGTGACCAGAAGAGAGGGAAGTGTTTTAATGTTTTCGAGCTTGCCAAACGGAGAAAAAGACTCCCTAAAATGCACATTCCTCAGAGCAATTGCCTAAGAAATAGGCTCTTTTTTAAGCCCAAAAGGAGCTTCAAATCTGGAAAAAAAATCCAAAATGACTCTGAATCCGTTGACTTTAGAGTATTTTATGACTTCCTTTTATATGACATTTCGAGTCCTTTTGGAGTCATTTTAAACTCTTTTATTTTATGAGCTCAAAATCTTTAAAAAAAATCCAAAATTACTCTGAATCCGATGACTTTCGAGTATTTTATGACTCCTTTTAAATGGCTCCTTTTAAATTTCGAGTCTTTTTGGACTCATTTTGAACTCTTTTATTTTATAAGCTCAAAATCTTTTAAAAAAAAATCCAAAATGACTCTGAATCCGATGACTTTAGAGTATTTTATGACTCCTTTTAAATGACTCGTCGAGTCTTTTCGAACTCATTTCAACTCTTTTATTTTATGAGTTCAAAATCTTTAAAAAAAAATCCAAAATGACTCTAAATCCTATGACTTTCGAGTATTTTATGACTCCTTTTAAATGACATTTCGAGTCTTTTTGGACTCATTTTGAACTCTTTTTTTATTTTTATTACCATTTTTTATACTTTTTATGAACATGAAATGGTATTATAACTTTGCTCCGATGTGTGTAATTATGGGAAGGATAGATAGACACAACAATTAGTAAACCAAACCGATTAGGGCGATGAGCCGCTACAATCGATTGTTCCGATAAATGGGTTTTGGACTATAATTCTTGCAATTTAAAATCGAGGAAGACAAAATTTTGCAGCCACAATACTTATTATATATGTGATGTGTGTAGTAAAAATCGGAGAGATCGGACGTACTTATTATATATATACTTAACCCTATATGGTATGGCCACCACTACTCTAAAGTGAACAGAAATTTTATTTTTTATTTTTTTTTTATCAAAACCACTTTCGATTTTCAATACGCGCTAATGTACATATGTATGTATGTATATTTATACTCACTTTATTCCCCACAAAGTCAGACAATGCTCCACCAAAAGCAACTATCTACGTGCTTTTCTACGTTAGTATAGGTGGTTGTATGCTTTTAGAGCTCGTCCAGGGTTGACAAATAAATCCAAACACATTGGCCCTTTGGTTGTATAAAATATTACATTAAATGACAAATATAGACAAGCGACTTTATTATATTATGTACGGCACAATGAATTGTTGTTTATTGTGGCAAAAATATTGTTGCAACAACAACGGCTGGTAGCGTCACTTATGCTAGCAATAGTTGCTGAAAATGGCCCAAGGTAATGCAACAAAAAAATGAAAAAAATTGATAAAAGCTTTACACTTCACGAGATTCGAAAGCTATTGCAATGGTCGGGATTGAATTGGTGGCATCAAGTATGCCACAGGGGTTGAATGAATGTGAAAAGCGAATGAATGACAAGTATAGAGTTTTGCCATTCATTTTAATAAACTTTGTATGCGAATCATAGGGACTCACAGAGGTTCATGTTTATTAGGGTGATCGAGTAAATTAATAGGAAAATAGTGGAGGTCACATTGAGCTTACAAATTCTCCAAGCTACCCGATTGTCTGTTTATGAAAACAAACATGAATATAGCTGTAGCATTTTCGATCCTGTGGCAGAAAGATGTTGAACCCAATATGGCTAATGAGAACAATGGAGTCAGAGTTTTCAGACGACTGTGCCTGAATTTATGAATTCATGGGAATTTTTATATGGGATATCTAAGACAACACTCACAACTTCTTTTAAGGGTCACCCTCATGGAGATACCTAGAAATAGTATCAACATTGATATCATTCGTCGAACTACTGTAAGGAAAGAATAATAAAGAAATCTTTACAGTGTACGTGAGCAAACAATTCACCCTATTCGAGCCAATATACCCCCCCAACCTGTACCTCTACGTGCTGTTCCTATATCCTCAACAGCCATATTAACAAAGCGAGTAAAAACAAATCCAATATGTAAAAGCATAATAAAAATAGAAAGGAAGAAAGAAAGAAAGAAATTCGCTATTTATGCGCTGCGAAGCAATGGGACTGCGATGCACATGAGCTGAGTTTGAGCAGACAAAAAAAAAAAAAACACAGACAACACAATCTCCGACGGCGTAATCATTAAAGGCAGCGGTGCGCACTTAATTGAAATGTGATTGAGGTAGCAAATAAGAGATGAAGGATATACAAACACACACAATGTCACGGCGCAATGGAGTATGTTGCTATGTATGTGACTACACTCGAATGGACCAATAGAAAGGTATGTACATATGTATATCTGTCTGTTGAATGAAAAAAATGCATGATTTGTTAGTAAATAGTTATTGCAAATGAAGTTATATAAATAAGCGATATCACATCAAGTGTCTTTGTCACAATTCCAAAATCACATCAACTATGTAAGATATAACAAACTTGCTACTGATATCACATCGACTAGCAATGTCACATTAACATCAAGTTAGTTAACAGCTGATTTTGCAGAAATTTTTATTTTTTATTATTATTCCATAGTACCAGGTGAACATAAAAAAGGAAATTGTCACATAAACTAGCGCTATCACATCAACTTCTGATATCACATCAACTAGATGAGCTCTGATATTACCACAAAAGTCGCTTGTTTCGAGTCAAATAGTGACATGACGAACTTGTTACTGATATCACATCGATTACCGATGTCACATCGACAACCTTGATATCACATCAAGTTGATTAACAGCTCATTTTGCAGAATTTTTTTTTTTTTTAATTATTCCATTGTACCAGGTTAAGATGAAAAATTGCAGGGATAACATAAACTAGTAATATCACATTAACTTCTGATATCACATTAACTTCTGATATCACATCAGCTTCTGATATCACATCAAGTGTCTCGATGCCATAATTCCAATATCACAGCAGCTATATAAGATCTGATGTTACATAAAAAGTCGCTGGTTTCTACTAACTATGTCACATCAACAGTCTAATTCGGATATCACAGCCAGTATCACATCAACAAACATTGGTGTCGTCAAATACTATGGCATCAAAGAACTATATTGCACTTGCTATCGATATCACATAAGTGATCGTTGTCACGTCTTTGACCGATAGTGTCGTAGAAAATAGATCAAATGAAATCAACGACCGTTATCGCATCCACAGTAATATGTATATGTAAAACATCATCCAGCCCGATTGCATGAATCACATTTTGACATGAACCGGCGGTTAAAAGAGCCAATCGGATAACCAAACGTCTAATTTTTTTTTTAGAAGAACCAAAGCAATTTTTGGCCAAGACCGACCCTCACCAATAATATAAATAAATCGGTTCTCTCGCGAAACCATTTAACATTATAATTTAGAAATCGGTTGAACTAACAATTTTTGTTTCGAGTAAGATACTTTTTTGCAATTCTAATTATTGAGGCAGTCATGAAGGCGAAAGATCCAACTAACCAAAGAATCGACAGCACGAATTGGCGTTAAAACTTAATCTAAATATTCAAGCGACATAAATGGCGCGAGCCTTCTTTAAACTACACTTATTTGTACGGTGAAAAATTCCTCTTGCATTTATTTGCCAAATAGAACGTAATGTCCAAATAGAAAAAAAAATTAATTAAATGATACCAAACCATTTTATATAACAAAACTACAAATGTAAATACATATTTACACACACATACATACACGCAACGGTATATGTAAATATGCGTGTTGAATACAAAAATAAAATCAATTCACTATTTTAAATGGTTAACAAAATTTCAAAACTAAATCGAACTTTGTATGTAAACCGAAAGAGTCGAACTATGCCAACGTGGCGCGCTTAGCCACAAAGTCACGTGCACCACCGCGTTCCTTATTCGTGAAACGAGCATAACTGCAAAACAAAAGACAAAAACATTAAAATCACATTTAACAAAGCGTAGAGAGACTAAGTAATATTTCAAATTGACGACTTACGTCTTTTGATATTTGGCTATATCAGTTGCACTAAGCGATGGACGTGTTGAGTTGAAAGCTTCGATTAGATGCTTTTGTCGTACCAAAATTCTGGATGGCAATTTCTGTAAAATGAAAGCACAAACAACAATAAATACAAACAAATACAACAAAAAGGCCAAACGAGGGCAAATAATAAATGTTTGGCTATTAAAACTTTATGACTTTGTTAATTACCATTTATGTATGTAAATCATAAGACGCACGCACACACACACACACACACACACACACACACACACACATACTCATTTTCATATACTCGTATGTAAACTTACATCTTCTCCAACTGCAGTTTGTAATAACAATAACAAATGAAGCAACATCTAGGGAGGTATCAATGTAGACAAATTGTCTGCCAGTGTTTAAGATTTCATTCGCAGCCAGACAAGCAGGAAGTCTAAACCTTTTCAGCCATCCGTTACGTTGTTTCTTGAGTTGTGTTAAGGTCATGCAAGTTTGGATGATAGTTTTTTTTTTTTGTGTAGTCAATTAGCACGTGCTTGGATATTATTGTTGTTTTAGCACTGCTTAATCTTGAGGCCCATACATTGCTGATGATAGCACAAGGCTGTTGCATTAGGTATTAGATGGCGAGATGGGAAAAGGCGAACGTAACACTAGCAGAGTTGAATAGGCAAGGAGTTTCACCTAAAATAGGCCAGTAGCTTCGCTTCAAACGACCCGGCAAAAGCTGCAGTCTTTCGCAAGAATTTGCTTTGCGAGACATGATTTCGGTATTTTAGGGCAATTTCGGGCGATTTACGGCAAGCTAAAAACAAACCATTTTGGTATGTTATTTTATCTTCCTGCCATTTTTTCAGATATTTAGTTTAACAAATTTTTTTTCCCGAAAGTTGTAAGCGAAACTTTGCGAGACATGATTTGGGTAATTTTGGGCAATTTACGGAAGGCAAAAAACAAACCATTTTGGTATGTTCTTTTATCTTCCTGAAATTTTTTCAGATATTTAGTTTAAAAAATATTTTATTTTTAAGTTGTAAGTGAAACTTTGCTATGTAATACATTGTATGTTTACCTACAGTAATACCTTGCTTAAATGGACTCGTTAGACATATTATCTCGTTTATAATTTTAATATTTAATCTCATAATAAAACAAATAATTTTAAATTACAAAGATGGCACTAGGCAACCACGATAAGTACAAATCTCTTCATTAAATATGAAAATTTCTTATGTGTTTAACTAGTTTAAACTTACTTTTTGGTAGCTTTGGGAATTTTGAGTATTTCGTATTTCGTTATACAAAAATTTTAAAAAACTACATGCATACATATACCTACATATATATATATATATCTACTATTAAGCTCAGATCTTAAAAAAAATTTACTTAAAAATATTTTAAAAATCTAAAATCAAGCTTCCACATAATTTGAACTCTCACTTAAACTCTCAGCTTCTTAAATGCAATTTTAAGCACACAAATTTGCACGCTTACACAATTTATCGCATTATTATAAGTATATATGTATCGTACAATTAAAACATTGAAATATTTTGTATATTTGCTTTGCTTATAAATTAATCTCTAACCTAAGCTTATCAAATAACTTGCGCTGGGTTAAGTCTTTTCGTTTTTTTTTTGTTTGTTAATCATAAATTATTTTATGTGCAATAAAAAATGGCTACAATGTTAGTCATTTCTTTTAGAAATAAAAAGGTGATACAGTGAAAACTCGATATGAAATATAAAATGATTAAAAAGTTCTTCCACGTTATGAGCTCAATTGAAGGATACGATTTTCACACTAAAACGATGCTCAGCCAATAGTATCTAAAAAAATTGTGATGCAGTAAAAACTTGAAAAATGGACATTAGTGTTAGTAAAATATAAAATAAAAAAAATTTCGAATTCGCAGTTTAATACAATTTCACTATATTAACAAAACAAAAAATATTAAAGCATAATTTAATTGCCATTACTGTATTTAAGAAAAATTTAAGTTACCAGCTCTAAAAATGATTCTAAACTTTAGTTTAGGCATCTGCCAATATTTCAGTGAAAGTTTCATTCAATTCCATACAATACTTTTTGAGTGATGCGCGTACAAAGTTACAGACAGATAGACATTAATGATAAAAACTATTATTTTGTCGCCTGTTGCTCAAATCGAAACCGAAGGTCGTGTCTTTTTTTGATATTTATTATCTACAGCCCTCGGTCTGTCGCAATTTTTACGCAAATAATTACAAACAAAAATCCAACAACAAAATACATTGAAACCATAGCACGGGTTTACGTACATATGTAAATATGTACAAACAACAAGTCCAACACACATCATAACATATAGGCTGCATGTCTTATGAAATTTTGTGTATACAGTTGGCAAGAACAAACAAACAAAAGGGAATTAATTGAAGTGGAGATAAGTGCATTGTGACGTCACAGGGCATCATTGCTTAGTGTTGGAATTTTCTAACAGCGGCTTTGGTGCAGACACGAGTTCGAATCCGTGTCCGAAAAGGGATCTGATGATGAGCCTGGAAACTCTGAAACATGTAATCCTATCCATCGCTGTTGATTTTTTCCTTTGTAATTTTTCTCCAATTATCAAATTTTCCCAAAAAACTGACAATTAAATTCATTACGAATTATTGTTTATTTGGTCTCGAGCTTGCAAAAACTTACAAATATGTAAACAAAATAGACCGCAAAAATCCAACAACAAATTACAGACATATCTAAAAAATGTCCCTTCTATCGAATTTCCACTGTAATTCTAACTTTTTTATTTTTCAGTTTTAGTTTTCCTATTTTTAATGGTAATGAAAAAAGTACACAGCACCATTTTTTTTCTAAAAACTGTCTCTGTTATCGAGTTTCCACTGTATGCCTTAATTTTGTTTACTTTTCAGTTTTAATTGGCATGATTTTTTTAATTGTTTTTACGAGGTATTGAAAGTAGCTACTCAACAAAATTTTTTTTTTAACCGTCTCTCTTATCGAGTTTCCACTGTATGCTTTACTATTTTTTTGTTACTTTTCTGTTTTAGTTTGCATATTTTTATGTTGGTTATACTAAAATTATCGAAAGTATTTACGCAACAAAATGTTTCCTCTTTATACTGTCCTTTTTATCGAGTTTCCACTGTATTCACATTTCATATTTTCCTTTCAAGCCTTACTTTGCTTTATACATTTCTCATTTTAACTTATAAAACAAACATCTTATTGCATTTAATTAAATTTATACGTATATTGATAACGTAATGGCGATGTTTCTTGAAATGTCTCCGCTTCCGATTCATCATCACTCGATGATGGTGGCGTCTCCAACATTGGCATTGACAAATCCAAATACTCCTCATTGGTAGCATGATTCGATGCCAATTGTAGTATTTTATCTAAATTCTCAACAATCTCCACAAATGTCGGTCTGACATTGGCGTCAAAATGCCAACATTGCCGCATTAGCATATAAATATTTAGCGAACAACGTGCTGGCTTCTCCATACGTTGGCCAGTTATTAAGTAGCTGTAGAGCTCTTCAGCGGACATAATATTCGGATAAGGTTGTTCGCCAAATGTCATTATTTCCCATAATAGTACACCGTATGACCAAACGTCTGATTGTGAATCGTAAAATTTTTCTTGTAACGATTCAGGCGCCATCCATTTAATGGGTAAACGTCCATTCGTATTCTTACGATAATAATCGGTATCTTGTATGTCGCGAGCTAAACCGAAATCGGCAATTTTCATAACATAATCATCACTGACGAGTACGTTGCGCGCAGCTAAATCACGATGTATGCACTGTGGAGAATGGAATTGAAATTTATTAATATTATTTTTTTTTTTGTTGGGTTGTAGGAGGAGAATTAGAAATGAGCTGATAAGAGCGGGAATCGAAGCAGTTATCGATAACTCAACTAAAAATAGGAGTGCACATCCGTTGTTGTGGAGAAAGGTGCATACTCTTAGGCGTTGATAAATATAGTCTACGGACTGTTTAAAAGACTATGTCAAAAGCTGCCCTCCGTAAGTTGGACTCTCATAAGAATTAGGGTACTGCCAGAAGAGCTCGGGGTTCAGATACGTTGAAAAGACAGAAGTAAACATAAGCTTCAAAAAAACTGGCAGAAATTATAAGGGTTCCATAAATTATGTGAGAGCTTAATGGGAGTTTCAAGTTTAAATGAACGCAGAAGCTCAAGTGAGTGTCCAAGCAAGAATTAGGGTACTGCCAGAAGAGCTCGGGGTTCAGATACATTGAAAAGACAGGGGTAAACATATGTTTGAACAAATACTGGCAAAAATTATAAGGGTTCCATAAATTATGTAAGAGCTTAATGGGAGTTCCAACTTTAAATGAACACGGAAGCTCAAGTGAGTGTGTAAGCAAGTTCCGAGGGCCAAGTGAGTTTCAGAACTCAAGAAAGTCTTGGGTATCGGTCAAGTAAAAGAGTTGGAACTAAACTCTCCAATGTTTCGTAGGCGCGAATGATTTTGGAAAGGAAAAATGTTGGCGACTCGAGTGCGGAAAGTAAGATCCGTCCTGTGAAGAATTTATTACTCGGACTAATGGGTTTTGGAAGGCTTATAATAACCTTTATAAAATTGATACAAACGGGTCAACTGGGCTCCGTAGGACTTGCATTAAAGAACTGCAATAGAGACCGCGAAAAAAAGTAATGAACGGAGTGCCAAAAGAGTTCTTAAGCAAAAGATGCTACAAAGAGCTTCAAAGTAGTGCGGACGACACTAGACATTCGAGGCATCGTCCCTTGACCGGAAGTGTTTTAAATTTTTGGAGTTAAAGTCTCAAGAAAGATTCTAATTGGACAAGTTTCGTTTAAGCTCAGATCACATATAAGTTTTGAGTTGCGATAATAGCAAAGAAGTAGTTTAGAATAATCAAAAGTTATTAAGTTCCCACTCTTATCAAGCACACGTTAATATAACTACCAAAGACTCACCCTGCGCGAAGCGAGATATTCCATACCGCGCGCAATTTGAAAAGCAAACGATACCAAATTCTTCTCCGTCAACTGTGGCATATCCTCCAGACAAACGCTGCTGCGCTGTAAACTCGGACTACCCACAAAGAGTGGACGATTCTTTTTCAAGAAATCCTTCAAATTGCCATGCGGCGCAAACTCGACAATAACCCACAATGGGCCATGCTGCGTGCAACAGCCCAACAAATTGATAATGTTGATATGTTTGCCAATCATTTTCATCACTTCCATCTCGCGCACCAAACTCGCCATATCCGCATCGGTGTGCTCCTCTTTAACCATTTTTACAGCAACAATGCTGGACGAATTATTGGCAGTGCGTGGCAAATTGCATGCCTCCGCCATAACGACGCGCCCAAAAGCGCCCTCACCCAATGTCGAACCCAAATTGAGTTGAGTGCGTGGTATTTCCCAATTTGAGTCGAGCGGAAATTCATATTCATTGAAAGCTTGCGTTGGATCCATATTCGAGGCTTGAAATGTGGTGCGTTGCTTTTCAATTTTTATAACAGGCATTTGTAGATCACAAGAGCTACCCGCAGAGGATGCCGGTTTATAGATGATTACTTTTTTGGTCCATTGATGTACCGTCTCAATGCGATGTTTGAGCAACTTTTCATGTTTGAGCTTACGCAAAACGTATATAATGAAGATGGAACCGAAGAGAAAGAGCAATGCAATAATCATGACAGACACAGTCGTCCAAACGGGATGTGCGCGCCATAACATTAAGACCTCACGACTTGGTAGCTTATCAACAACATGCAAGTAAGCGCTAGCCATTGACTCACCCAAAGTATTCGCCGCCACACATGTATACCAACCTTCGTCCGCGTGTGTGACATTATCCAAACGCAATACATTCGGTTTATCCGGATCGCCATTGAGTTTAATGAAATCTTTTGCTGTCGGCTGATAAGCGTTGGCCTTCGCATGCGCGCTAGCAAATAAACGTTCCAATTTATCGATGCTCTCATTGGCGCGTTGATATTTGATCCAAAATATATGCGGCTCCAAATCGGAGACGACGCGACACTCAAAGTAGGCGCTGCTATTCGTGAGTACAGTTTGATTTTGTGGAAACTTATCGCTATGTATGGGACGTGAACGTAAGCGATCCATAATCGTCAACTTTGTAGCATGCTCAATGCAGCCCAACTTATTGCATACGGTACACTTATAGGTGCCCGAGTCTTCGGCAATCACTTCATCCATTTGCATTGACCACTTTTTATACGTGACTTTACCAATGTGACGCATAATTTCGGTGTAGTTCTTATCGTTAGCGCTGCGTGTCCAATTGATAGTTGGCATAGGGTTGCCATATACCGGACAAAATAATTGTATAGTAGAACCGGCGGGCTTGTGTAGTGTGCGCATAAGTTTGTCAGCTTTTTTAAAACGTGGCGCACTCTCGCCTTCAACTGGCTCCGATGGCTCATCATTGGTATCCGTAGCATCTGTCTCCGTGGCGGTGTACAGCTTTTCATGATCTAGCGTTTCCGCTGTGCGCTTATCTAATGTAGTATTTCCAGGCTTGGAAGGCGGCATCAGGTTTGAGGGATGCGCTTCCACAGCGCTCAAGTAGGTGGACGCCATTGTTTGGCCCGCTTCATTCACGGCGATACAAGTATAAAGTCCTTCAGTTGTATGTTTGACGTGCGGTATTTCCAACAAGCCTGAGCTTCCATTGTGCTTTGATAGCACATGGTTGGTATGTGTTGAGTTCGTAGGATCAAACTCGCTGCTTATGGGTCCCTGGGTCTTTAACCAAAGCACTGTCACTTGCGTCGGCGATTCCACCTCACACACGAGCCGCGCGCTCTTATGTAGCAGTACCGTTTGATTTGCGGGCCATGCGCTTATGATACGCGGTTTAACTAAAGTGCGCCGCCTTGCTGCCTCCACAACCAAGCGTATGCGATGCTCAATCGTGCCAAATTCATTACTCACTTTGCAGGTATAGACGCCCGCATCACTAGGCGCCAAATGTTCGATGAAAAGCGTCCACTTTTTTAGTTTAAAACGCAAAGTTGTTAAATCCATTCGGGTGTTATTATGCCACCAAGTAATGATGGGTAATGGATTTCCAAGCGCTGGACAGCTCAATTGCGCCAGGGTGCCGAGTGTTTGTTGGACACTCTCCAAAAGTTTATTGCTTTGTTGAAATTGTGGTGGCCCGGGGTTTGGTAGGTGTACGATTTTCAAGTCGGTGCCATTGGTTGTTTTCAGCACACTCAGCTCTGTTGACCGCTCCTCCCCTGGCGCGCCTAGACTATCTTCATCACTCTGATCTAAGCGCAAACGCGCCTCCGCCTCATCTTCTACCTTACTAAAATCCGCAATGTCTTCGGAAGCTTCAAACTGTTCACCTCTTTGTTTACTCTCACTCTCAACTGCCATTTCAAGCACTCTCAATGCGACACTTACACTCTTAGCACCCTTCGCGTGCACTTGCTCCGCACGACAACTATAAACGCCAGTATCTTTACGTTGCACCTCTTTCAGCACTAACAAGCGATTGGCGCTCAAGAATGTTTCATCCTTGTACCATTTTATCGCACCACTTAGTAGGCACATTAAATGCACTTCGGTGTTTGGCGCCACCGCACGATTCGTCAGCATAACGTTAGGGCTGAGTGTGACATTGACGATACGTTGTTGTGGGTAAGCGTTAAGTGCGCTGCGTTGTGTCTCGCTGTCGTCACCACCCAAACTTTTGGCTAATGTCATATATGGCGCACAACTCCAATAACAAACGATCGTGATGTACAATAGCGATAAACTCAAGTTGGGTGGTTCATAAAAAAATGATTTCAGTCTGATTTTGGTCATCTTGGTAGATTTGTTGTATTTGGTGTGGAATTTGGTATGATTGCAGCAGTTATGCCAAAATAAAAAAAGAAGTTACTCCCAGCACTTGCCTTTGTTAGCTTCTAGCCGCGCGTTTTCTAATTTTTTTTTTGTTTGACGTTGGCACTCGATTTGTTCCCAAAGTCACACAAGACAGAGCGCGTTTTGTTTTTATCAGCACTCTCACCACTTCTTTGCTGTTCTGTTGTTTAGGTGCGCTCCTCACACACTTTGTTGCTCTTAGCAATTAAAATTCATATTGTTATTGAGTGACTCTGCAGGTAATCGTAAGGTGATGACAGTTTTTATAACTACACATAAATACATCTCGTGTTGCTTGCTACTAAATATTAAAAATGTCGTCGTTTATTTAATTTTATTGTTTTAGACGCGAACGTTGAGGATTATACACTGTGCAGCGATTTTTAAGAAATTTTTTTTTTATTTTTTTTTAATATTCATGACTATAGCTGAGTTCACAGCCAAGAATAATTATTATCAAAAAATTACTAATTATTGTTTATAAAATTTTAAAAAAACAAAAATTTTTAATGGTTTTTATAAAAACTAATAAGTTATTATTTTTATTTTTAAATGATGTTGCAAAAATAAAAAATAAAAATTTTTTAATGATTTTTACATAAATTATTAATTGTTTTTTTATTGGTTTTTATAAAAATTATAAGTTATTGTTTTTAGTTTTTAATGATATTTATAAAATTAATAAAAAACCTATTATTTTTTAATAATTTTTATTTTTTAATGATGTTTATAAAATTTAAAAAAAACTTTTATTTTTTATGATTTCTATAAACTTTATTTATTTGTTTTTTTATTGGTTTTTATAAAAATTATTAATTATTGTTTTCATTTTTTAACGACGTTTATAGAATTTAAAAAAAATAATTATTTTTTAATGATTTTTATAAAAACTATTAATGTGTTTTGCTTTTAATGATTTTTATAAAAGCTACTAATTATTGTTTTTATTTTTTAATGATGTTTATAAAATTAAAAAAAAAACTTTTATTTTATGATTTCTATAAACTTTATTTATTTGTTTTTTTATTGGTTTTTATAAAAATTATTAATTATTGTTTTCATTTTTTAACGATGTTTATAGAATTTAAAAAAATATTTATTTTTTAATGATTTTTATAAAAGTTATTAATTGTTTTTATATTGGTTTTTATAAAAATTATTAATAGTTTTTTTGTTGGTTTTTTAAAAAAATACTAATTATTGTTTTTATTTTTTAATGATGTTGAAAGAATTTAAAAAAAATATTAATTTTTTAATTATTTTTATAAAAATGATTAATTATATTTTTAATGGTTTTTATAAAAATTACTAACTATTGTTTTGATAATTGATTGATTTTTAAAAAAATTATTATTTCCTAAGTTCAAAAACAATAATAATTGACTAAGAATTATTATAAACGGTCTTGAGCTCATTAAAATTTGCAAATATGTAAAAATTAAGCAGACCATTAAAACCAATAACAAAAATTATTAATTATTTTATTTTTATTGACTTTTTTAATGATTTTGAAAAAAATTGTTAATTAGTGTATATTTTTAAGTTTTTACTGATTTTTATAAAAACTATTAATTATTTTTTTTACTTTATAACAATTTTCATAAATGATTTTTATAAAAGTTATAAATTTTAATTTTTATTTTTTCATATATTTTATAAAAACTTTTCGGGCATTTCAGGATCACTCTAAAACATCTAAGGAGCATTTCGGAATAATTTCGTAAAAGTATTCGGAACGGTTTTAGCATAAATTTAAATTTTCACTGCTATAAACGTGTCCTTTTTGAACTAGTTCTGTACTAGTGAGAAAATTCTAGTTGTTTACTGGTAATATTTTTTATTTAATTTTTTTCATACTCAGCTTTTACACAAAATCACAATTTCGGTTGCACAGTGTAATTGCTGGTAAGTAACTAACACAGCGCGCCCTTCACAATCGCTCGCACTAACACGTACAAACAGCACACAGCTTTCGCAGCGCCCAAGAAGGCTTCCAAAGCCACTTCACTGTCACAGCTAAAGTAATGTTAAGGTATGTTTTATCGCCAACCAACGCTTGACCAATGTGATTTATTTACATACGATTATAAACACATAAACAAGTAGCCAAAGTAAGACCACAGCCAGCCATGCTGAAGGAAATTTTGTAGTAGGCACTGTCTGTTGGTTGTTGGGCAGCGCAGCGCAAAGCGTCGACGACAGGCGAAACGAATAAAAGGAAAAGATTGAAATAAAAAAACGATGTGCATAGATTTCATAATGAGTTTTCTCTTGTTTATTTTCATTTTAAAATTCATTTTAATTTCAATTTATTTTTTTTTTCATTTAAAATTTTTTTTTTCACTTTACTTGCTTATTTCAATTACAACGCGCGCACGTCACCTAACTTGGTTAATACAGCGCGTTTATAACGTACTCGCATGTATGTGTGTGTGTTTGTTTGTATGTAACATTTGAACGACAATCGTATATGCGGATGATCGCAATTTAGCCGGTATGCGTATTTGAATGCGGCGCATCGAATCGCGCCGTTTCACGCTTTTGTTGTTAGTTAAGCGTAGAGGATTGGAGCTCAGCTTAATACGTCGTCTTATATATTAATTTAATTCATAAGCATTAACAGCAGCAACAACAACAACAATCATACAAATGACAACGGCAACAACAACAATCTAGCACTGTCACTCAAGTAGAAAATAGTATTAATTGCAAACATTTTTCTAATTTTTTTTCAGCGATTTAATGGATTTGTGTAAGCACTTTTTGCTTTGGAAATATTTAGAAAAAATCTGAAAAAAAATTACTGTAGGTATGTATGTATGTACCCTCGACTGGGGAGAAAAATATATTTGTGGAATGACGAAAAAATACTGTAAAACTAAAAACTTTTTTTATTGAGTTGAAGTCGTCTATCAGCAGTCGTGTTTTATTCAACATTTCGATGCTAAATAAAATTTCTTGAATAAGAAAATAATCGAGCAAAAAAAATTATTAAATTATAGGTTGCTATCTTGCCACCGCGAGTGAATTTTTGATTTTCAAAACGAATTTCAAAATTAAAGAAAAAAAATTGTATTTTATTCATAAGTCGCTAAGTTTTGACGAAAAAAAAATCAGTATTGGTAGCTTAAACTTACATATGTATATTTAATTTTTTCCTTAAAACTGCCGAACTATGGAGTAAAATCAGCTGGGTATATTTTTGTAGGAAGTTAAATTAAGCACAAAAAATTTTGCACGGAAGTTTTAGTCAAGTGGGCCGTTCCAGGGCCCAGGGAAAAAGAGTTTATAAGCGCTTAAGTTTGTGGTTTCTATCTTGCAAGTGCACTTTTGATTTTCAAAGCAAATTTAAAAATTACAAAAAAAGTTATTTTGCACGGAAGTTTAAGTCAAGTGAGCCATTCCAGGGTAAGATTTAAAGATTTCATGTGCTTAGTTACGAAATTTAATGAAATTGAAAATATCAAAAGGGAAAAAAGATACGCAGCGATTATTAATAATTAAAATCGGAATTAAAAAGAGCCCAGGGTAACCCAAAAAAATGGTGTTTTTCATTTTTTGAGGTTAGGGTCGCTAGAAAAATTGCTCAAAATTTTAAACTAAAATTGATAGCACTCTAAAAACGATTATTAAGGTCTGAAATCCGGACAGTATTTTTTTTTGACATTATTAAAAAAAAATCAATATAATTTAAAAAAAAATGTTTGAGGTTAGGGTCGAAACAAAATTGCTAAAAAATCTAGACTAAAACTGATAGAGCTCTAAAAACGATTTTTACGGTCTCAAACACCCATGGCATTTTTTTTGACATTCTGAATAATAAAATCAATAAAATTTATATTTTTTTATTTTTTGAAACCGTCTAATGTGCAGTCTTAGAACTAAATTTGCTCATATCTTGATAAAACAAAACGTTTTTGAATAAGCTGAAGACTAATCAAGTACTTGACATACTCTCTTCAATAAACTTTAACTGTGTCAACCGTTAACCAAATAAATGAAGAAGTTTTGAACTTGAAAGAGTGCACCCCACTTACAGAGAGAGCACTTGATATGAATCTAATAACAAATTTGTAAAAATAATTGAGTAGCTTGCTTTGCCTGTTACTTTTCTGTTTTAACAAAAAAGAAATCATAACTCATTCCAATTTTCATTGCCTCTTTTACAGTATTTATTGAAAAGTGTCGTAAGCAAAAAAAAACAGAACAAAATAATTGGGCTCTATTTCCAATTATAGGTAGTAATAGCGAATTTTTTTTGTTGCTATTGTTGTTGTATTGCCTTTTTGACATATTTGTTTTCTAACAAATTTGTCAATAGTCATTTCTGTTAGCTTTTTAAGGTGTCTGCCACCAAAGCGTCTCTGAGTTTTCTAACAATTTTGAAATAAATCGTACGAGTGCGCATGCGCAGCTGTGTGGTGTGTTTGCATGGTATGTAGATGAGCGTGTTTGGAACACATTTGGCGTACAGCGATCACAATCGATCATTGACAATTATTCATTCTTTATGTGATGTGTTTATTACACAAAAATTGCATTATACTTTAAGTATGAATGTGTGTAAATATTTTATTGGATTATCGAAACCTACATACATTCATACATTTCTCATATGCTCACCATGGGCGGTAAAGTGCCATATATGGTGATATGTATGAATGTATGTATGTATGTATGATTGTAATTTTACGCATTTGTAACTCATTTAATAAAATATTTTGTGCGTTTTGACTTTGATATTTAATACTCTTTGTGTGCGCCTGCGCATGCAAAATTTGTTTTGTGAACGTGTTGCAAACGATCATGCGCTTGTGCAGTTTTGTGTGATAAAATAGCAACACAATTTTAAATGGATCTATGTATATTTAGGTAAAATAAGATTTCGTCATTTTTAAATAAAAATACAGTTGCGGTCAAAATGTAAGTATTTATAAGCATAAGTCAAGCCGAATTTTATTGCCACCACTGTATATAGCAGAAAAAGAGCATTTTCTTGCCTTAAAATGGATCCTAAACTTTAAGTTGGCCTTCTAGCAATGTATCGATGAATATTTCGTTCACTTCCACACAGCGGTTTTCGAGTGATGCGCGAACAAACAAATAAACAGACAAACAAAAATTTTTTAACTGTTTGTTTGACTGTTTTTAGGTTCTATTGGTCTAATAAATACCCGCGATTGAATTTTTCTTAAATTTTTATAATATATGTATAGACAGTTTGCTTTCTTTTAAATTAGAAATACAGTTGCGTTCAAAATTTTGGAAGTGCTTAGAGTTAAAATTTATCACAATTTTTTATAAATTTTATTGTTTTAAATATATCAATATTTTTATTGTTTAAAAAAAAAATCCCCAAACAATACCATTTCCTTTTTTGTTGCTATTTTTCTCACCACAGCTGTAAATACATACGTAAGCATTACTGTAGTTAATTCGCACTGACAAGCGTACAAATGCACTTCAATCATTTACTTCCACTTGACGTTTTTTAAAGAATTTTTATTTGTAAAACAGAAAGTTTATGAATTTTTGATGGTAGGTGTTGATGGATCAGCGGTCGTTAGCAAATGCGATTTTGTTTTCGTTTTTTTTCTGCTCTCTTGCCTAACTGTTTTAAGTCGAAAGAGGGTAATAATAATTTTTGCAAAAAAAATTCTAAATAACCAGTTTTTGAATAGAAAATGCTCAAAATAATATAGCGCAAAGTATTTAAAAAAAAATATATAAAAGCAGAAAGTTCTGTTTACTCACACAAATAAACAAAAACAAAAAAAAGTGAATTTACTTCTAAAGCGACCTAGTAGAGATTGTTCATCTGGTCGAATTATACACTAAACACAGTTCCGAAAATTCCCAACACCCCCCAAAATCTTGCTTTAGAGTCAAAAAACCCTTATTTCAGTTTTTCGGCTTAAAAAATTCATTGAAAAACAAATTTTTAGCCGATTTTATTTTTTGTGATCTTTAAATAAAATAAACTTTCCAGCATGTGATTTTTAAAATATTTGTCCTTTATATCATTTGTTTTATTTTCTCATAAAATATTTGTCTAGTTTAAGATTTTAAAAATATTTTTGTATTCATTTTTAACACAGTTTTTATTTTGTTTGTGGTTTTTTAAATATTTTTAATTATCAATTTTTATTTGTTCTTAATTTTTTCACCAATTTTTTTTCTTGTGATTTTTGAAATATTTTTAATCTTTTCTAAAATTTTTTCATAATTTTTTTTTTTAGTTTATTTTATTATGCTTTTTTTTGAAAAATACTTTTTATTCAATTTAATTATTTTTCTTGAAGTTTTTTCATTGCATTTTTGTTATTTTATTTTATTTTCCTTATTATATTTGTTATTAAATTTTTGTTATTATTTATTCATGAAATTTTATTTTTAAATTCTTTTCTTCATTTTTTTTAATTAACTATCATTTTCTTTTTATTTTGCATAATTTATACCAATTTTTTTCATAAAATTTGTTTTTTAGTTTTTATTAAATTTTGTGCAAATAATATTTTGAGTGAATAAAATTATTTATTTTGACCGCAAACTCATAACTGTAGTCGTTTGTCATTTATATGCCCATTGTTGTTGTTGCAATTTTCATTGGGTCACGTACAGAATTCAATAAGTTTTTTAATTTTTTAACGCACACTAAATGCCATACTAACGGTACATAAATTAAGAATATTTTGCAATCAACGAAAGTCGTAAATCGTCGGCAAAGCACATTTTATTGGTCTTTCGAATCTGTCGCTGATAGAAACTTTCAAAAAATACACAAAATATATGAAGCAAGATCATTAAATAAAATCCATTAAGCAGCACAGTTAAATTTTCGACAGTTTTGAAAGGATTAAGCCGAAGGCAAACACAACAAAAAACAAAAAAAAATCAAACGCAACGCCTTGTTTCAGTCACTTCCGCAAACCGTTTCCGCTTCACGCACGCGTACCACCCGCAAATCGAGCGCACACGGAGAGATGGAGCCGAGAGCACGCTTTAAGAACTTTTCAAGGTACACACCCACAATAAACTTAGAATATAAACACCGTCAACAATTCACTTAAACGTTCATTGAACACTTTGAATCGTAAGAATTGCGCGCGTCCATCCGTTGCCAATGTTAAAACTCAACTGATCGTGCGCGCTCAGTAGGGAATTGCGGCCTCATCATGAGCGCTTATGTATGTATGTAGAAATAACAACAAAACACCAACGACAAAAACAAAAACAAAAAACTTTGATATTCGTTAAAAATCCATTGTTGAAACAACTACAAAAAAACAATAATCGTGAAGCAAAAACAAAAGAAAATATGCAATACAACAACAATAACAACAATGGGAGAAGATTGAGAAAAAAATTACAAACGATTTGTTTGGCAGCATTAAAGCACTTGCTAACACAGCAAGAACAACAACAACAACAACAACAACAATAAGTAATAATGGTTATATGGTGACGTTATTGGCTGTCAACACGATTCATTGCCACTACCAGCAAGCACTCTGCCATCGCTGCTGCAGGCACTACCGGTCGATGACGTACGTGCCGCTGAAGAAACTTACTCACACAGAATAGAAATGCATTTTGTGCGTGCCCCGTACAATCATTACGAGGGTACTAAGAGTTCTTGTAACCGAGCTCAAAGCCCTGACCTAAGCGAATTGGGAGAGATAGAGATAGAGATAGAGACAGAGATAGAGATGGATATAGATATAAAGATAGATATAGTGATAGAGATAAATGTAGAGATAGAGATATGTATATATAGAGATAGAGATAGAGATAGAGATAGAGATAGAGATAGAGATAGAGATAGGGATAGAGATAGAGATAGAGATAGAGATAGACATAGATATAGAGATAGAAAAGCGATAGAGATATAGATAGAGATAGAGATATAGATAGGGATATAGATAGGGATAGAGATAGAGATAGAGGTAGAGGTAGAGATAGAGATAGAGATAGAGATAGAGATAGAGATAGAGATAGAGATAGAGATAGAGATAGAGATAGAGATAGAGATAGAGATATAGAGAAAAGAGAAGACTTCCATAAAAAACAAGAAAGGACAACGTTCTCCCGGCCATCTAATATTCTATAAAATACCTTTCACATATCGCCAGCTGGGGTGCAGTCAAATTCAAACGTAGAATTGTTATTGGAACACCTCAAATAGCACTGTCAATACCAAGCATGAGAATATGTAAATATGTATATATTGACAGCGGCATTGGTGACATTTTGCTATCTTTACTATCACAATTCCTTTTGTCTTGTTTAATGCTTACCGTCAACTTTGATTTCTACAAATGTACACAGACTGATGTATGTATAAATGTTTGTATGTTTTTCGTCAAATGTTTGTATGTATTGATTTCCTACGTTTGCCATTTGGCTTAATTTATGCGCATGCGCGTGCGCAACAAGCACAAGTGCAGGCCAAATGATCACCGGCACACATACACCCACACCTGCAACAAACAAACAAGCACTTGAATTATCAAAAAGGTAGTACAACAAAGTCGAAGGTGGAATAGCAAAAACAAATATCTTCAATAATTCTCATAGTACATCTGCCTAGTAGCATTGCTGTTCGGCGGACCCTACAATAAACATTTACATATTTCAATTTTTTAGCACAAAGGAAAAGTTGAAAGTAGTCAGAAGGGAAACTAGTCTCTAACTAGTTGAACTATAGAGTGCTTTGTATGAAAATCGCAGATTATGATGATCCTGACAAGCCGAAAGAACGTGAGAGCTTGCTGTACTACTCAGCAGCAGCGGCGATGTGGCTTCTTTTAGTGTAAAATATCGCGGACTAATGTGTACTATTCTTTGGATTTTCATGACTACTTTTATTGACATTTGACACTAGTATGAGGCTGCTCTATTTCTGATGACAGTCTAGCAATTTCTTGAATATAAGAGAGACAGTTAGGAAACTAGTTGAGTTAAGGACTTCTACTATTGGTAATGTAGTCTATTAATAGTTAGTTTCACTTCAGTGTAAACATTAGGATGGGTTATTTTTTTTTTTAAATTTGTGTTGGAATTAAAAAAAATATGTTGAACATTTTTGAGGTAACTCACTCGTTTTTTTTTTTTTCAAGGTAAAACCCCAATTTTTAAAGCCTTTTGGGAAGCCAATGAAAGGTCAGAAGATGAAACAAAATTTTCTGGAGACTTTTTTTTATGAAAAAATTAATGCCAAAAGGAATAATTTTCTGAATTTTTTTATTATTAAAATTATGTACTCACTCACTTAAATAAGGGTAATTCCAAAGGTAAGAAAAATGTTAAAAATCCTTTCGAAAGCCCATGGGAAGCCAGAAGTTGAAACAAATTTTTTTAAAACTTTTTTTGGAAATTGAAAAATGAAGGCAGAAAGTAATAATTTGCATGAAAAATATTATAAGGGTAATTCCAAAGTTAAAAAAATGTTTAAGATCCATTCGAAAGCCCATGGGAAGAAAAAAATTGCAACACATTTTTTGAAAACTTTTTTTGGTAATTGAAAAATGAAGGCCAAAATAATAATTTTTATCAAAAATATTATAAGGTTAACTAATTCCAAAAGTAAAAAAAATTTTTAAAATCCTTTCGAAAACCTGTGGAAACATGGAAGTTGAAACAAATTTTTTTAAAACTTTTTTTGGAAATTGAAAAATGAAGGCAGAAAGTAATAATTTGCATGAAAAATATTATAAGGGTAATTCCAAAGTTAAAAAAATGTTTAAAATCCTTTCGAAAACCTATGGAAAGCCAGAAGTTAAAACAAATTTTTTGAAAACATTTTTTGGTCATTGAAAAAATCAGAAAAAAATAGTATTGTTTTAATTCTTTAATAATTTTTAAAATCAAATACTAGCATTCGACAATTTTTTATGGTTTACAATCGAAAAATCTTCAGTTGGACTATTATTTATAAATTTTTTTTTAAGTAAAAATTTTACATCCATGCTAGCTGATCCACCCTAGTGCAAGTATACACAAATAAACCTTATAAACGATTATTGTTTTTATATTTGGTTACATTATGTTTCTTCAATTCTACAAAGCAGCGCTATGATTCTCAGTGACATTTTTAAAATGTGTAGGTACTTGGCTTTCCATTTTTAATGTTTTTGCTTTTTTTTTGTTTGATTTGTGTATTTTCTTTTGTTACATACTTTGCTTTTGCGCGATTGACCCAACCTAACTATGCAGGTGAGTTGATACGTAACTACAAAACGTTATTTTTGCAATTGTATGCGCACACATACAGTGTTGTGCATTGAAATAGAGTCATTACCACATATGTGCCTGCTGACTTCAATATACTAAAAAAAATAGAAAAACTGGGAACAATTTGCTTGGAAAAGTACACTCAATTTGGTTTTTACATAACAACGTTGGTGATTTTATTTTATTGCACGTTACTGTATTTATATATAATAAATGCGCTAGAACCATATGCAAGTGAGTGTATGTGTGTGTGTGTGTGCGATTATCGAATATCAATTGGGGAAGTATCCGTTACGTGACTTATGCATACCTTTCTTTTGTTCGAACAGTGTCAACAGTTCGATAGTAATGAATGTCTTTTTTTCATTTCACTGATTGGAAGTTGTAGATATTTTTATATCTCAGTTAAATTGGGATATTGTCTTAACGTATTAAAACACTTTATGAAGATACCAAAATCGACTTAGCGCCAAGAAATAAATGACTGAAGGTGCTATCATTTTTTTTGATAGAGATTTTTCTTAGACAAAAAGTGAAAACAAAATTTTGAAAAATATTTACTATCAAATTCATAAAAATTAAAATTGGTTTATAAAGCTTTTTAAAATGACATTTTCGTACAAATTTTGAATTATGGGAGCTTTATAAACATTTTTTAAATTATTATGAATATGGAGATTACAATTTTTCTATGAGGTTGGACTACCGATAGTTTCAAATTTTTGTCTAAAAATATGCTAATATTTCTCTAGTATTTTATAACGATATATTTATGCCCGTGCATATCATTTACATTAGCCAAATTGTCCTTTTGTTTAAAACGAATTTAATATTTCTTACTTCAGTTCAACCATCTCTCTCTCATACACACTCACACGCACAGATGGTATATCTCAATGAAAGTAGATATCCATTGCATTGCCATCAATTCATTATCAATATTTCAACGCACGTATTTTTTTTATATCTTCGAGATGTTTATGACGGTATTTCGAACCTAAATCTATGTAAGTATGAGTGAAATATCTTTAGGGGCAAAATCATATAGAAGAATGTGCTAAAATACAAAGAAATTATTTTCTATGGGTAACTAAATTTTTTGTTGTTGTTATAAAATAGTTGGAACAGTGGTGCGAAAGCGTATTTTGTGTGGACAAATTAATATTTTTTAATGAATATCTGAAACGGATTACAGTTTTAGGGAAATAAATTCTTTATCATGAAATAAGGATGGAAGAGATCGCTTTTACAAATGATGATACTTATGGAGTTCTAGCTTCAGTGCCGGTGAGAAGAAATAAAGGACATTTAATCCAAACCTTAACTGCTTTTCCAGTTATGTTTAAATTTAGATTTTAGTTTGGAAGTAGTTTCCCAACCAAAAAACTATCAAAAAGTCATGGGTACTCAAAATGACTCTCGAACAGCTCCACTGTTTCAAATTGTCCTTCGATCATAATTTCGTTGTTTGTCGCTTTGAATGTACGAATATTAAAGTACTTGGTCTATACCGCTTTATAGTGTCTAGTAGTTTGAAAAAAAAGATAGAAGAAATCTTATGTTGTAACATGTATTCGAATAGCAAATTGTATGTTATGGTTGTTGTTGTATTATAATTCTTTTAATATGCCAAGCACAAACACTGCTTGTACACATATACAGTACATACATATCAATTGATAGTTTCTCTCTTCTTACTTTTAATCGGCTATTCGTACGTGTATAAATGACCCTGCAAATACAATACGGGTAAAATGATGCGTAAATTTACGCGGAGCCATACCGAAAGTTTCCGTATTTTTCCCATCACTTTTATAAAGGCATCGGTAGATTTTTTGACCGTTTCTATTCTCACGTTCCTGTATGTGAGATTTTGCATCTCGCTCTTTCTCATTTTCTTTTTGCGTAAGATAAACAAATAGCTGTACTGCTCACACCTATTGTACTGTACTGTCACAGCTACTCGTCATATGAATAGTCATATAACTCCAAATATTTAAGTAAATTGACTTCTTTTGTGACCGTCATTTTACAATAACAATGACCGTAATTTTACAGACATTTTTACTGGCATTTTACTTATATATTGACGGCCATTTCCCGAGCATATTTACGGAAAATTTACATGTTGTCTGACCGTAATTTTACCTGTATAATGACAGCAATTTTACGGTAAAATTACTGCCATTTTACTAAAACGTTTACCTATCAAAAATTGTAGTAAAACACATAATTTATTATATTTTATTATTTATTTATTATTACAATTATATACATATTAAAAACCATAAAATGACCCATGTCAAATCATAAATGGAGGGTGTGTGATCCAAGTTATATATGTGCAGAACACATTTCTAAATAGGCGTGCCATTATAAAATGTGTGTGGAAATCAGCAAATATTTTTGGATATTTGTTTCCATTAGGAGAAACTTGGAAGCAATTATCCAAAAATGTGTGCAGATTTGTGAGTTATTTGTTATATGTGAGGGTTTTTGTGCATATACGGACATGAACAAAATACTAGGGTAATTGTTTTCAACCGCGATCGAGTGCAAAAACGCTGCCAATAATGTCGGGAGAGGTATCAAAAAACGCGTTTCTTTCACAGAAATTCGAATCCGCCGTCAGAGATCAAATATCTACTAAAAATTTTAACAGATATTTGCAAGCAAAGTTGACAATTGTTGGTAATTTACATTTGGTTGTTGCAGGCACAGACATTTTTTTACTTTTTTGTCAATAGCTTTTCACTGAACAAAATATTTATTTTCAGCTTTCGGATGCTTGTTAGAGAGGATAAAACGCGTCTTTTGAAAACGCTCCCGACATTATTGACAGCGTTTTTGCACTCGATCGCGGTTGAAAACAATTACCCTAGTATTTTGTTCATGTCCGTATATGCACACGATAACTTTGGCATAAATGCAGTAACCCTTATCACAAAAACCTCACGTATCACAAGTCTGCAAATATTTTTGCATAATTGTTTCCAACTTTCTCCTAATGGAAACAAATATCCAAAAATATTTGCTGATTTCCACACACAATTTATGACTTACGGCTTACTTTTAGAATCGCCTTATTCCCGACCGCACGTAACTGCTAATACACGTCAAAATATCTGAAAGAAATTAAAAAGTATTTTAAATAACAATTTTAATTACAATATTTATTTATTTGTATAAATACCTTTAATTTCGTTCTCGACCACGCCAACTTTTTCTGCAGAAAAACAAAATGAAGTAAATTCAAGCTTTTGCAACTTCTCTTTTCGCCATTCCTATGAATGCAAAGAGTGCGACAGAAAAAGATATAGCAAAACGAACTTAAGACGACCAATATGCCATTTCACTCTAACAAAAAATTCTACGGTACGGAAACTTTCAGTACGGCTCCGGGTAAATTGACTATTCATTTTACCCGTATTGTTATTGCATGAGAAAATTCGTTTGTTTGTATTGGAGTTTCAGTCATTCGATTTTTGCAGGGGAGGCAAGAGTTCAAGGGATGAACAAAAAAATCGTGATTTTGCTACTTTTTCCGTTTTTAGGGGACAAGTGTTTCCGTTATGGATTACAAACATGAATTACACCATCCGTTAATAGAAGACCAAGGCACATTTTTGACTGAGAATTAGTTAGATACCTCCTTTGAAAACCAATTTTTTATTGGAACTCTTCAAAACTCGACTGAAAGCATTTTCTCAAGGTTGTGCAAACCTTTTGTTCAATCAAAAGTCACATTCCACACAAATAAATAATTCAACCATTCATTCACACCACATTTACTGCAACAAAGTGTTTGACTAATATATTACCAGCAATCAATCAATCAATCACACAAATTTTAACTCACCTCATGACCGTACTGCGATAACGCTTCCTTTACCGCCATCATATTAGCTGATGTTAGTAAACTTTGTATATCAGCACCTGTGTATGTTTGTGTGCGTGTTGCAAAGTAATCAAAATCGACAGAGTCATCCAAATTCAGTGATGCTGATAATGCTTCGAATATGCGTACACGCGCTACCGCATCTGGTAGACTACATTCAACTAAACGATCTATACGTCCTGAACGTAGTAAGGCGGGATCTAACAGTTCTGGACGTGAGGTCGCTGCAATTACAGTTACACCTTGCAAACTCTCCACACCATCAAGTTCAGTGAGTAGTTGATTCACCACACGATCGGTAACGCCTGTGGAATCGTGACCACGTTTTGGTGCCAAACTATCGAATTCATCGAAGAATAATAAACAAGGTTTGGCGCTGCGTGCACTAAAAATAAAAATAAAAATATGAAAACATATATATTTATATGGGAATGGGTATATATTACCGATTAAATAAATTGCGAACATTTTCCTCACTCTGACCAATATATTTAGCCAGCAATTCCGGACCTTTGACGGATATGGTACGCAAATTCCATGAGCTTGCAATTTTTGATACAAGGAACGTTTTACCAGTGCCAGGTGGACCATAAAGCAATACACCAGCTTGATTGCGCAGAGGTGAGTTTTGGAAAATATTAGGAAACTGAAAATACAATGAAAGAAATATTAAGTAAGTACATAAAATTATCGGTAGCCTAACGGAAACTTACTCTTGCAGGCCACATTAAGACTTCCTCCAACACCGAAACAACTGGCTCTAGACCAGGCACTTCTTCAACGGACAATTCTTCCAGATTATCATCATCATTGAGCTTTTGATTATTTTCAATGCCTTGCAGACAATAAGAATTCGTATTCGCCAGTGAATTATTTAAAAGCTCATTCGTTAGTATTGGATGGGTTTTACCTAAAATATATAGAAGGTGTAATTATAAAGCGTCATATACATCATTTCGCATATCAACTTACTTATTCTGTATGCATAAAATATGGCACGCTCCACGAACTGCACTAAATCACCTTTGTTATAGCCTTCGGTGAGGTTGGCAAATTTACGCAAATCTAATTTTTCCGAATCAATATGACCACACAGCTCTTTTAGTATAACTTCTCTACCTTCACGTTCTAAATCAGGCAGTTTGATGACATTTTGGAAAAGGTGACGCCCACGTGGTGAGTAAAGGCGTTTATTTAAAGCTTGCAATCCACTAACTGTTGCAATTACTGCTATGGGATTACTAGTGGTATATTGCACTATTAGTTGATGAACTGTATCAGCGATACGATTATAGTATTCACCATCCTGCGTCACTTGATCGGCTGCAGCATGAGCTAGTACATCCAAATTTTCCAATACAACAATTGAGGGCGCATTTTGGAGGCAGGTGGTGAATATATTGCGCAAGTCTTTTTGGATCGATTCAGCCTGTTGGCGGAAATAGAAGAAAATATGTTAATAGCGGTTTTGTTACAGAACGAACTAAACTGGAATGAGTAGTAGAATATTTTAGCCTTTCTAGTCATTCAGTAGGGATGACTGGTGTGATCTTATAATCAATATTTCTGTTATAAGGCCCAGTCTAAGAAGACCAAAACAACAGAGAAACTTAAAAATAAAGTGGAACTTGAGAAGCCAAAGATTATTCCTCACAAATTTTTCTTAAAATACATACCTTTCGGCCTTTACTACGAGAACAGTAAAAAATATCAAAGAAACAAAACATAGGTTTCTTCGCCAATTCTTCCAGCACTCGTTCGACTAACACCGTTTTTCCTGAGCCAGAAGCACCTGCGAATAAAGAAAGGGTTTTTATTATTCATCGAATTTTGAACATTTGATTATCATTTACTTACCCGCTAAAAGCACATTCCCTTGTCTTAGCACAGAGTTTTTTGCATCCAAGCACAAATTCGCTTTTAATTCCTCAATTAAATTGACAACAATTTCATCAAACGCTGGCAGTCGTATTAAATCTTTAACACTCAATGGTGATACTATTTTCGTTGGCTCTTCAACTAAATCATCAATTTTACGCACCAAATCGGCAGCATATATTTTTGATTCCTTCAAAAATTGCGCATCTATAACACAATAACGAAAATGTTCAGGTAATATGCTAACAGTTAACATTAGATTATCTTCCAAGTGCACAACTTCGTTTTGATTTAGCAGCATTGTTGATTTATTTGTTCTTTCAATCACGTAACGTTTAAAGGCATTCTCCATGATTTTATAATGTGTCTTCCTTGGTGCAAATAACTCAACTTTTTCGACAAAATTTAAAACAGCTGCTTTAGGTTTAAGCACCACTTTTTCCATTTCTTTTAATTTCAATTTTTGCATAAGTTGATTGTTAACTTGTATGCTTGCATGTGCAGTACGTGGTAGCTCATCATCGGCTAGTACGCGAACTTTAACATAATATTCTTGTTCGCTTAATGTTTGCATACAATAAACATTATCCAATTCCATATATTCAGGCCAATTACTTTTACTCAAATAAACATCAGAGATTTGTGCATGATCTTGCCAAGCGCCACTAATTGCACGAAATTCAAAAATTCTTGTACATTCACGGCGTAGGTCTTTTTTCAAACGTATCATTTTATCATTGCGATTTACTTTAGCAAGCGAATCGGAACGTGTTAGCTTTTTAATACTACTAGCTGTGGTGGAGCGCACCAAATGTGTTGGTTCTTCTGTGGTGCCATCCTTTTGATTGCGTATACGTGCAGTAGTACAACTGCGTGTTAAATTGCCTGAGCTTTGATGGCTAGATTCACTGGTATCGGAAGTATTTCCATTCATATTGCCATTTGTTATATTTTTGTACAGATTTGGTGCTATAACCAATTCTGTATTGTGATCAATGCGACCGTATGCGACAATTGGACGTAAGCGATCTGCAATGATATTTGGAATGTTTATAATTAATAAGTTTATTTGAGCAGGTTTAAATTGAATAAAGGTTTACTTACCCACTGTTAAGGCCACTTGCATAGATTTGTTTATCCATACTATAAGAATTTGTGAAGCGTTGACAATGCGTGTTTGATCCAGAACAGTGTTAGATATAGTCTCGCCGCTGAGCTCCTGAATAATTAAAGCGGAAAGGTTTAATTCAATAAGTGTTATTCGAAAGCATGATTTTTTTCAAGTTTATATTCAAAAACATCCTCGTTTTGTTGTCTATTCTATACCACTAAGCATAAGCTACTCTGTTTGTTATTCTAAATTCTGTCATAAGAAACATTTAAACTTTGAGTTACATCTGTCTAGAATAATAATCTCATTTCCCTAATGCATTCAAATAATAAATAAATATAAACAAATGTGTGACAAACGAAGCGTTCAAACGTTTCGCAAGACATCAACAACATGTGCACTTAAAAACAAATGTATTCATTAAAATAACATAGGTTTTTAATCTTTTACAACAAGCTACAAGTGTACAAGTGCATTAAACACTTATATATATAACAAAAAAAAATATTTGAAATTCATTCATAAATGTTTTCCATGCAATTTTTTTTTTTTGCCTCTTTTGAATTTACGTCCCATTTGGCGCGCTCAAATTAAAATTGCGGCAATGTACATACATATGTATATAAACCAACAAGGTGCGTTGTTTTATTTATTTAATTTTGTTTTAGTTGGTTTTGTGTTTGTATGTATGTACTATAAATAACTTTCACTCACAATTATTTCCCAGTCCTTGGCCGAGACCGGTGTAACGAAAACGTTCTTCAATGTCAAGACGTCAGCGATTAGCGTACACTTTACCAAATCATTTTCACACAAACCTAAATAAAATAAAAATTTAATATTTATTATTAGGAAAATGAAACAGCAAAATGAAAATGCTAACAACCGTTTTTGCGTGGGATATTTTTGATATTCGTAATCCTCATATACATTTTTGATTGCAAAAAAAAAAAGAATTATTACACAGTGGCGATCAAACAATTGGAAACTGTGCAAGTAACTGGTAATAGATCAGTGATCCATTGTTAGGCTAGCTATGCCAGTTTGACCGGGTGCTAGCCTGTCGGAAGAAGCGCCTAAAATGCACAAAGGTAATGGCTTGAAACTTGATGGTTGATCTCCAAGTATGATGCCTCTCACAACTCATAACCTACCTTCTCCTTTGTTAATGAAGGAAGGGGTGAGATAAACTTTGCTATTTGCAACTTTGAAGAAAGGTGTCATGATTTTCTTTTTATGACCGTCACTGTAATATCTACATACATGTATACATACATACGTAGTTTCAAATAAAAATATATTTAGTTTTTTCATAGCGTTATAATTAGATTGTCGCATAATTCTGGAGGTGTTGTGATCGTTGCACAGCGATAATAATTTGTTTACAAGCAACACGTGTGCTTTTCAAATTCATTTGCATGCCTAGTTTTATTTCAAATTTCAAACATAAAATTATTGCGCCATCCGAGCAAATGTAGCCTCATTAAGCTATTCATTCAAAGCGCATTGGGTTTGCTTTTGTTTATGTTTCCTTCGCTCTTTTGGCAGCATTGCCACTGAGAATGATGCATTAGTGCTTTGATATCTCAAGTTGTATGTCATTAAAGATAAATGTGATTTTTCTTATTTTTCGCTCAATTTATTACATACCGATTTCTTTCGCCACCCTGGCATTGATCCCAATTTCAGTATCTTTGACAGCCCCAGCGTGAGGCGCCCATGATGCGTAATGTGTATGCCCATTATAATGCAAACTCAAGCAGCCTGTATCCTACATATAGAGATGCATATGATGTGCATGATGAGGTCCGCAGCAAAGCGAGCGGGCAGGAAACACATGTAAAGTACAAAAAGAAAATTTATTTTTAACTTTTCATAGAACATAATTGGGTAATAAATTAAGTACATTTGTAAAGCGAGTAAATATCAAAGTGCTTTACACAAGTTAATCTTATCTTTGCAATATATTCATCTCAGCGCTTGGTGTGTTTATGACCTCCAGTATTCTCACTGCCCACTTTTGATGGACTACTCTACATTGTACTCACATAAGTTGATACGACGCCATAATAATTCTCCGGTAGCAAAAGGAAATTGCTTTTTATTGGACGGATTACCACTTTGAAGGTACGTTTAAACATTTCACTTTTCTTTGTATATTGAAGCTTCTTATAGAACCCAACCGCTCACGCATCCAATAATTTTGCTTGCAGTTTCGCCGTTGACTTGTTCACCGATTCTGTTTCACATTGTCATTGTGGGAAAATGATTCTCTAAATTAACTCAATATCTTGCTAGACGCCACATAAATATAAATATATCTAAATTTGTGCCAAACCAAACGAAATACCAAAATATACTGCCCATTGGGGCCGCAATTTGAACTTTTGTACTGTGATGTGAAGAATTTTCTTTCTTTCTTTTTCCTCTAACATTTGCCATGAGCTGCCAGATGGGCAAAATTATAAATTTGTCATTTTTGAACAACATACGATTTGCCACGACTAAAATAACTGTATATTGTTATTTTTAGACAGAAAAACACTCCCTTACCCGCAGGTTTTGCAAAAAAACCTGGCACGTGTAAAGGCAAATAGAGGACAGCAACGAGAAGACGGACAATTTTGCAGGGAGTTGATCCATGCCCAAAATACTCAAGCACTAATACCCTAATACTAGTTACACCCAATAAGTGTATGGCATCATTGTCCAAATCAGCTGATAGATGAAAACAAAACAGATACAATTATTTTGTTCACTTTGTTTTGGTCTAGCAATTCGTAAATGAGTGGTTAGAGTTGCCATATGCTGTTGGAGATATAATACGGTACAATAAAGCGAGTGTAACGGTAAATGTACTCGTTTCATCATGTTTACCCTTTAATGGATCTTCGGTGCAGGATGCTAAATACGTTTCCTAATGTAGTCCAAAATGGTGTGAAGAGGTCGAATGATTTAGGAAACGATGAGCTCAGGCAGATGAACACCCATTGAATGCGGCAGTAAATTTTAAGAAAATAAATTTCTCTAAAAACAGTTCAGGAATCTTAGCAGGAATACTTACATGACTATGATCTAGGTAGAAGTGTTTGAACATATCTAAGAGAGAGACTTTCTTAAAGAGAAGAACTACAACAGTAAAAAATAACAGTTAAAAGCGACCTCATCACCTTTCCTTCGAAGTATTCTCCTCGCAACAACCGTCCTTAAAAGTATAATCCTCAAAAGCATCAATTTCTTCTCATTTCTTTCAAACGTATAAAATCTATTTATTATAATGCATCAATCTTACCTATAGATTTACAGAGTTTCATACATACATTTTAAAATATTTATTTAATCATTGTCAGTTTTCCATTTCTCACGCGCCTCCACCTTTGCTTCAGGTACAAGTGAGCTCTTCACCCCACCTAAGATATTTGTAGTAGCCTGCGTGGCCAAAACTGCTGGGCAAACAACCAGTTGCGGTATTTGCCTCATAACAGCACCCACTGCACCCGTATAACCCTTTTGATCATGCTCTGCAACAGCCGTTTCAATAAGTGTCGCCGCTGAATCATTTATACCCTCCTTGACTATCAGGTACGCATTTGTTACACCTTCAATCATATCTTGCGGACGATGTGCACGTCGCTTCTTATCCTTACGATTTTTACGGCGTACGCTGGCTATAGAAGGACCCGAGGATACCAAATCAAAAGCAGTCTCGGCTGTAAATTGCAGCAATTGTATGACACGTGATGTTATTTCTAAAGCAGCCAATGCTGTACGTGAAGTAAAACTTTGTGCGCCTAATTGTAGACCACGTATTATACGACCATCGCGTTGATATTGTTCAATAGGTAGGCGAAATAGATCGATAACACCTTGAACAAATTGCACAAATGAATATGTGGGTCCAACACCTTTTAAAATTCTTGGCAATTGATTACGTTTGATATCATTTAACCATTCCTTGCATAAATATGTTACTAATTTTTCTATACCCAAAAAACCACGACGATATACAATTTTCTTTAAACGTATTTCAGAGCACTGCAATTGGCCCAAACCCATTAGGAGACCAGCGACGGGACCGCGCGATAATTCTACGCGACGTCCATGATAATCGAATCGTATGGCTACATCTGGGCTAAATTGCACTTCACGAAAATAGATGGGTGCAGAAGTATCCTTGGTATCTGCTGCTTCATCCAATGCCTCTTTATTTATCACCTCACTTTCGAGTAAATCAAGATTTGTTGAAATTAGTTCTCTTGCTTGTAATTCATCATCCAAATCGGAGATTGTGTCATCGCCTCCAACAACCATTATCGGCGCTTGTGGTTCGGGTGTTGGTGGTAATGGATTATAAACTGTGCTGGCACTTACTTGTGCCTCTTTTGCATTATTGCCGATATTGGTAAAGAAATCAGCCAAAAAGATTAATGTGTCCTGATCGATATGCAGGCGTAGAGGAAGCAACGAAATGCGCAATGAACATTCCTCAGCAGCGCTCAATTTGGGTTGGGGCCGTATATGCAATGCTTTTATCACCAACATTTGCTGTGGACTCTTGTGTGTTTGATACACTCTTGGATGATAGAGAAATTTATTTATTTCTGATGATTGCAAACGATCTCTTATTTCTATATCATTGATTACCAAAACCTGACGTGATGCCTGCGTTGTATAGCTTGGGTAGATTTCATGTGAGAGACGTGTTTTGGTCAGTTGTATCTCAACTATAACTTCATGATTGCGTTGTATGCCACCCAACGATTTCCAAGAGATATCGCGTGGTTTTTTGACCGCGTGTACGGTATTGTCACCCTTCGAGTAAGATACGCCATGTTTGTAGGCGTCAGACATGCGCAAATGACTTGACTCTTTTTTGGAGGGTAAATCATCTGCAGTGGATGTGTGTGGAAAATCATGTCCTCCATACAAATGCCAAGTAATAGTCATTTCACAGAGTGTGTAACGTGATATTGGAGTGGGAAAATCATCCGGCGCCTTCAGTAAATCTCCTCTATTCGTAGGCAAAGTGAAGTGGTTGTCGACAATGCGCAAAGGATCTTCGCTTATTTTCAAATTTTGTACGCCACATTTTTTGAGCAATTGCAATTCATCTTCGGTTATAACACAGTAGCCCTCTTCTTGTACTCTGGGTTTGCGTTGCGGTGGCGATGTTTGATATTTAACTTCAGGCATATTTACATCACCCAAATCGGATTTCACTTGCGGTAGTACATCATCCTCAATTGGTTCCACAGCTGTGTATGATTGCAACATGACATGTTGTTCAAAATTCATTATTTCTGAAAATTCAATTTGTTTCTCTAGATCTGCATCGCTTTCACTTGTTTGCTGCTCATCTGGAAAGTAGTAAGGTTCGATACCATAAACAGTGCTAAATGGCGTCTGTTTCGTTGTTGTAGGTGTTGCCGGTATGGTGACAGTATCACATAGTGCTTCAGCCATCATTAAGTTCACACGCTCTTGTTTCAACTCCATTTGCTGTTGAATTACACTCTCACGTCGCATTCGGCGTTGCAACTCTTCATCTGGCAACTGGGATGTTGCATCAACGCTCACATTATCAGCACCAACAATGCTACTACATTCGCTCGATTGTGTTGTTATGCTTGTTTGCGCTGTTGCAGTAGCAGCCTCCACTTCCACAGCATCACCATCATTCGTCAAATGTTCAATAAGTTGTGCGAGTGCTTTAGCAGAATCACAACATGTGCGTAAGTGTGCATCATGTATAGAGCAGCGCAAATCAAATTTTGGATATTTATCACGTGCATGCTCATTCAATCTAAGGGAAATATCAAAAAATCCTATATCTAGCACTGGCACCAAGTGTTTAGCATCAATTAGTAGCTTGTGCTGCAATTTCGTCTCATCATATGGCGCTAGGGATAAAATGAATTCTTCTATTATAAAACGTAAATTACAACCAGCTGCAGCAGATATGACATTGCTGCTTATGGTAAAAGAGCCTAGCTCTACAAGCGCACGATAATCAAAGTTCTTAGGTCTATAATCGACAGAACAATTCCATAAGTGTAATTGCATTTCAATGACTACGCCAAATGGCACATAACCGTCTACGGGATAATCAACGACATCAAAGAAATCTATGAGCTGATGCAACCAAAATTTATTGGCTAACATGGTGTAGTAGCGTAACGTTGCCTGTTGCACACCGGTGGATAATCTCAAACGCTTTATGCGCTGATCAGGCACGCGCTTTGTTTCTATAACCAATGAGAACATTTCGCGTTCCTTGATTTTCGGTTGATTCGATTTTGTAAGCCCTTGCGGTGTTTTATACAGCGTATGCAACATTTTACCAGCAGAGGAAGCACCAGTAGTATAGAGCCCGCAGTGCTGCATTTGCAAATCACCCAATTGCAGACATAAATAGCATAGATTTTTATTATCATTATAACCGTTAACGGAAAATATGTTTAGCTCTTCAAATTCAAAATTTATTTTACCCATATCGTCAGTTAAAATTTGACTCTCCTTGTCACGTATGGGCACACACAAGCCAAGCGTGCCTTTACCTATTGTAATTTCTAATGCAAAATTACTCTTTTGTAATGCAGGTTCATCGCTTTCAAGATCTTCCTCCGCCGTTTTAGCCGTTTCATGTAAAGAGTAATATATGCTCTCTGTCATTGATATATTATTAAGGTACGTGGTGGTACGACAGCTTGTTGCCTCACTTTCCGCATCAGAATCATCCGACGCTGTATTGCGTTCACTCATTTGGGTATGCAATCTATGCGCTGCCGTTGCTGTTGTTATATTGCGAATGCTTTGTTTATTTTCGGTCATGCTCTGGTCATTGTTATACATGCTCAGTATTGGTGAACTGGGCTCCCACATTAAAAGATCTGTGTTGAAGCGATTGTATATGATTTCATAGAATTGTTTGGACTCCAATAAAATCTCTACCGAGGGCACATGTATTTGTACTTGTATATTTGCGTGCCGCATTGTATCACTACAGAATTCTGCCAACTCTGCAGTTTCGCCCGGCAGCAATATAGTCTCCGATTCTGTTGTATCATGCTTGTTATGCACCGTATCACTTTCGCGGCATACATATTTAGCGCTAAAGGGTAGCCTATCATTGGCTGGTGCATTCGTTTTATTTTCTTTGTTTCCATATAAAAGTGCGTCTAAGCTACTGCGTTTCAGCTTTGTCCAGTAGTTATCATCTGGTATAGTTACTGTAATTTTCAAATGATCTAGTGTTTTTGTTTTACTTGTGCGAGTTGGTATATTGGCACTTGTTTTTAATAGCCAAATTTTCTGCGCATTATTTTCATCAACATAATGTACATTCAACTCATTTGAAAGCATTTCAAAAACGCCTGCGCTTATTTTCATGCTTAAATAATCGAACGTTAATAGTATATAATCAGCGCGTATATTTTGTTGCCACCAAGGCACACGTTGCGGATCGTGTATGGGTCGGGCATCGTAAATGGGGAAACGTAACTTTAACTCCAGCGATTGAGCTGTAAGATTTGTAGTTACAGTGGATTTTGTTGCTGTTGCTGTTGGTTCATATTTTATATAACAGCAAGGTGTCTGCTTTGGCATCGAGAATGTGGCAAATGGCGAGGAACCCCATATGGCGCTTAAACGATCATAAATCGATATATCAAACTCGATTTGACATCTTTGCATTATTACATCTATAGTTTTTGCATTCGCATCAGATTTGGTATTTATGCTTAGATCGGCGGCATTTAAGCCATCAGACCGTTCGAATGCTATGAGTTCAGTGACTTTATCACCCAAAACCTCGAATAGCTCCAACCTTTGTGCTATGAAATTGACTTTTGATAAAATCATATGTTTTATTCTATGTTGGCTACCTTCGGAAATTATTGGTGCTATACGTATGAATATATGATTTTTACCGGCAGTCAACTTTGGCGTTTCCACATGATTATCGTGTATTTGATGCGTACTCTCGAAGAATTTATCAGCAAAATTGATCATATCCTCTTCGCTACTTTTATTTAACGGACTATCACCATTACTACTGCTTTCTACTAAGATATCTTCCATCAGCACAATTGCAACAAATGAGTATATTTTTAATGAAAAATTCAAGATTTCACCAGTATAATCGAAACTTGTTATTGGTCTACGTTGCCCTCTTGAGTAGCCAGTGAAAGTGGTGCTCGAGCTCATTGAGCTGCTAGGCGGTGAGTAGCGTCCTCTTGGTATGTCCCTTAAACGTTCGGCACGTATATGCTGTTGTTGTGTATTGCTATGTATTGTTTCACAATCCATCCAATTACCTAACTCAACCATTTCATCGCTTCGACGCGCATACATGTCGCCAACATGTTCACTCGGCGCAACACCACTATAATTTTCTATATCCAAATCTGTGCCATGCTTTTGACATGTCTCATCTTGAAAGGCGTCCATCACTTTAATTAGCAAGTGTATTTGTCTAGGCGTGAGCAATGTATAGATGGCACCCATTTCAGTATCAATAACCACTTTTGGCCCATTTATGCTTTCTGCTTGTTTCATTTTAATGCGTATATTTAAATGCTCATTAATTTCGAGTATAGGTATAGTAGCACCAGCGCCATTATTTGTATTACCATCCAAATGTTCATCAGCGCTTACTTTCAATTCTTCCGTGTATATACGTAGCCCGCTTATGCTAATATTGTGCTTTGCAAACATTGGCAACAGGTAAACGTTTTCATCATTCGTTTCACCAGCTTGTGCGCCACTAGGTAGCGTTTTTGTACGATTGTTGCTATAATCGCTATATTGCTGTTGTTGTTGTTGTTGCTGTTGCATAGTATCCTTGGATAAATGCTCACAACCAGTTTCATTTTCATATAATAGTTTATTTATATCGATACATAGCGATATAGCTTTTGTACCATCTACAGCTTGATATTCCAAACATAAAGTTGTATTTGTAAATGTTGCTTTAATGCGATTCAATATATTATCTATAGTTTCTGCGAACTTTTCTAATCCCGTTAATGATTTATTATCAATTTCTGTTGTTGCATTATCCTCATAATCATCATCTTTTTGTTTCATACATTCCTCGGCTAATTGCATGGAACTACTTGCTGATGACCACATTGATTCCAACATTGATGTACCTGTACTTTGTCTTTGTACTGGTCTTACCACTATAAACGCATCAGCGACTTCGATATAACTATTATTCGACATTAATGCATTCCATGGCACAGTGACTGTAAGTAGGCCAATATGCCCACTGATAATTTCTACTGACCATCCTTGATCTTCGAATAATTTATTAAATGCATTCACATTTAATGATACATTTTTAATTGTTGCTTTGCCATCGTATAGATCCACTTTGAGCTGTTGCAAATTTATGCTACCCTCAAGAAATTGCCCTAAATAACGTTCTAAAAGATATCTACAGGTTTTGTTTTTAATGCCCGTCCAAACATTAAACCACGACATCCTTGATTTTGTATCACTTTAAAACTAAAATAAACTTTTCAAAGGGCTTTGTGTTACTTTTTCACTTATTTGCGTCGAATAATAAATAATAATTTCGTTGCAGGTAAATATTTTCTTTAACAGCTGAAAACAGTGTTACCCAACTTGTACATATGTTTTGAGAAAAGGGAAATTTGTCGAGAGCGTTCGGTTTTATTGGTAATACAAATATATTTATGGGGATTTATTTAAATGAAACGCAATTGCCAATCATCACATGAATAATAAACAGATCATACGATATATTAAAACCAAGCTCATTTTTCATACAGTAGGTATATTTTCTGCCTATTTGAGGTTATTAGCGATGAAAAACGGTTGTATCGAAGATTACAGTCATACGTTTTTACGCTGGTGGCAGTTGTTACCAATGCCGTGTGTCAACTAAATGAAGAGGTTAAATTTTTACAGAAACTCTGATATTTAACAGGGCAAATTGAAACATCAGAATTTTAACTAGCTGCTGGGGGGCAGGGTGATAGTTGGAAGCAAATTACTCAGAAAAAAGCGGAAACAACTTTGTATGTTGTAAAATATTTTCCAATTTACTCTGCTAAATGCAAACGAAAATTTTGACATTTCAAATAATACAACTGTCAATGTCACGTTTCATGTGTCAAAATTTTTGCATGGCCCATGAGTTAGGTGAAATTCTTACGTTCATATTCACCATGAAGAATGTCAGAATTTTTCTTCACACGCGAAGTAAATTAGCACCCAACGCGCTGTCAAGAGTCACATTACCAGCTACAAGAAAGAGGTGTCGTCCAAAAAAGTTGAATACCAAAAATTGCCTTAAAGAGGCCTTAAAAAGGATCATGAAGAACTATTAACGGCAACATTCCATTCATTCCTCCCTCTATCCTCTATTACCAAGCAAAATAAACACTTTGAAATTTCCCTTGGCGTTTGCACAAATTTTATACATTGGGCAGCATCACTGTTCCACTAAAACAAAACCAGCTGAGGTACTAGAGATGTAAGTACCGTGTAAACGTAGTATTGAAATAAGATTATCTAACATGATATACTTACCTAATTACATGTACCATATTTGAATAATTGTTTTTGGTTTGATTTTTTATGATTTATATATTTAATGTCTTACTAAATGCTAATGCATTGAACGTGATTATTAAGGACTGTTTTATTTTGATTAATGTTAAATGTTTATGCTATACTAATTAAATTAATTTAAGTAGTAATTATGTCTTAACAAATAATTTCCCTGTAACAAAACTTGATACATACACATAAGTTTAAAACTATGCAAATTATTTTAAAGGCTAGTTAAAATGCGGCACATATTTTTTAAAACTAGATAATTTAGTTATGTATTTTTAGGTTAGGTGAAGTTTAAATTTTTTTTTTAAAAAAAGAAGAAAATTAAGAAATGTATGTCAAAAAATGTTTATGTAGTTGTGTTTGTTTTTTTTTTTTGATAATTTATTTTATAAACAAGAATTCTTTTTTTTTGTAATATGTCCACGTATAAAATACTGCATAAAAAGGTTTATTTAATTCCTGCCATAATTTTTAATAATATTCAGCATGCATGAAGAATTCTATGTATCTAAATATGTACATATTAATCTGTAAAGCTACTGTATATTGTTATAAAAAAATTTTAAAAGCTTATTTATTTACAACTAAAAGCTTTGAAGGTATTCATTATTCGTTTGCTTTTTTAAATGCATCGGCAGTTATTCTCTAAGCTTAAAAATGCGGCAGTAATTTTTTTTTAATTTACTGCGCTTTGAGGAATTCTATCAAAAAATGCAAAATATTTATTTTTCTATTAAATTTTTTTTTTTTAATTTTACCTGCAGATTAACGCCATGTTGTATATTTAATTTGAAGTCTTTTTATCTCACTATTTCATATCGATGGCAGAGTTAAATGTTTTTGAATTAATTAACTTAGCTAAATTTGGATTGAAATTTCGTATTTAAAAAAAAAAAAGAAGAATTTAATGATCATCCACTCAACCGTCGACTTGCACATGTTAATTGGGTGTGTTGGCTTAGACTGAGAGAGCGTGTACAGGACCGTCGAAAGCAGAGCTGGGCCCCTTTCAAACAAAAACTCCATTTAGTAAAAAAATTGCTTTACACAGTGATGTGGGCCTCAGATCAATAAGCCACTTCCAGAAGGTTTAGTCGGTTTGCTAACGATGTAGAAAATATTTTCTCGAATAAGAATCCGGTACGCTTCTGGTCTAGCTACTTCTGGTACCATCCCGACTGACGCTGGGGTTGTTGTTGTCTTGTGTATCTGGGGTACTTTGCTTGATCCCTAACATGGATTTTAGTCGGCTCTAACGATAGGCATAGCCCGTTCGGGAAATTTTCCGCTATAGATGTTCTTTTGTGTCGTACGTTCATGTTTTGAAATAATATTAAATACAAGGCGATGTAATAAAAAAAAATAGTATTGCACAATAAAAATTATACAAATAAAAAAATGTTGTTAAATGTTGTAACACATATCATATTATTATTATTATTGCGATATATTTACAGACAATAGAAAATTAGTTAACAATAAAATCATTAATATATACGAAAGTATATACAAAAATAAAAACGATATAAAATTACTATATATGTATATAGTACATACAATATTTTTGTTCGCAATTTAAAACCAAAACAAAAAATTATAAAAGAAAATTTTGAAAAAAATAAACAAAATAGTACATTATGTATGTAAAATAGTATTTGATAAATATAATATATGTACTAAATTATATACCTGTATATATGTATGTATAGCTTGTAATTGTATGTGCCGCTGTACAAGCATTTATTTGAGCGGACAGAGATTCACTTAAAGACTCGTTATATTCGATTTAAGCATAATTACATCGTAGTAATTTTTGTTGTTGTTGTATAAATACATAATTATATTAATTTAAATATGCATTGCTTCAAAGCATAATTTTATAAGCTAAAACTAAATTGTTTTTTTTTTTTTAATTAAAAGCTACTACTCATTAGCTACACACAGCATACAAAAATATATTTAGCATTTTTACATAACTGTACATACTCGTTAACGATTTTTTTCTATTTAAATGAAACAAAAAAACACCAAATCAATTTTGTTATTATCGAAAGGAATGTAGAACTTAATAATTATTTATAAAATAAAACGAGTATCGTTTCTTTTTGCAAATAGGGACATACGAATCGTTACCATATCACTTTGGCTGATCGCTAAATTTTTTACTCGTTAGTTTTATAAATATATTTTTAAGTAGCGAGTAAATTGCCGTCACTGAACTCAAGTTTGAACCGAATGCGATAAGATAAGAAGTGCCTACTAGGCAAATACATTGTTAAATAAGGTTTTGACACTTACTACTCGTTACTCGTTGTATAGTTTTATATGGACATTTTAAGGTATCGAGTACATGGAACTCGCAAAAAAAACTTGCACTAAATGCGGCAAGAACACAGAGTGCCTACACGAAAAGGACACTGCTGTTCGAGTTTTTAGTCGTTACCTTTTGACACTACTCGCCACTCGTTGAACTTTTTACCCTATACTATTGTAACGATATCGACTATATCTAATAGAGAAGAGTGCTTGCTGAACAGACCAATAACAGTCATCTTTAAAGAAGCTTTCGGTACGTTTCGCTACTGGCTTTTGCTACTCGTTCTATTTTTACAAGACCAAGATATTTTTTCTCTCGATAGTTACTCGACAAAGATACTTTTTCATTCAATATTTTGAGTATAAATTTTTTTTGATTGCGTAAACAATTGGTAATCGATAAATTGTTGATACGATAAAATGTCCCTATTTGCATATTGAAATATTTTTATAATTTTCATGCTTCTTCTTCTATGCTCATATGCATGATTACTTGTATTATTACTAAATTGTGCCAAAAGTAAAAATTACTTATTTATTTAGATATATTGTATAAATATATGTATGTAAGTATGTATATTCGTTTATGGCATTTCATATGTATATATATATTTTTATATTAGGTATATATTTACTATATTAATGTATTTATATGTATGTATGTATGTTATTCGAAAAATTCATCAAAAAATTCTATACTTCTATTGGCATTTAATGCTATTGTAGAGAATACAATTAAAATTGTTTTGCTTTTTAAAAAATCTTGTTGCTTATAAAAAACAGTTATTAAATATATAAAAAATTGTACATGCAGCACTATTTTATAATTAAAATTTTTGTTTTTATAAAATCTTTTTTTTTCTATAACTTGGAAATTTCGTATTTAATTTTCATATTTTTTTAATTTTCATTTTCACATTTCTCCTTTTACACGTCCAGCTCTTCGAGTGTGCGCGATAACCGATTATTATCGATACGTCTACGTTGACTACGACGCACAGCATCGGCACGCCGATAGGGTTCGCTCTTCAAGCCCAATAATATATCTTCCAGTGCGCCATTATACACTTCATCCTGCTGCAGTAATTTCTTTTCACGCACCGAATTCGTTTTGCTTTTCAGCTCATTAATGACAGCTTCCTGTAAGGAGAAGCCACCAGCGGGCAACTGTTATTCCATATAATTTTAGTGGTTTTACATAAATATGCAGGTTACAAAAAAACAAGTACAAGAAAAACCAAAATTTGTAAAATCGTTGTTTTGTTTTTATCGATATTTAGAGTTATGTATATCGTTCAAGCGCATTCAAAAACGTAAATCAGCAAATTAAAGTTAATTATGAACCATCACAGAGCAACGTAAGCCAAGTAAAGCGCGTAGGTAGTATGCACATATGAAAATAGGGAAAAGTAAAAAAAGAAAGAGAAAGAAAAAATTAGGTTAGTTTTATGCCATCACCAGAAAAATTTTTTTATTTTTATTTAAATAAAATCAAATAAACATAAAAAGTAAAATATTGCGTTATAATTTACAAACTAAATTGGGGAATATTTAGAAATGGTCGGAATCAAATACTTTGAAAGTTATGACATTCAACTAGATTTTAGCTTCGAAATAAACCACAAAAGCTTGAAAATCTACCACAGCTTTCTTTTCATTGAAAGATTGGTGGTAGAAATTTTTGATGTTTTGCAAGTTCACCCTGCGTCAACTATTTTATTCGCAAACCATAGCCTAGCTGTGGCAATAAGCGAAAAAAGCCAAACTCAAGTTTGGAGTAAGCGTTGTGACATCGCACAACCATAGACACAAACCACGATTTTAAAATTTTAAAATGACATTTTCGGCATTTTAAAATTCAAACTCCGTCTTAGACGTAAAATGTATTTTAAGTTGACCATGCCAGATATGAAATTTTGTTTATTTTAGCATCATGTTTAAGTAGATAAAACTCTATTTTAATTTGACTATGATTATGGGCAAGAAAGTTTTTTCTTCTTGCTTATTGGGCCGGAACAAATCTACCAATATTTCTTAGAGGTGTTTCAATTCTTCGGTATCTCTTCAATATTTTTTTATTATTTCTTTTAGTAGTTTCAAGAAGTTCAACTAGAGTAAAGAGCTGTCTAATCAATGTTAATATTGCAAGTAGCTAGATGAAGGACTAACATAAGCTTTGAGACAAATCGATTCCGATATATTTGAAATGTTTTTTTTTTTTTCATCGACTGTGTGAGCCTCTCAGAAATTGTTTTAAAGCCTCTCTCTTATCCACAAATGTATTCAAATTCTAATTATAAAAGACGTCTTGGAATAATTTCAGGGATAGGGTTTACTTCAAAAGTTTTTATAGACAGCTTTTTTTCGAAACATCAACTAAGAGAGGGTTATATTCCACTCAATCTATGATATATATAGTATTTAGATATCAAGTGTTAAGTATAATAAAAATGATAAAATTACTATTAATTCAAGTTTGGTCTATTCTAGAGATTCAAAAGCAAACTTTCCAAAGGATATAATTTCATAACCAATAATTGGAAAATTTTAAATAGTTATGTATATAATTTATTAATTATTATCCTTTTTTTAAATTTATCATTTTTAATACTCCACACCACAAATATATTTGATTATATACAATATTTACAATAAATACAAATACAAGCAAAACACTAAAATAATAAATTAATTACTAAGCATATTAAACGACAATGTTGCATGACTTTGGAAATGTTTAGTAATTTGTTTTTATTGTTATTGAAATTAACAGTTTTTTATTTAAGAATACACAAAACGAAAGTTAAGAAGTTATTTTAAGGGAGTTGTTTAAGATAATTATTTTCCATATTTTTTAGTTATTTATTGTGGATTTGAGGGTTATTTTTAAAGGCAGGGTTGTAAGTGTTAGGACGTTATTCATCTATTACGACTGCTTCAAAAACTGAGCGGAATTGGGATATTTATATATTGGGATTTTCATGTTTCATTGCAATTTCAATATTTTTCTAAAAAATTAAGAAAACAGATTTTTCCGACTCTTAAACTAGCTTTCTTTGGTAAAAATTCGAAAAATATTGTAATTCAAATAATATTATTTATGTTTAAGCCAGTTTCACGAAACAATTTAAGTGAAAAATAAATTTTTTCGCTGTCAGAATTCATATAAAATTCGAGTGAAAAATATCGCAAAAAACATCTTCAAGGACCACACCGCATCCACAAGGGTTTTCTCGATCCTAACCACCTAGGGATATGGAATATAGTTCAAACCCTTTTTTCAAATCTACCAACTATACATTAACAATTATATAAAAATCTTTAGGGCCGTTTCGGAAATCCGTTATACAAACACTGCGACACCAGATTTTTTTCGCATAGGAGGCGTGGTACTGCCCACAAAGCATGAATATTATCACGCCACAATTTTCAATATCGGAAAGTTCGAACAACATAAATGAGATAATTCATTGGCTGAAGCAGCTTAAATGGAAGCTATATTCACTAAGTTATCCTTTCTATGATTTTTTGTGTACAATTTTTTAAAATAGAATGACAAAGTTATCGGTAGTATATCCAGTTATTCGTTTCTTCATTGACGGCTCAGTAGAAGATTTCCTTATTTAAGAATTTGGTGGAAGAACGACCTACCTCAGCTGTATTTAATTTTCGTTGGGCGCTTTGTGAGTCCATTTCGAACTGAATTCTGAGATAGGACATTCTAGGGTTACATTCTGGCCCTTTGGGCAGGGCGAAGCACTGCTAACAACAACAACAACATAGGGCATTCTACAAAGCAATTCTGAGTTGGAGAGTTTTTCCAATATATTTTCAAAAATTAATCGATATATTGTAGTACCTACATAAACAAACTATTAATAATTTGTATCCCTTTACTTTTTGGTATATTTTTATAAAGTATTCCAGACTATAAATTTTTATTTCAATGAGATCGACGAAATTTGTGTTTAATATATAACATATATTTATTATCTAATTAGGTAATTATTTTGTTAGTTTCACAAAAAAAACTTAACTTACTAACTAACATAAAATGTGAAAAACAATAATTTATAGTAAAATTAATTTAATAAAACAGAGAACTCAATGACAAAAAAACGCAACATTGAAACACAGACAACAAATGCGAACAAAGCACAAAGAGACACACAAAACAAACAAAATTGAAAAACACACAAATGAAGAGAGAGAACATAAACAATGATATGAATCTTTACATGAATTTACAGGATAATAAAACTATTGCTAAAATAAAAATTTAAATATTCTCTTTTTTTATAATTTTTTTTTTTTTTTTACTACGAAGCAATTGAAGTTAATTTGATGATGGATGACACTTACGCTTTAACGCAAAATTTGGCGAGAGAGGGAACACCAATGCAAAACCGTTATGTCTCTAAACAGCCCAATTCAATTAATTAATTGTTTTGATTTGTATGTTCATTAGGATGGTGATGCCTTTCGTTTCTTGATTGTGATTTGTGATGCTAATGGTGGTTGTGAAGATTTTAAGTGAACGTGGGAGCGATGCATTTTATTTTATTTTGATGGATCAATGGCTTATTATTATTTTTTTATTTTTTAGTGATGGCGATTATTACCATGATGATGATTATATAAACATAATGATAATTGAGAGGCACTTTTTTCGTTCTTCTTATGCTAAGTTTTGTATATTTATATGTATGTATGTAGAGTTGTTTGTTATGTTTTTTGGTTTGACGATTATGTAAACTAAGCGCTAAACTTACAATATAGATATGTACAAGTGTATATGCATACAGTTGCGTGAAAAATCTTAGTAGCGCATAAAAAAAGAAAAACGGAAAAATGTGTTCCTTATTTCAAAGTATATCTTTAGCAATACATCAGCGCAGAAAAAATGTAATTCCATGTAAATGTTGAAAAAAATGTTGTTCCAACTTTAAACGCCATCACTGTACTAGGCGTGCATAAAACATTTCTGTGCTATGAAATGGATTCTAAACTAGAAGTTAGACATCTATTAATACATTGATATAAATTGTATTCAATCTAGTATAGCGGTCTTTGAGTGATGCGCGCACAAACAGAAAAAAAAAAATAAATTCTAAAAACTGTTGTTTTGGACTTTTATTACACTTATAAATGTTTTTTTCTTCCAAAAATGAGTTAAGAAACTTTTTTCATTCTTTTTAATGGTGGCGCTTTGGACACTACTAAAATTTTTCGCGCAGCTATACATACATACATATGTATGTATGTGTTTAAAATTCATATGTGTTTGATATTGATGTGCTATAAAAATCATTATTTATAAATGTGTGATTGCATTATTTTTAGTTTTTAGTTGTGCATTTTTTTTTTTCTACTTTGTATTTATGCTATTTCTCACACCATTTTTTTTTTTTTTTAAATTTTTTTCTTGCCGTCCTTTTACTTTCACTTTTTGCTTGCTAATACCAACACCAAAAATTATATCATACAAATTATGATTATTTATTTATACTTAAACCAAAAACACATTACTAATTTTTACAATAACAAAATTTTTTGATTTTTTTTTCCAGCCAAAACAAACATTCCACACGCCACAATTTACAATTATTCATTACATAACGTTTAACATATACATAAGCACAGAATTCATGTAATTGTCTTTTGCTTAACGGTACATCAAACATTATTTCATTAAATGCTTGTTTCTACTCCTTCTCCTTCTAATTTGGTATATTTTTTGTTACTTTTTTTTTAAGAGTTTTTTTTTTTAAATAAACAAAATGCTTTTTTTTAACTAAATTAATTTTTTTCAACTGCAATTAAGCTTTTGCTTTGTCTTTCTTTTTTTCTTTGTTTTTTTTTTTTTGGTTTTGATTTTCTGTTTCGATTCACGCAGAATTAATAAGCGCTTTGTGTAGTAAACTGCTTTCCATAGTCACGCAACCCAGTTTCTGTATATGGATGAATGAATGAAGAAAAAAAAAACGAAAACAATAACAACTGCAACCAACACAATTACCAAAAAATAAATCATAAATGCTATGAAGCGCCACAGCCAAAAATAAAACCGTTATAATTATTTATACTAAAATATTTTTTTTACAAAGATACATATCTTTCAAAAGCAATTTCAAAAAAAAGCCTTGCAGTCTAACGAGTAGCTAGTATATGCTTTAAAGTAATAAAAGAAGCAGAAAAAGGAATAGCTTTTTTGTTTTTGTATTGCACACGCTCTCACCTGTTGTTTCTTCTGGTTCATTTTATTGCGCAGTAATACTTGATCGCTTTCTTTTTTGGTAGCAGCTTGCGCTGCAGCTTGTTCCAGACGGCGACGCTGCTCATTTTCTTGATCGTGAATCTAAAAATGTAGTGTAATGATTAACAAAATTGTATAAAGATATACATATGAATTAGACTTCGAAAACTAAATCGAAATAATAAGAACTTGATTCTCAAATGGTTCTAAAAATAAATTTAAAAAAAATATCTAATTAAAAAAAAATGTTTCTACAAAAAAATATTTAAAAAACGGGTTTATTTAAAACAAAAAGATTTATTTCCAAAAAAAAAATTGATTCAATCAAAAAAAATTTGTTCAAAAACAAAACTTAAAAAAAAAAATTTAGTTCAAACAAAAAAAATTTATTTCAAAAAAAATGTATTTAATAAAAAAATTGTTTCAAAAAAAAATTTTTTTTTATTAAAAAAAACATTCAAAATGGTCTCAAAATTACTTCCAAAAGCATTGAAATCATCATAACACATCCAAAAAAAAATCCTCTGAAAACGAACCTATTTAAAGGTACCAAAATAGCCTTAACAATAATACAAAATAGGTCGGAAGAGATTCCCTAATAAGCTGAAACTAGCAATGAACCTGTAATGGATATCTTTCATCCACAATTCCTGAAAAATAGGACTTTTTTAATTCCGAAGGGCCGGCGGAGTTTGGACCCGAAAACCCCTCCCGTGAACCCGCCGCTGATACCAACTGGTTTCACAAATAAAAAACAAAGAATTCTGAGTGAACTCGGGTTTATGGTGAAATTTTCCTCAATGAAAAAAAAAAATGGTCCCGGACCCTATTCAATTGCCCAAAAAAACATTGAAAAAAAAAATCAGCCTTAAGCCAAGGAAATTAATTTGAAGAAAATCCCCAATTAATTTTAATTTAGTTCCGAAACTGAGTCCTTCTAAAGCGTTCCAAAATTAACCTAAAACTATGCCGATTAGAGGTTTCCGAATGGTGAGGAAATTGAACAACCGAAATTTCTTGAAAAAAGGTAAGGAAGAGATCCATAGAAATTCATAAAGATTATATCAAAAATATCTCAAACTGATTCTGATAATAATTCAATATTGACAAATTGCTTTCAGAAATAGAAAAAAAAGTCCTGAATGAACTCGGTAAAATTATCGTTAACTAATGAAGAAATAGTCCTGAAACTTTCCTTTGGGAAATCACCCGAAATCGCCCGAAACAAATATGAATCCTTATTGACCCTGAAAATGCGAGGAGTTTATACAGACTATTTCCGAAATCATCTTGAAACTATACCGATCATTGTGAAATTCCTAAAGTACTCTCGGTCCTGCGGCAGTTCGACTAGTATCTACCGGAGTATCCCATACCTTGTAGGACACACAAAATTCCTTTCCAACTTACCTTAAACGCACGCGTAAAACGCACAATCAATGCAAAGAATGCGGCCGCATCGGCATTACGTGATGATTCACCAAAATACTCAACACATTCTTTGAATGCATCCTGAGCATTTTTCAATTCCATTTTGATCTTTTTCAATTTATCCTCGGAATTGTTAAGGAAATCACGCAGGATATGCGTTTGTGCACCCTTCACACGTTGCTCCGCTTCCTTCTTAACCAATTCCATACCCTTTTCCAGATCATGTACATCCGTTACAATATTTTCCAATGACACTTGTGACGCCTTATCGGTACAATATAATTCCGTATCGAAATTGAGTAAATCGGGGAATTTCTGTCTGATGGTAGCGACAATGTAGTGTAGTAGCGAGGTGCGTTTATCAGTGGATTTAGTGTCGATGAGCGTGTCGAGCGATTGTAGCTTGAAGCCATAGGCGGGACCACGTTTACTGCTATTGAGATAATTGCCAAAGGCTAAGACGATTTCAAGCACAGCTTTAAATTTCATTGATTTCTTAAGTGAATTTGAAGCGGTGGTGATGGCTAGTATTTGCTGTGAGGAAGAGCGTGAGAGAGAGAGAGAGAATATTAAAATTTAAATTTGTATAATTTTTTAAAGCAGTTTTAACTCACCGGACTAATGAGATGCAGGCAATCGAAGAAGTTGCCCATGTAATTCATAATTGATAGCTTCGATGAGATGCGTTCCACGCGCGATAGTTGTAACATGAATTTATCCTCTTCGGTGAGTAGATTTTGATCTTTACGCTCAGCAATATACTCTTTGTAGGATTTCACCTCAACATCGGTGGGCACCATCTTCTGCAGCAGCTCAACATTTTCCAAGGAGAGTTTCTTCAAATCTAAACTATGTATGGCGGCAATGACCTCATCAATGGGCATATCCAATTTACGGCGAGATATTGCTGAAATGAAGAGAAATGAGAAAGGGTTAAGAGATGTGAAAAAAAAAAATTTAAAGAAAGTTGCCACCTATTCGAAACTAGCGTAGAAAATACTAGAATTTGGGAAACAATTGGTAAATTCTTTCGGAAAAATAAATTCAATGAAATTAGATTTTAAAACGTCGAGGAAAGCTCGAAAAATTTTCTACCAGAGTTGCCACTTAAATGAATTTGAAATTATGAAACAAAGACAATCAGCGCATAGTATTCCCTAGGAAAGACACTCAAGTGCGCTATAAACATGTTGTTGTTGTAAAAACTATAAATCAGCTTGGCTAGGTTGAGCTACGGTTACTAGTGGCTCCACCCGTGGTTCACCTCTAGCTCAAACGAATGAAAGGTGACAAAGGGTGAGGGGTACTACATAGCCTCCTTAAGAGTCGTTTTTTAGCTTTCAAAGCTGTAGCAAAACTTTCTTAGGGAAAAAGCATTCAAGTCAATAAGATGACTGAAATATTGCCGGAATCAAAATTTTAGCAGGGTTGCCACCTATTCGATTTTTTTTTTACTTTTATTTTTAATCTCTAAAATTTATAAATTTTCTTGTTTAATTTAAAAATACATTCAAAACAATTCCTAACTCACCAATATTTCGTAATCTCGTGTGTTCCAACAGCGACACATTGTCGGGCTTCTTGAAGCGTTTACTGGGATATGAGTGTAGACCATCAACTTCGGTGTTGTTGCCATTTGACAAACCGCCGCCAATACCAATTTTGAAACGTTCCTCGAATTCGATGAAATCAATATGTTTGAAGATCTTTTCATCATCCAATTCATTGAAAATTGTGCCGCGTACCTAGGAAACAGAGAAGATGGAAAATAAAAAAAGGAACGCCAAATATACCACACAAAACCCCATTGATCGCCACTCACCTGATTTGGCTTCAAAGCGATCCAATTAAGCGTTGGCAATTTATATTTGGTGGGCACTTTACGTTTGATTGTCATGGCACCGTCTGGAGCGGGCATGAAACCGGCCACTGGTGGTGGTGGTGGTTGGAATGCGCACAACATTGGACCACCATTTGGACCCGTGCCATAGGGAGGCGAACGTGAACCCGCCGAACCACTACCATTTGCTGACATTGTGGGTGAGAGCGTGCCACCATTACACAACGAACCACCATGTGCTAGCGGTGGTGGTGGTGGCGCTGGTGGTGCAGGTGGTGGCGGTGGCGGGGGTGCAGCATTACTCGGTGACATAGCATGTGGCAAAGGAGGCGGTGGTGGTGGCAAAGGTGGCGACATACATTTATCCGGTGAGACCATACCATTCAGCAGCGATGTTTCGCTATTCGAACCGGAACGTGGCAGCGAACGCGTTAAAGTTTGTAATTCAAGATTTTTGCTTTGCAAAAGTGAATCACGTTTCTTCAACTCTTGTTCGTTCTGTTTGAGTATGCGTCGCAGCGTGGTGACCTCTTCATCAAATTTCAATTTTGTGGTTAATAAGTCTTCACGTTCCGCCTTCAATACTGCCACTTCGGTCTCGAGCTCTGCTAGCTTATACATAAACTCTGAATTACGATCTACTTCACGTTCCAGCTGATCTTCCAATTCTTGCACGCGCTCCAAAGCGGCAGTCTTCGTCTCGGAATCTTCCATTAAACCCGCCACATCGAACACATTATCTAGATAAGCAGAGATCTGCACTTTCAACTCTTCCGATTCGGTCATGCGCAACTTCTCCAGATATTTATCCAAACCCAAAGCTGTAAATTCATATTGTAAATGCACACGATAGTTCATATCCTCCACCGAGTGCACGACAATATTCATAAACTGCATGCACGCGACCATAAAATCAATATTGAAAGCTTCAAAGTTCATAAAGTATTCCATGAGTGTTTGGAAGCGACGCTTCTCTTGGCACACATCCTTAAAATTATCAAACGATGAGAGTATTATCTCATGACCACCCTTCACCAAACATATGGCGGCTAAGAGTTCAAGCACCAAAGCCTTCGTACGCAACGATTTATGTATCAAACTCAACGCAATACAATTGATCGCCTCCCGATGTTGTATAACCATATTGAAGCCATATTTATTATTCATTATTGCGCGCAAACACATTATACATACGTGTATATCGTCGGTGGATGCGCCCATATTCAATTTGGCTATGTGTCGTGAACGTCGTTTTATGCTCGGACTATCGAGCACCTCGGCCAGCGAGGGACGCAAAAAACCGTTGAGATTACTACCGCTAGAACCGTGACCCGATGCGTGCGCATGCTGATGATGATGACGCGTGCCATCTAAATTGATGCTACCACTTAGTGGTGAGCTCACGCCCACTGTTGTCGTACCCAAACCATCTGCAGAACCAGCGCCAACACCAACACCCACTGTTTGACTGCTAGTCATATTCAGACGTTCATCCGAATCGGAGAGTGCTTCTTGTACACGTTGTTCGTGGCGCATCATTTGCAAACGAAAGCTTAGATAGTCAACGAGTGCGTCGAGTCCTTGATTTGTATCGTCTAGAAACTCCTTAACCCATTCGATGTGATTGGTACGTAGCGAGATCTCAAGATCACGCAATACTTGCGTCGACGTAGACTCACCAACCATTTTACGTTTCTGACAAAGAAAGTAGAGGAAGTATAGCTGTAAGTGTACAAAAATGTCCCGGATAGGAAACGGAGGGGTGGTAGTGGGGAAGGAGGGGCAGGAATGTAGGTGGCATGTGTTTGGTTAAGTATTTTTTTATGGTTACGGAAAAGTGTGTATTTGATCACGTAAATTGTGATTCACAGTGGGTAACATTAGGGTTAATAGGATATTTGAGGTTATGTCAAATGTTTTTTTTTTTTTTGGGACAATTGGAGTTGTGCACAAAAGCGTATAGAAAACCAAAAACAAAATTGCATATTACGTGTACAAGTAATTTTAACCAACGTATAAAGTTAAAGGAAAGGTAGAAAGATGAAACAATTACGTAGAAGAAGCATGAAACGAAACAGAAAGAAGAAACAAAAACAAAAGTAGTATATAAGGTAAAGTGTAAGTGTGTGAGTGTGTGAGTAGAGAAAATGAAAATATTGCATTAATTTTCAGTATAATTTTTTTAATAGAAATTTAATTTTTACTACATACAGAAAAAATCAGTTTTTTTTTCAAGCCGCAAAAGTATGGATAGTAGTAGCAGGTGAGTCGTTTGGGAGCCCAAAGCCAAAACGTTCAAATTCAAACTATAAAAAGGTCCATTTGCGGGGCACAAAATAACTTTTAAGGCGTTTAAGGATAGCTTGAGGAATATGCTGAAGGGTAGATTTTCGTATTAATTAAAAAAAAAGAAGTTATAATGGCTTTTGCAATTGCATTGAGGGTGGTAACACTCAAGGAGAAAGAGTTGCAAAAAAATAAAAAATATGAAAGTGGGATAGAGGATTATAAAAGAAAATCTGTTAAGCGTAAAAAGCTTCTCTCGCTAATGGCATGAAAGCTTTAAACTTTTATAAGAAAGCTTTTAAGTTTTATTGGAATATCTGTATTAAAGCTTTTCGCTTGTCTTAAACTTGGTCATGTACTGTAGGTGAAAATTGACAAATTAGCTTTTGTGAGGCAGATACTGGAAAATAGCTGCTTGGTTGGACACGTCAAAAAAAGACCTGTAAAAGCTGATATCAAGAAATGCTCGCAAGACGAGAAAATTAAGTTCAATAGAAAGCTTATAAAGATCAGCTAACAGATTTAATAGTAATTTTTTATGGATTTTGGCTTCTGCTTGAAGTATGCTGGCTAGGTATTTAACAAAAAAAAAAAAAAATTTTAACAAAAAAAAAAGCTCATTAAATACAAAAAGTATTCGAAAGCTTATTTGGTCTATAAGAAAAGGCATTTGAAATTTTTTTCATTAAGTCCATTTATTTTAATTTTGATAGGAGCTTTTCATAAAAGCTCTTTTCAAATTCTCCATAGTTTCAGAGAAACTTTTAAAATTTAATTTATTGATAAAAGCTAAGTTTTATTTTTGAAGAACTTTCAAGAAAAAGCTCTTTCAATAGAAAAAAATGTAAAAGAAAGACCGAAAATAAAGCAAAATGTTTTGGCGTTCAACAGTCTAACGATTTTTAAAGTTGGCATCTTACATGTGTCCCGTACTGCAGCATGGGTTCAAAATTAAAAAAACTTATTCATAAAAAATAAAATTTTTTTATAAAGCTTTTTGAAATGAATTTTCTATACAAATTTCGAATGAGAGCTTTATAAAGCTTTTTTATTTTTTATGAAAATAGGGATTAGTACATAGAGGCCATTACTATAGCTTCAAAGCAGTTCGTATATCATTCATTGGGTTTTGGAGTAACGGGAATTTTCATTTCAAGATTATTGGGCACTCTCATGCTCCTAGATCAATATCGGAAATGCCATTATAAATTATACAGACAAAGAAGTATTCTTTTATTTTTAATACTACGACTAATAGAAAGTTATAGCACCCAAAAGCCATTATAAAATATGTTTAGAAAAAATTTAGTTTAAAAAGTATTGAGAAAAAATATAAATAAAACAACATTAAATAATACAACAACAATCAAAACAAGTAAGGCGACTAACTACGAAAAAGAAACAGAGGACAAAACAGAGTACTCTTACAACCACAACTGCAACTAACTACAATACATTTACGCAAGAAAAAACTAAAAAATAACTACGAAATAATTTTTTTTTTTTTTTAATATTTATATATTGAAATATTTCAACTTACCCGATGACTTCGAGATGCCTTTGGATCCAAATATGTACGCAATTTGTTCAAATAATGAGAGGGTGGATCCTTTGCTTGAACCATTTCCTGAAAAGAAAAAGAAGTTTTGAGTCAATTAAATTGCCTTAATACAACCAATGAATATCTCTGGAGAACCTCTACCACCATCTTCACTACTAAACCAATTCGAAAGACCATTTCTCTGTGAATTAAGTCACTTCATGTTATCAAGTCTGCACGTTCTACTTTTGGGTTAACGCTTCCTATTTTGTAAGACTGAGGAAGCGGATATTTGATTTTTTTCTTTTTAAGATTTTTGCAATACGAATTATCGCAAGAAAACCTACAAGTAAAGCTTGGATATACTATGAACCAGATAAAACTTCAATTCTAAATAATGGCAGCGAAGTTGAACAAGCAGAACACGAAGCTAATTATGCGTGCCATTTTCTTATCTTTTATGTTTTCATTTTGTTTTGTTTTATTTGTGTTGTGAGTTTCCCTATGAAAGTGGCACACAAACTATCACAACCGAGTTTATTGCACTCAATGCGCTGATATATGACTCTCTTTGTCGCATCACAATAGCCCATATCTTTGAATTTATTTAATAGTAAAACCAATGCTGCAGATACTTCGGGTCAATTTTCGCTTTCAATGCGTTTTGCGATTGAGTATGCCATTCGGTATTGTTGCGTATCCGTTAGATAATAAGTTTATAAGCTGTATTCTTTTGAAAATGAGTTGCAAAAAGACAACGAAAGTAAAAAAAAAATTTCTTACAATATCTCCACTACTTGTTAAGGTGCAGAATTGAAAAAAAAAATTAATAATTAGCTAGGGTCGAAGAGTGTACAAGATGACAAAAAAATGCAAATTTTTTACTATTATTTAAAAAATAATAATTAAGTAAAAAATAATATTAAATAAAAAAAAATAATAAAAAAATATAAAAAAAAAAAATAATAAAAAATAATTATTAAAAATTATCAAAAAAAATAATTAAAAATTATTAAAAAAAAAAATTATTAAAAATTAAAAAAAAAAATAGTTAAAAATTATCAAAAAAATAATAACTTTAAATAACCAAAAAAAAATCAGAGCAAAAATAATCTAAAGAATTTAAAAAAAAATTTGTTTTCTTTTGAATTTTTTTTTTATCATTTTTGATATTCAAAATTTTTGTTTGATTTTTAAAAAATTTTTTTTTTATTTATTTTTGCTTTACAATTTTTTTTATTTAAAAAAATTATTTTTTTATTAGATATTTTTGCTTTCAAAATTTTTTTTTTGGATATAAAGATTTTTTTTTTATTATTTTTGATTTTAAAAATCCTTTTTTTGATTATTTTTGATTTCAATTTTTTTTTTATATTATTTTTGATTATTTTTTTTGATATTTTTTATTAATTTTTGGTTTTTTTTTTTTAATTTGGTTATTGTTATTTTTTCTTATTTATATTTATTTTTTTAATAATCGTAAAAAATCTTGTTTTTATTGTTTTTAATCGTGGACAATTGATTACTAAGTACTAATCAAATTTTACAGACCTGAGTGTTACCAATCGGACGTTGTCATATTCCAATTATCTTCATCAAAGTGTTAAAGTTCACTTTTAGCTAATTGCTAATTACATAAGATGATAAATGATTACAAAAATTAAAAATATAACATCATTAATTTTTTCAATTTAAATGGTTCAAAGCATTATGCAGAATTTAATTCCCCCCAGATTAAACACTGAAAGAAATTTATCAATAGCAAAGGTGTCACCCAATTAGCATAACAAATAATTTCCTAGCTACTTGGACCGTAATATTATTCAATATTTCATCTATACCCAATTTAGTAATTAAGTTAACAAGTTGCAGTTTGCCAGCTGAATTGGTTATTGTCATAACCATTTTGGACGTCGTGTCGCTGCTCAATTATCATTACTTCACCAAATCAAAAATGAGTAGTCAATCGTCAATAGATGCTGTAATTTTTATTTTTTATTTTTATCGTTTTTTATTTTTTCGTTGCAGTTTTTGCCATTATTATTATTTTTTGCTCCGTTATTTTGTTGGTTTTTTTTTTGGTTTTTGTTTTTTATTTTCATTATTTTTGCGTTGCTGCTGTTTTTTCTTTGTTTATTTATGCTCCCATAATTCGCATTGCGCATTTGTTGTTTCTATTAATGTTGTATCACTTCTTTCCGCACTATTTAGATATTTATACAATACAAGTTGTCAGCTTTGCTACATCCATGAAGAGAAGTAAAGGGTGTTTCATAATGTTAGAGGACTCAAAAGACTTGTTTATATTATTGTTGCACTCACGGCCCCCCCCCCCCCCAAAAAAAAATTTAAGATAGGGCGCCCTCGAGAATTATTTTTGGATTTTACAATTTTCCACTCATCCGATAAAAAGTATTTTAAAATTTTTTCATTTGTTGCACAGTGTACTTTGTTTATACAAATAATGAAAAAAAAACATATTTGACAAACGTTTATTTAACTAAAAAAAAATTATATTTAAGTCTGTGGAAAATATAAACCCTCATATTTATAAAAAATAAAAAAAAGCTTTATAAAATAAAAAAAGCTTTATAAAATAAAAAAAGCTTTTTAAAGCTCTTATAAATTAGTATGGAAATGCCATTTCAAAAAGCTTTATAAACCAATTTTTTTTTTTTTGAATATCAGGGTGAGTTTTGTGTTCTCTAAGTGAGCTTGAAACGACCTGGCCTGACTGTCAGAAAAACTGACTTTTGCCTGCACTCCCCCAAAACCTTCCCCTAACTATGATGCCACTTTTTGCAACACCCCATACCATTACTTGTACATCTTATGGTTTTTGGAGCCGGCCTGCTTTTTGTTTTATGCTCATTGCTTTCAATAATGGGGCGGCCTAAGCCAAGCGGCGTTGATGTTTCACTAGTCATTGGTATTGTTGTTGTTGTTATCACAGCGACTGCTAAAATTTATCGCTATGCCATATAAACATATTTTCATCATTTTGTGTTGTTGTTTTTCATGCAGCGAAATGGTAGATGGTTAATGTTTTAAATTTGGTGAGCTGGTTGTTTTGATGTTTTTGGTGTTTTGGTAGTCTTGTTGCCAAAGCGGTTTTATTTGTATTTGCAATAATTCAACGGTTTGTGATTTTTTTTTCTTGGTTGCTGCCAGTTATTTTCGTCGTTTTACGTTTTAAAACTATGTTGCACTACATTCATTACAATTACGTTTTTGCTATGGCTTTCGTAATATTTTATTCGTGTATGTAATAATTTGTTTTTAATTTTCAAGCTTTTGCCATTGATGGGGTAATTTGGTGTTGGGCAATTAATTTCGTTTTAATTGCAATTATTTAATTTGTTTTGTTTTTAGTTTTTTTTTTTGATATTTTTTCTTTTTACTAAGAAAATTTTTTAATTATTTTTGAAAAAAAAAGAAATAGTTGAGGCTTTGGTTTCGTGAAAGAAATAAGAACAATTGTTCGAGACATTTTTTAAATCCATACATATATCTCGAGAAAGAATACTCTTCCACATCAATGCAATACAGTAAGGTGCTTCGGAATAAGAATTAATAAAATGTATCAGCAACAGAATATAAAATACTCAAGAGTTTTCTATGAACTGCATTAAAATTCACTTCTGTCTCTGAGTCCGTAGGTCAATATTCAATTGGCAAAAAAAAAAAAAAGACAACAAAAAAAAAACAGTCTCACATAAAAAAATATTTCACAACCAGAAGAGAACATTAATTAAAATCGTCACTGGCCACATAAGTTTACACATATTTGTATGTCAAAGTATCTTTACACATGTAAATTTTATTTGGTTAATGAATGAAATTACAACAAATTATATAAGATGACTACAAATAACAACCCTGCCACTTAACCTGCTGACTGATGCTGGCGCGTTGTAAGTTTGTCTCTTTCTTTATTATTATTATTTTTATTCTTTGCAGTTGTTTTATTAACCCACTTTAAGGCAACAAAAAATATTTTTGATTATGCACCTTGTCAACTTGACTTTGAAAAGTCACTCAGTCATGAACTAATTTAATTTGGAATTTGAACGAGTGTGCCTGTGGTCTGTTGTATTGTTCTTGAAAAGGTGGACTTGGGCGCACTCATTTTAAAAATTGCTATTCATAAAAATTAATTGAGTTAGTGTGATTTTGAAGTGACAGCAAAAAATTGTATATCAATTAGTGTTTCGAGAAAAATGTTTGTTGTACTTTTGTTTGTTCATAATTCGATCGTAGTTTTAAATTTTTTATCTTGTTTAGTTGTTGTTTTTATTTATTGTAGCCTTTTTCTTTCTTAATATTTTCTTTGTTTTTCGTATTTATTGTACTAATTTTTCTTCTTTGTTGCTTTTATTTTCTTTGTAAGCTTCCCGTTCTTGGCTGACATTTAATGTATGTTTATCTTTTGCTTATATAATCCTTATTCTGCTTTTCTGTTGTTAATTTATTTGTTACCGTCTCGTTAATTTAGTGTTTCTTCCTTTTGTTATTGTTAATATTGTTTTTTTTTTTTAAATTTTTTTACATGTTTCTATTGTGTTTGTTTGTTTAAGATTTCTGGACCACTTTTATACTATCCTAAATGGTCTATTGTTTTGAAACAAAAAAAAAAACACTCCGAATAATATAAACTTCTTTAGTACATAACCTGACTTGATTCCCCGAACACTTAACAGCTTTCTAAGAGCGCTAAATAGACTATATAGATTATCTATTTGAATATCTCTAGACCACTTGAAACCATACGAATTATAAATGTATAAAAATGGATATTGAGAAAAGAGGGTCACTGATTTAAAAAAAAAAAAACGAGCATAGACAGATAACAGAGTTCGTAGGGAATATTTTGTTCCAATAGCATTGAACCAAAGTATTCTGAGTTTAAAAAAAAAAATAATGTTCTGACGAGGTCCTTCGTAAGTCCAACGAAAACCATGCCGTGCCGAAACAAGATTACCCACGACTACCTTATCCATCCTACTTTCAATCACCTAGAAACTCTCTAAATGAGTTTTGTTGCTCTGAGAGCTTTGCGCTTAGTCGAGCTAAACAAAATTTAATCATTTACTTATTACTCCACATTAATTATGTTGAAAGCTTAAATAGTAATTAGTAAAATGTTCTCCTTCTTGTGGTTTTGCGGCATTGCGGCAATTTGGTGTTATTTATGCAATGGGAAAACGACAGCTACACCAAGTAGAGGCTGCCAAACCAAAAAACACAAAAAGCCGGATGAACAACTTCACCAACGCAAATGGAGCAATAAGCGCAAGGATGCTGTGTGGGAAAATTGAAATAAATGTATGAAGTTCTTAAAAACAATCAGAGGTTCAGTAAACTGTGAGGAAAGTGAACATCTTCGTATCTCTGGCATTAAGTTGAAGAAGAAAATAATTAAGGAACAACTGACTCCCTACATCAAAGTCCTTCTATGCAAGCGAATTAACCTCCTTAACAGCCCACGCACCAATTTTCAAAGCTTGCAATTTCCTACTGGGTTCGCATGCAAAAACAATTAAAAGCCGGACACCTATATACATACTTCCACAGACTGCATAAGTTTTCGAGTTTAGCTGTGCTTCTCTACGTGTATTACACCTTTGCGTCGCGTCATTCAATTGCCAGAGCAGCAACTCCTTCTCCACCTAGTTTTACAACGTACAAAATTTTACTATTTAAAAGTCAAAAGTAGCGATAGTATGGTACTTTGTATGTTGGACGAGTTTTCAGTGGTTTGAGTTGTGCGCATGCGCGTGGGATATCCTCTTAGCCATTGCACACATTGCGGCAAAAGCGTCCGGATGCTAGTTTGAGTCTACAAGTAGGCAACACAACGTACGCCCATTCAATATGTTTCAAGTGTCACAATTTATGTTTTTTGAAGCTGGGTGCTAGAGATATTTGGTGGTACGAAGAGTGCGCAAGGAAATGGGAATTTGAAGAAGATAATGTCGCTGAAACGCTGATGATTACTAAATTAACTTTTTAATTTAGTTCAGGTGGCTATGGTTGAAGATGGGAATATTGGAGTTTGGTTGTGATACGATATGCGGACTTTAAAGTAAATCTGCCTAAAATTCATAGCTGAGCAGCTCACCGAGTACTTTCCATTCACGTCCTTTCGGCTCACCCTATACAAACAAGCAATATCCAAATGCTCTAAGCATGCGTGAATTTTACATTTTTCTTTTGCATTCTCAGCAATTTGTTGATGTTATGATAAAGAAAACTTGTTTGTCCTGTTCGCCCTGGCACTGCCACTGCGTTCTTTGTTCTGCTTGGCGTTGTGTGACTTTATTCTCGCCTGTAGGTGTAGCACAAAATCGCATTGCGTTCACAAAACATTGACTTGCCACATTGTTTTCCAATTCTTTATTTATCAATTTTCGTAACATTGTTTGCCAATAAAGTTTAGTGTATATTACGAGTTGGTAATATATGAGTTTACCTGTATGCGATTGGGTAATAACTATGATTTCGGTAAACTTGAGGTTCAGCGTACGCAGTTGACCCATTTATTGTGTCCTAAGTATCAATGGATGCGGAAAGTTTGTGGGAGAGATTTTTTATTTCGCCTTCCTTTCGTTGCTGGTTCTTTCCCCTATTTTATTATTCTTAATTTTCTTTACTTTCCTTCTATTTTTTTTGCCCCTTCAACAATTCAGCCTACTATTTATTGTTTGTTTTAGTGTTTTAATTTTTTTCATTAATAAAATTTTGTTAATATTTAAAAAAACAAATTTATTATTTTTTTAACTTTTAAATTTTTTTTATTTTCTGAACTTTTTTTTAGTTTTATATAATCCTTTATCTTTTTATTTTTAAAGTTTATTTTTTGTCAACTTTTTTATTTTTAAAATTTCTTTTATTATTTTTTTTTATTATTTTTTTTTAATTTTTTTTTATTTCCTTTGCTTTTGCTTTGTTTTTATTATATTAATCTTTTTGTATCACTAAATTTTTTTTTACCTATTTAATTTGAAAACTTATTTATTTAAAAAAATTTTTTTTTATTATCTCAACTTCTCTTATTACTTTATTTTTGTTTTAAAAAAAAAATTTTATTTTAAAATTTAATTTTTGTTCTTTAAATAATTTTTTTATATTTAAATTTTTTTAATTTTAAAAATTGCCTTTTATTTTTTTCTTTTAATTTTTTTATTATTTTTTTTAATTTTTCGTTTTATTAAATTTTTTTTTTTTTCGTTTTTCATTCTTAGTGACTTTCATTTTGTTTTATGTTTCGGTCCTTTAAATTTTTGTTTTCTTATAATTTATTTAAGTTAATTTTAGTTTAATAACTTTTGATTAATTTTTTTTCTTCATTTAATGTCCCGCATTATTATTTTAAAATTTATTTCATTTTTAAATTTTTTTTATATTTTAACTCATTTAACTTATTTTATTTTATTTTATTTTATCTCATTTATTTTATTTTATTTTATTTTATTTTATTTTGTTTTATTTCATTTATTTTATTTTATTTCATTTTATTTTATTTATGTTTTATTTTTTTCACTTTATTTTATTTTATTTAAAAATTATTAAAAATCATTCAACGAAATTTTCTGATATTTATTATTGAGGTTTGTCGGCTGAGAGCGCAGCTCAATACATTCTTAACCTAGATTTATAGTTTGGCCGTCAAGAACGCCCAAATATTTCTGCGCATTTATACATACATACATATGTAGTATATGTATAATAAAAATATAAAATATAATTTAATGAGAACTCTTTGATGGGATAGGTGTAAAATTCTTGACTAAATTTTGTTAATTTAAAACTCCAAAAGGCATGCAACACCATACCTAAAATAGACTCTAATTGGCATAAACGAAAAGGTGTGTAGTTCCATCCAAAAGTAGGCAACGCACTGTTATTTAACTAAAATCAAAAATCGCAACAACAATAACATGCCATCAATGAACATATTCTGTCGTACAACGGAAATCAGCGGAAAAACTCATTTAACCGGTTTTGACAGAACCAAATTTTTGAGCCACCGAAGCGCAACGACGACTGATACTAAAACAAAAATTACCATACAAGTACAAAGAAAATAAATAGAAAAAAAAATTTCGTTTTTTTTAAAACACACCAACAAAATTTTTAAAGGCACTTAAATATTAATGTGCGATGAATCATTTCTACATGTCAATGGTTTTTTTTGTATTTCTGTGTCACATTAAGCATTTTTTGGGCATGCCACTGAATGAACTATTGCATCTGCCACAATATGCATGAAGCAAGTACAGGGTGGTGCAAAAGTTGAAAATTTTAAATGGACGCTTACATTTTAAAAATGTGTTCGGTTTGAATATTTGGGGTAGTCCGCTTGTCTGAAGTCTCATTTGGTTTCGCAAGGATCGGAATCTGATCCTTTCCAATCTCAACAGATCACATCAGCATTCAGGTTCCTTTTTAAAAGAAAATATTGGTATACATTTTGCATCACCTTGTGCTAAATAAATCGTCGCATATCTCATTTAGGCTCATTGCTTCACTCACCAAAAATATGCCAACAACACAGCCTCATCGATTACATCAATTTCAGCCGTAGAAGGTCATTACGAATATAAACAGTCCGTTGAAGCAAATGAAGAGTTTGATGCACTCAGTCAGCAGACACAAATTTAAATGATTGATAAATAAGCATGGAGAAAAATTGTAAAATGATATATAATGGGGGTTGTTGTCTTACATGGAATCGGGAAGCTTCGTGTTTTGGATTGAAGAACGATACAGTTCGGGTTTAATTCGTTATCAGTCGTAATAAGCAACAAGCTTTTTTCATTCATTTGCACACTTTGGCATTGTAATTCCCAACAGACTTATGAAATATTTGCAATGTATTCCAAGGTTCAGAGTAGACACTTTGACATCGATTCGTTTAGAGAGAAAATTGTTGCAATTATTTCAGGAATTCGTAAGACGACTGATATAAATAGAAGTTTGGCGATTGCATCCATAGACCTTGGATCAAGTATGTAGGTAAGTGATAGAGATTGAGAGGTGCAAGGCATCATAATCTAGATCAACCAACGAGTTGAGCGGCACAACTATCTGTGAGACTGAGTCTTACAATTTATTTTTCAAAAATAAATGATGCAAAACCACAGCTAATCTGGCGTCTAGGTCAACAAACAACAAATTGGTGACTATAAAAAAATACAATAATTGTTGCATACAACAACAACAACAATTTGCTGCTATATATTTATTAGGAACAGCAATTTTTCTTAATAAAAACATTAACCAAATTGCTGCTCTCTTACATTCACACGCACACACAAAAAAATACCCAACAATCCACCTTTGAAAAAAATAAATAAAAATGGGGCGAATGCACCACTTCCCACCAAACAACATCACAACAACAAAATGAAAGCAAAGCAAACAATTTATAATTGACAATAACGACAGCAATTGGTAAGCGGGTCGCGCGACCCACACGTCAAAAATGTCGACGCAGCATCATAAATATGCACAACAAAAACAACTTGCTTATGCAGGTTAGAGATTAGTTTTTTGAGTTACTGTATGTATGTCAGTATGCAATAGAATATAGATGTTTGTGTGTATACGTATATTCAAATATAAAACTCATGATTTTGTAAACCAGTTTTCATTGTTTTTGCTAAAATTAAAAATGATATGGCAACATTGAACATTTTCGAAGCGCTGCAATTTATAATATTTTAACAATTTTTATTACTTTCATTTAAGCTCTATTGCACACGCATTTGAAACATACGCCAACGCACGAGACTAACTTATACAATATTTATTGGGTAATAAATACAAATTTAAAATGTAAACTGCATAGAGATGTGACGAATATTCGCATGCGCCCACACCGAACTTTCGCATTCATTTGAACATTCGTACAAAGTACTTGTGAAGTTTGTTGATTATGAGAGTAACTCTGTCACGGTAATGACAATTGTCATGGTGACCATCAACTGATGAGGAACGGAGTTTCGGTCACGGTGTTAAATGTCACTGTCATTGTTTCGATCAAGAAAGCAGTCACGGTGAAGGTCACTGTTACTAACATAATTACTTTGTCCTTTTCTTTCATGTCTCCCCTTATTATAACATTTTCGGGCAAGGTAACTGTCACTGTGACGGTGATTATCATAGTCACTACTCCGTTTCAAGGTGATAGTGACTTTTCCTCCACCGATTACCGCCATGAGCTGCTCATTTTATTCGCTCCGGTCAACTGAACAGTCACTGTCCTGTCACGGTCACCGTCACTGGTGACTGATAATGTCACTGCTCCTGTGATAGTGACTTTTTTGGTCACTCACATTTCCATTCAGTGCCATAGATAGCTCTGCTCACTATCATGGTCAGTTTATTGTCACTGCTTCGATCACAGTTACAGTCACTGTCTTGGTTAGGAACAAGGTAGCCATAACCACTTGGCTGGGTGCAATAGGGCCATATGGCGCTATTTCTCAAAATTTTACAAAAACTTAAATAGCTTAATTATTAGCTTCCTTTCGTCCTAGTGAGGGTGTTACTGATAGGAGGCCCCTCCCTTTCCTACATTATTGTAATACAAATTATTGTTATTACCTTTCATAAGCTATGCACTATCCCAGTTATTTTATTATGCTTCTTCTTGCTGTAATTATAATTACTATCTGATAAGCTTTGATGAGCAATTCATAGCTGTTGGTGGTGATATCGGCGCTGTCACAACAAAAGCCGACACAAAGTTAATTACTCGCTTAGCATGGATGGATGTCATTGCTCAATACCAAACAGAAATGGATAATGGAAAAAGTTATGCCATTGTTACCAAGTTTATGCAATGGCTCATTATGTCGACGATTAATCGACGGGTGATGACTAATAATGGGCACAACTTCCACCACCACCACCATCAACACCATCAGCAAACAAATGCAATTGCTGGAAATGGCTAGAGCGTCACTGTCAAGCAAGTGATTTTATTTCACTTTGACGATCGCAAGCAGAGGCGTAGATGGGCTTGAGGAAAAGGGGTGCGATGAGCAGTGATCAAGTGATTTTTTTTCCTACATAAGACTAGGATTCGCTTAGTAAGAAATTATCCTCGGCAAAGTGACGGTTTGAGAACCTAAGACCGCTTGGTAAGAAGAACTTCCATAGCTGGAACCCCCCTTAGGAGTTGCCAACGGAATCAAACTAAGTCAGATATGCCAACAAAATAAAACTGATATCAAACGAAAGGTATTTCACGCGCTGTTTTAATAAAAATATTTATTTTCAGGGTTGCCACCTAATTCTATTATAATTTTTTTATATCAACTTTTATCTCATAAACTATTTGTCACATTTTAATAAAATTCGGTCTTTAGGTTATCTCGCACAGTCGTAGCTCTCTTACATGACTGTTCCTACTTAAGCTGATTTACGGGGTTGCCACCTAACTGAATTTTTTTTTGCAAATCGAAGGATATATGCCCATATGGATATCAAAAGAAAGGTATTTTCTGTCGTATTTCAAGCAAAATATTTATAAGTTTATTTTCCACATAGGGTTGCCACCTAATCCAAATGAAATTAAATTTATTGAGTATCTTTAATTGGGGTTAAGCTCGTAATTTACGACTGTTCTTACACTTGGAATTCAATTTCTAACTCAAAATAGGTTGCGTCCCACCCCCTTCCCCATTTTTCGTACGCCCATGCAAAACGTGCATTTTCAATGAAAATTGACAGTGTATGCCAATTTTATAAACAGACACACTTGCAACACAATGTCTTCTTCTTCTTAGGTACCTTCATTCGCACGTGCAATTGCATACATGTCAGTTGGGACAGCCATATTGGCCAAAGTAGTCGATTCAAATTATTCTCGAATGCATTCAAATTCACAACTTAATCCATAAATGTTCCACAACTGCCGCCATTTAAGCGCGCCAAGTGACTGTAAATGGGAGGGCACCATGTTACATATTTGGCGGATAGTGATAGCTTTTATAGGCGCATAACTAGCTGTGTGTGTCGTCGCCTACTAAGGCAATCTGTTTTCCACACACATACACCATGCACCCATCTAGGTGAACATATACATATGTGGACTAGAATGGAAATTTAGCGAGAGAACTGTATCAAAATGAATCGATCACGTTTCGCGGTGTACGTGATGAGCTCAAGTTAAACGAGCACAAATTGCAGGTTGGGTTGTTGGAGAAGGGTTTGTTTTGTGAATGACGCATCTAGAGTTGAAGAACTTTGATTCAAGGAAAAATCTAGATGGCCTGGCTGATTTCTAGACGTCGATGGTGAGAGAGAGCCCAACTTTGAGCTCTTGGGGTATCTGCTTAAAGCTATACTGATCATCACAAATATAAAACCCTCAGCCACTTTTTAAATAATATTGAGGAGTGCCTATAAAATTAAATAAAAAATATTGCCTGCGTTTTTACTGTCACTGTGATTGCTTAAACATGGTAACAGTGACCGATGAGTGACTGAGTGATTGTTTTATAATTCTGTCTGATCGTTAATACTTTTATCTCACAATCATTTAAGCTATACAGTAAAAAAAAATATTGCAATTCTACTGTCACTGTCGCTATAAGAAAACGGCAACAGTGATTTTTTATCTGACTGCTACTTTTTAACTGCCGTGCTTATTGTTTTTTTATTCTGAATTTTTTTTTAAATCAGTCACTTTGGGGAGTAGTGACAAAGTCACTGTGACTTACATGCTTCCCACCTCTATTTAAATTAATAAAAGAATTTTACTAACCTGATCACATATTATGTCCCATTTCTTTTCATCATCATAATTCTTAAGCAATTTCGCTTTATCTGGCGGCAAGTCCATGGAAGCCTGTAAGAAAACAAATAAAATCGTTGGTTATAATAAATTGTACCGTTAAATGAAAAAATGTGACAAATTCTTTGCTTGTAATTGCAATAAAAATTGTAGGAGGAAACTCGTAAAAAAATGCATAAAAAATGTTCTTCACTTGGATTGAGTAATAAAAATTGTGACAGCAAAGGGCTCACTCGGTAACTGTTTTTGTAATAATTTTCAAACAAAAAAAAATATTCGAACTATGGCTTGCATTTAATTTTCATGACATTTTCAAACATTATTATTACGTGCATTGTTGGCATTTTGTCACACCTTTAAAAATATAAAAAAAAACTATTAACTTCACTGAATGCATTGCCATAACTTCCACATTGACAAAGCAATTATCGTACGGCATAAACTGCAACAAAAAAAAAAATATGTACAGTGTGGCATAAAAGTGTGCGGAAAGTATTTTTCGTACAGCTGGAAGATTAAACAACAACGACAAGTTTTAATGTTTTTCTCTGTATGTTTGTTCGCGCATCACTCAAGATCGGCTGAACAGAATTGAATATAGTTTTCACCGATATATTTCTATACATCTAATTTAACATTTAGAACATATTTTATCTTTTGGAAAGTTAATTCCATCTGTACCGATGTCTCTTCATAATACATATTAAATAAACATTTTTTTATTTTTAGTCTTGATAACTTTAATTGGAGTCCATCGAAGAAACACATCAAAAAAGGAAATAATTTTCCCAAGCATAGAAAAACATTAAAAAAAGCTTTTCTGAATATTTTGCCAAGGCACTGTATGTGTATGAGCTTGCTTACTTTTAAGGCGGGCTGTCTAATTGCAATGAAGCTAGCTATATCTAACCTAAATATTTGCAATCTTTATTCTATATTGTATACAATTCCGTATCAGCTCGTTCGTTAACATCAACAAATAAATAAAAATGTTGGATTTTATTGCGATAGTTGCATGAAGAAGCCGATTTTTTCCCCAAACACTTATCGACTTGTGAATAAAATAATAATAAATAACATGTAAGATATTTTAATATAATATAAAAATTTTAAATAAATAAGTAAAAAATTTAAATTTTATTTGAAAATTATAAGTGAACTTGTCGCTTGAGAGATGGCAACCAAAAATATTTTTATTATTGTTAAATTGAAGGGATTGGAAAAATTTATTGACATAAAAAAAATTTATTCAGAAAAACACTAAATGTTGAAAAATTAAAAAATAGAAAAAAATATATTAAAAGCAATAACAAAAAAAGTTTACTGGGAAACAAAAAAAAAAATTACAAAGTGATAACAATTTAAAAAAAAGTTAAAGAAATCATAAAAAAAATTAAATAACACAAAAAAAAACGAAAAAGTAAAAAATAATACAAAAATGCGAAAAATCTGAGCAAAACATACTAAAAAACACAAAAAATTAAACAGAAATATATAAAAACCCAGTTCTAATAATAAAAAATGCCGAATAAAATTAAAAAAATAATAATAAGAAAATTGGAAAACAAGGCAAAGTAACTAAATAGCAAAACAAATAATAAAAAATAATAAAGAAAGAGTAAAATAATAAAAAAAAAATACTCACAACAAAAAATTAAAACAAAAAAATATATCAAAGAATATAAAAAAATAAAGAAATTTAAAAAAATAGAGAAATTTAAAAAAATAAAGAAATAAAAAAGAAATAAATCAAAAGTATATAAAAATAATAACAAAATAAAAAAACATCAAAAAAAATTGTGAAAGAAATAAAAATAAATTATTCATAAAATATAAAATGTTTTGAAATTAAAGTCCGCTAACGGAACGGAAAAGCAGCTAAAAACGTTTTTAAGAGCAAATCTACATATATTCATAAAGTGCAAGCATGGTAGTTTTAAAACTTGATGCCATTTTTTGCTCCACTACTGTACATATGTATCTTTGTACAGAATTTTATTAAAATAAAAACATGTTGTCCATGAGTCTTCCTAGCTAAAGTAATTTTAAAATGCATTATTATGACTTTAATCATATTTAAACTTGATAATAAATATTTTTCTTATCTGAAAAAAATCAAGAGGCATACTAAACCGTTAATTATCTAACAGTTAATATTATTTATAATCTGTCTGTAAGCAGTGAGGCCCAGAGCTTGTTCAGTGCTTTGATATCTTGATTTCAACTGTGATTTTATGAAATAATCTTTTAAAATACTCGAAAGGTGTCTCGACGACCTCAAGTGGACAGATTAGATATTTCCGTTGGTTGTAACTCAATCAACTTGTCTGATGAGTTTAGTCAATAAGCGAGTAAATAAGCAATTTATTCGACGAAGCATTTAATACACTAATGCACTTACAATTTTATTGTTGTCAACTTAGGTGATATTAGTATAACTTAATAGGTCAACTAACCACTTCATAAATAGCTTAGGTGTTCGAAGCTGTAAATGATTCTGCCAAAGGCTACTAAATAAAAAAAATAAAAAAAATAAAAAAAAAGGTCGTTGATGCAATATTTAAGAGACAGATATTTATGAGTTCATCTCAGATATGCACAATTAAATAAGACAGTTGTATCCCATATCAGCTGTTTGAGTTTTGTATTAAACAATTAACTATGTCAAATATGACAAGTGAGACTAAATAAGAAGAAGCACATGGCAAACTTGCAACGTAGTTCGGAACATATTCAGATCGCAATATATGGAATGGTTCTGCTTAACTTTTACATGATCTAAACTGTGCATTCTAAAGAATTTGAAATTGATTCCGCTAGGTGGCGCAAGGTTCTAGAAATTTAAAATTTTAGTTTTTTAACCGATGCAATTCATTATTCTTACGGAGAATAACATTTTTACTGAATTAAAAATGTAATAGAAGCCAAAATTACAGATTTCAGTATTTTTATCTGTATGTCTGCATGTTTGTTTGTGCATCAATCAAGATCTGTTGACTAGAATTCAATATAATTTTCATCAAAGCATTGCTAGGTGTCCAACTTAAAGTATAAGATCCATTTAGTCGCCCTAAAATACTTTACTAGGCAGTACACAGTGGTGGCAATATAAGTAAACTGAAAATATCGGAATATTAAAAACATTTTGGGTAGAGGGTTTGAAGTGAGTTTCTGATGAACTGAAGACTTGTAACTTTGATCAATGTTTAGAATACTATGACATTCAAATTGCAAAAAAAAAATCCGCTAGGTGGCGCACAGATCGATTAATTTAGAAAATTCACACTGACGATTGCTTATAGCACGAAAAAAGAGTACAAAAAAATGATGTGAAAAAATTTGTTTACTCCTTTTTTCATTTCCATAAATACTTGAAAATCTAAGAAATCTCATGGAACTTCCATTCCTATTGTAAACATCACGCATCCATACAAGTTTGAAATCATCACTCATTACATTACTCACAAATTATCATTTCATTAAGTATCTCTTCAATAAAGAAAAACACCCACAATTGAAATTAAGTGCCCAAAATTCGCGCTTATTCAAAAAACAATCATTTTTTTTTATATAAAAAGATAAACTGAAAAAAACGCCCACATAAATGGACTACAGATGTTTATTTATATCGTCATATCCACATTGATGTGCTACAAACTCCAATTGACCCATTTCAAAAAACCACATTTTTAATAGCATAAAGCTCTAATCATACTTTTATTGCTTCAAAAAAAAATATATATATATTTTGAAGTGCCAAAAAAAAATTTGGTTTAAGTATCACAACGCATAAATTTAATCATAATGGCATAGCTAATGTGCCAGCACATACATATTTCAATACATATTCACATTGTACGAGTAGATACTTTATGCTCAGCTAAGCTTTGAAGATTTTGCAAAATAATACGCTGACTCACATCATTTCCCCATAAGTGATATTTAACGCTCATCGCATCGCGTCATCAATATCTTAGCAACTTCTCGACTGCCCAGCCCCACAGTTACAATAACAACATATTAGACATACAAATTCTAAGGAATCTCGCTTCAAAACATTCTACATACAACTTCTAAAACGCTGAGTGCTGGAAAAAAGGCAAATATACACGATTTTTTTTTATTGTTGTTGTTGTTAATTTGCTTTCTGTTTGGTTTGTGGATTATTTATTACGTTTGCAGTCATAAAGTGTGGAGGAAAAAAGCTTTTAGCGTCACTGTGTTTTCTTTCTTTTATAACTTGTTCTTGTTTTCTTCTATAAACTTTTTTGTTGCTGTTGTTATATGTATTATTTTTTCTTGTTGTTGTTATTTTATACGCTTTCGTTGTTTATATTATATACATTTGTTTATAAACAAATGTGTTTACTCTTGGATATACGGCGTTGTGTATATATGTATGTATGTCGGATCACATGGTACCCCCCGTACTGAAACACCAAAGTACTCAAAAAATATGCTGGTTGGTAACTAGTTAAACTCTACATCAAATGGCACTAGTTCGAAAAATTCCACATTTACTCCAAGTAGATAAAAATTCAAAGCTTTGGAGGATAATGACTACGAATATCGATAGTATACGAAACCTAATCGATAATTTTGTCTTTATATGCCGATATTCTCTGTACCGATATATTATCGATACATTTTACAATATTTTTAATACCGAAATCCTGCGACTCAAACAATCATATCGATAATCAAGCCATTCAATTTCGATATTAGTTATGTGAATCGAGTATAGCATAATCGATAATTTTGCCGTTAAATATCGATATTCTATTTTTAAAGTTTATAATAATCGATATCTAAGCGCAATTTTTTAATTTAAATGTCGATATTCTATCGATAGAGTATATATTAATCGGTGCATAGCAATAATTGTACCGTTATATACCGATAATATGTTTGTAAAATATATAATTATCGATATGCTATGAATTGTTTATTATAATCGATATCATATTAAACTTTTGCTTTAGAAACCTATATTCTATCGATACTTTTCGATGGGCAAAACAAAGTTTGCTTATTAGTCTAGTTGCGAACTAGTTTTCAACTAGTTGCTTTGGCTGCTGGGTATATACTCATTATGTAAACAGGTCCGTAAGTATGGATGTGCCCGTGTAAACGATTCATCAAATCACACACTTTTCTGATTGTTAATGCTTTTGATACTTATCAGTTGGAACCATTCGTTGTGAGCTTAATAAATATTTAAAATAAATAAACTTACATACATATGTACATATGCATGTATGAATGTGTATATGATCTTATGTGCACATGTCCAATTGTATTTACTTGGACTACTTTATAGGATATTGATTCGTTAAAAATCATTCAGTTTTTTATTGAGATTCCAGGTTGCGCCGGAAGTGTCTGGGAGAAGTAAAATGTAAAAAAGTTGGAAATATTTGCATACATATTTACATTGCTTCAGAAGTACGTACATATGTACATATGTGCGTTTATAAATCTCTTTGTTCAGATATCAAAATATGGACAATGATTTATAATACCCAATAAACATTCACATGCATCACCCTTGTGAGTAAAGAAATATTTCAAAAACTATCCAGCATAGTCGTTATCGGCTAGAATTGTGACTAGGTATGTAACTTACACTAAATTTCCGCAAAAAAAATAATCGTTAGCCTTCGGTGTGTTTATCTAGTTCCAGAATCACTACCCAACAGTGAGAAATCCAATATGGCACGCATCTAGAAAAAATTCAGAATATAACCTCAACCAAAGCCCTGAAAATGTTATTTACATGAAAAAATCCATCAACATAAGAGTAATCGTTATCGTAGCCGTAACGGTAGAAATAATAAGTAAGAGTAAACTGTACTCGCTAAGTTGTTTAGTTCAACAAAACGGGTATCATGATTTTCGACATTGCTAAGGTTACGTATTATAGTTACGGTTACGGTGATGGTTACGTACATATGTATGTATATGGTTATGGTTACGGTTACATTCATGGTTACGTATGTACATATATGGTTATGGTTACGGTTATGTTTATGGTTACGGTTACGGTTACCTTTATGTTTATATTTCTGAGTATGTCTACTGTTAAGCTTACGTTTATGGTTATGTGTACGGTTATGGTTACGGTTACGGTTATGGTTACGTGTATGGTTATTGATCCGTGACCGTCTATTGCTTTGATTCTAGTAACAACTACGATGCTTTCACACCAAAATTCGTTTGTACTTTCTACTGACAACTTTTTCTTTACGGTAAGTATTATATCACTTGTTCTTTGACCCACTGTACGTCTATCTGTATTGGATCTAAATAAGTACCCAAGGTGCATTAAGAGAACTTAAAAGCGCACGTGTGACTTACCTACCTTTTGTGTTGTTACTTTTTTTATGAAGCTTAATTAAGCTGTTGGTACTTGTTACTCTTGCTAGCTTGTGTAACCCGAATAAAGTTGGGTAAGATTTCATACTCATAGATATACATATGTACACACATACATTTACAACACAATGCAAGCACATACATAAGCTAACATAATCAAGGTGGTATTGACATAACCGTACTACTTAACAAGCTATTGTAATGAAAAATTCTTGTCGATGAAGTTGTCGCTTTTCGCTTTCTATAAAAGAGTTGAACGCTGATTTGCTTGTTTGTTTTTTCTTTTGTCTTTGGTGTGTCAATTAAGTGGCGTTTGTGGTGTTGTTGGTAGTTATTTTTTTTGCCTTTGCTTCTTAATTGTTTTTTTTTTGCTTTGTTTTTATTTTTTTTTTTCATATGGTGTTTTTTTATTGTTGCTGCTTTTATTTTTCATGTTGTTTTCCGTTGTCATGTTGTCTAGCTTATCAACATTCTTTTCTGGCACAATAAAACATGAAGTGTCACCAGCAAAAAGAAAACAAAACAACCACAACAACAAAGGCAAGGGAAACACGAGTTTACTCATGGCATGCTCGCGTGTCTCAATTATCGGCATTGCGGGTTCTACCCTTCCTCCTCACACAACCTTGTACAATTGTAATAGCAGTTTTCTTTGTGAGATTTTCGTTTAAATTGCTTGCGAAAAAACACACTCGAACACAAAAACTGGTAAACTCAAATGTGTTGTAATTACTGAAGATGCTATGTCAATAATTGACACAAATTATTTTAAAGATCTTGTTTCGATACAAATACGACTTCGAGTTGAACAACAACAGGGCTTCTTTACCTATCGTGTCCATGTCAGCTTCCATTTTATTGTTGCTTGCCATAAATGAAGAAAAAAGCACTCAACATAATTGACAAACTATCGAGTTGAGGCAGGAATGCAGCACATTTGAGTTCCATTTACATTTAGTACACATTTTTTTTTATCATCTGCTTACGTCTTTATTATCATTTTATTGTAAAAATCGTAGGTATGTTTGAGAGTATGTACAGTTGTGTGCAAAACTTGAGTATAACGTATCGATAATCAAATATCTAAAAGCTGAAAAGCGAAGTGTCTAAATTGTCTAAAAAATTCTGCGGTCTACTAAAATTTTCCACGCAACTGTATGTATGTATTTCAAATTTTGTGACTCCCGAGCAAACACATCTTCGCGTGCCAAGTACGCTAATGATTTAATGCATTTTATAGAACCAGTTGTGTGTAGTTTTATATGAAGAATAGCAATAAAATGAAGCAAATGTTCGGATGTAAAAACGAAGCAACTGAACTCTGAAGAAAGAAAGGAACACTTGTTACATTCAATTTTTTTCGCTGATAATTCAATTTATTCGATCGTTTTTATTGGTGTCAAGGAATGAGATGATCATAAATATTGCATTCACTTTAATTGCGCTTATAGACATACATACATTCATAAATATTTATTTAAACTACTTACTCAAATGACGTTACGGAGATGAAATGACATTGGATAGAAAAAGGTCCATAAAGCTAGCAGAGCAAAGTTAGCAGAACAAAAAACTAACTTATGGACAATGATGTGCTCCAAATGTGCTAATTAAGTGCCCTAATCCCAAAAAATGTGCTCCTCTATTTTTGTCAAAAAATGATGTTCTGCTAGCTTTAGGCTAAAGCTAGCAGAGCAATATGCGTAAACAGTGAAACAAGACAGTTAGCGCAAATGTTATTGTGCAGAAATTATGTGCTCCAAATGTGCTCTTGAAATAACCTAACCCCAAAAAAATTGCTCCCCTTTTTTTAAAAAAAAATTCATGTTCTGCTAGCTTTAGGCTAAACCTAGCAGAGCAATATGCGTAAACAGTGAAACAAGACAGTTCGCGAAAATGTAATTATGCAGAAATTATGTGCTCCAAATGTGCTCTTGAAATAACGTAACCCCAAAAAAATTGCTCCCCTTTTTTAAAAAAAAATTCATGTTCTGCTAGTTTTAGGCTAAACCTAGCAGAGCAATATGCGTAAACAGTGAAACAAGACAGTTAGCGCAAATGTAATTATGCAGAAATTATGTGCTCCAAATGTGCTCTTGAAATAACCTACCCCCAAAAAAGATGCTCCCCTTTTTTTAAAAAAAATTTCATGTTCTGCTAGCTTTAGGCTAAACCTAGCAGAGCAATATGCGTAAACAGTGAAACAAGACAGTTAGCGCAAATGTAATTATGCAGAAATTATGTGCTCATTAAGTGCCCATCCCCGCAAACAGAAAACGAATATATGTGTATAGCAATAGAAATTAATTTATTCAGTATTTAGTGACTTTTTTGAAAATTAACATGCTTGGACAACATAGCATTGTGTCTCCTCTAGTTTTTTCATTGTCTTGCAAATCGTCGAATTCTGTCCATTTTCCGTCAGGACGGGGGCAAATGGCAGTGTAGTGCCCGACTCCCATTTTTCGTGGCTTGACGTTCAACAAAGCGCCACAACTTTGTTTTGGGATTATAGGTACTGCACACATGTATGTACATATGTAAATATACTTTCCTATTACTAGTTTTGCGATCGAATTGCGCAGTCCGCGAAACATTGCAGCAGAGACAAACAATGCGTAAAGGATACAAGATTTCAGTCGCGGGGGTTTAATTTTGCCAGACAACCACTCATACATTTGCACAAAACCATTAAGCCAAGGTGATGACAATATTTGTTTTTTTGCCCCTCGCACTTGTCATTCAAGCTGACCAGCTATGATCGCTACTGCGCTAGTTTTTTGAGGGTAGGTTATTTCAAGAGCAGATTTGGAGCACATAATTTCTGCATAATTACATTTGCGCTAACTGTCTTGTTTCACTGTTTACGTATATTGCTCTGCTAGGTTTAGCCTAAAGCTAGCAGAACATGAATTTTTTTTTGAAAAAAGGGGAGCATCTTTTTTGGGGGTAGGTTATTTCAAGAGCACATTTGGAGCACATAATTTCTGCATAATTACATTTGCGCTAACTGTCTTGTTTCACTGTTTACGCATATTGCTCTGCTAGGTTTAGCCTAAAGCTAGAAGAACATGAATTTTTTTTTGAAAAAAGGGGAGCATCTTTTTTGGGGGTAGGTTATTTCAAGAGCACATTTGGAGCACATAATTTCTGCATAATTACATTTGCGCTAACTGTCTTGTTTCACTGTTTACGCATATTGCTCTGCTAGGTTTAGCCTAAAGCTAGCAGAACATGAATTTTTTTTTGAAAAAAGGGGAGCATCTTTTTTGGGGGTAGGTTATTTCAAGAGCACATTTGGAGCACATAATTTCTGCATAATTACATTTGCGCTAACTGTCTTGTTTCACTGTTTACGCATATTGCTCTGCTAGGTTTAGCCTAAAGCTAGCAGAACATGACATTTTTTTTAAAAAAAGGGGAGCATCTTTTTTGGGGGTAGGTTATTTCAAGAGCACATTTGGAGCACATAATTTCTGCATAATTACATTTTCGCTAACTGTCTTGTTTCACTGTTTACGCATATTGCTCTGCTAGGTTTAGCCTAAAGCTAGCAGAACATGACATTTTTTTTAAAAAAAGGGGAACATCTTTTTTGGGGTTAGGTTATTTCAAGAGCACATTTGGAGCACATAATTTCTGCATAATTACATTTTCGCTAACTGTCTTCTTTCACTGTTTACGCATATTGCTCTGCTAGGTTTAGCCTAAAGCTAGCAGAACATGACATTTTTTTTAAAAAAAGGGGAGCATCTTTTTTGGGGTTAGGTTATTTCAAGAGCACATTTGGAGCACATAATTTCTGCATAATTACATTTTCGCTAACTGTCTTGTTTCACTGTTTACGCATATTGCTCTGCTAGGTTTAGCCTAAAGCTAGCAGAACATGAGTTTTTTTTTTTAAAAAGGGGAGCAATTTTTTTGGGGGTAGGTTACTTCAAGAGCACATTTGGAGCACATAATTTCTGCATAATAACATTTGCGCTAACTGTCTTGTTTCACTGTTTACGCATATTGCTCTGCTAGGTTTAGCCTAAAGCTAGCAGAACATGACATTTTTTTTAAAAAAAGGGGAGCATCTTTTTCGGGGTTAGGTTATTTCAAGAGCACATTTGGAGCACATAATTTCTGCATAATTACATTTTCGCTAACTGTCTTCTTTCACTGTTTACGCATATTGCTCTGCTAGGTTTAGCCTAAAGCTAGTAGAACATGAAATTTTTTTAAAAAAAAGGGGAGCAATTTTTTTGAGGGTAGGTTATTTCAAGAGCACATTTGGAACACATAATTTCTGCATAATAACATTTGCGCTAATTGTCTTCTTTCCTTGTTTACGCATATTGCTCTGCTAGGTTTGGGGGTAGGTTACTTCAAGAGCACATTTGGAGCACATAATTTCTGCATAATTACATTTTCGCTAACTGTCTTGTTTCACTGTTTACGCATATTGCTCTGCTAGGTTTAGCCTAAAGCTAGCAGAACATGACATTTTTTTTAAAAAAAGGGGAACATCTTTTTTGGGGTTAGGTTATTTCAAGAGCACATTTGGAGCACATAATTTCTGCATAATAACATTTGCGCTAACTGTCTTCTTTCACTGTTTACTCATATTGCTCTGCTAGGTTTAGCCTAAAGCTAGCAGAACATGAATTTTTTTTTAAAAAAAAGGGGAGCAATTTTTTTGGGGGTAGGTTATTTCAAGAGCACATTTGGAGCACATAATTTCTGCATAATAACATTTGCGCTAACTGTCTTCTTTCACTGTTTACTCATATTGCTCTGCTAGGTTTAGCCTAAAGCTAGCAGAACATGAGTTTTTTTTAAAAAAAAAGGGGAGCAATTTTTTTGGGGGTAGGTTACTTCAAGAGCACATTTGGAGCACATAATTTCTGCATAATTACATTTTCGCTAACTGTCTTGTTTCACTGTTTACGCATATTGCTCTGCTAGGTTTAGCCTAAAGCTAGCAGAACATGACATTTTTTTTAAAAAAAGGGGAACATCTTTTTTGGGGTTAGGTTATTTCAAGAGCACATTTGGAGCACATAATTTCTGCATAATTACATTTTCGCGAACTGTCTTGTTTCACTGTTTACGCATATTGCTCTGCTAGGTTTAGCCTAAAGCTAGCAGAACATGAATTTTTTTTTAAAAAAAGGGGAGCAATTTTTTTGGGGGTAGGTTACTTCAAGAGCACATTTGGAGCACATAATTTCTGCATAATTACATTTTCGCTAACTGTCTTGTTTCACTGTTTACGCATATTGCTCTGCTAGGTTTAGCCTAAAGCTAGCAGAACATGACATTTTTTTTAAAAAAAGGGGAACATCTTTTTTGGGGTTAGGTTATTTCAAGAGCACATTTGGAGCACATAATTTCTGCATAATTACATTTTCGCGAACTGTCTTGTTTCACTGTTTACGCATATTGCTCTGCTAGCTTTAGCCTAAAGCTAGCAGAACATCATTTTTTGACAAAAATAGAGGAGCACATTTTTTGGGATTAGGGCACTTAATTAGCACATTTGGAGCACATCATTGTCCATAAGTCAGTTTTTTGTTCTGCTAACTTTGCTCTGCTAGCTTTATGGACCTGATAGAAAAGCTGGAGAGATATTGTAAGTACGAATGTTAGGGTGTCTCGTTTTTGAAGAGTAAGTTTTTTTGTCGCTTCTGATAATATATAAATCACTCATCGATTCCAACTCCATATGAAGGGGCTAAATATTTGTATTATTTTGGTAGGGGGATGAACTTAATTAAAAAAAAAACTATTGTATGGCCCTGAGCCACAGACAGGATCTTTTCGGAGTTATTAAATTTAAAATTTTTTTTTCAGACCACCTAAAGCGCCTCCCGAGCCCCCGAACGTCGATCCTGTTGCTGATTACTAACTTTGCACTGCCACTGAGCACACCAAATTGTAAGCAAGAAAAAAATAAAAATGTTCAGACCACCCGAACGTATATAAAACTTAGGAATTAAGAATGTTAATTGATGTTGTAAAAGAAATTGAAATTGGATTAATTGAGATGCAACTGTGTAAATTTGTGTTTTATGGCATTTTACAATTTGCATAATTACTAGATCAAGTGCAGTACGGCCATAATTAACTCTACACTGCGCGATTCAAGGGGCTGCACACAAATCGATGGCTGATGCCTTTTTTTTTGGATTCTCATATTTTTATGATTATTACAATATAAATCTTTTTTTTTAATTTTTCATTAAATTCTTTTTTCAATTTTTTTTAGTTTTTCTTTAAATTCAAATTTTTCTTTTTTTTTAGTTTTTCTTTAATTTTTTTTTTTTTTAATTTTCTTTAATTTTTTTTTTTTAAATTTTCTTTAATTTTTTTTTTTTAAATTTTCTTTAATTTTTTTTTTTTAAATTTTCGTTATTGAGATTTTACACAAACAACAAGCTTGTGTTTTTGGTCTTTATATTTCAAGTATCCTGGTTCGAAACGAGCTATAGACCTATTAATAATTTTTTCTGCAGCGAAAAATTATTGTTGTTTTTGGGTTTCTTAATAATTTTTTATTAATTATTAAAAGTTTTTTGTTGAGTTGAACAGGAAAAATTTAGAGACAACCGCCATAGCTTTTCTTATAGATCCATTTCGGAAGTTGCTAACTTCACTCATCAGAGAAATTTTGGCACGCATTGCTAACTATTAAGCTAACAATACGCTGGGTTTTTTGCCTTCTAAACGCCCTGTTCAATCAACTCTTTACCAATTCATGTACCAACAACGCCATTTGACGTTTTAGATTTGGTGTCATGATGGATTTTTTGCAAGTCTGCTTTTCTTTAATTTTTTTTTTATTTCAAATTTTGTTTTTAATTATTTTTTAAATTTTTTTGGAATTTTGCTTCAAAATTTTTTTTCGTTTCTTAAATTTTTTTTTTGGAATTTTTTTTTTAAATAATTTTTGAAATTTTTTCTCATTTTTAGTTATCTTTAAAAAATTTTTTTTTACATTCTTTTTTTTTCTTAAATTTTTTTCTCATTTTGAATTTTTTATTTTTCTTCATTTTGATTTTTTTTTTGCATTTTGAATTTTTTTTTTCTTCATTTTTATTTTTTATCTTTTTTTTTTTATTTTTTTAAGGAGACATTTTTTAATTCGGTCTAATATCGTACCTCAACCTTCTCGGTGGAACCTTTAGGCTGCCGAAAAAAAATTCAGGTATTACAAAAAAAATTATTTTAAAGCTCCACGTTACTCACAATTTTAGAATAATTCGCATTGCTCATAATTTATTCTAAAATTGTCTCTTAATCAAAAAAGGCAACAAGCAGGTAATTAGGTTTTTACCCTCACGTAATGAGCTCCTAATTCAGTTTAATAGTTCAACGCTTGCTATGGTTTGCCTTCTAATCTTCTCTAATTCTACATCATAAATTCAAATTAACATTGAAATGACGAAATTGTTCTGTGAAGCTTTGAAATCCCAACAAAAAACACGTTTCCGTTTCATATTTCTTGTTTTTGTATTATTTCACTTTTTTGTTTGACAATATTTGGCTCGCGTTTGGTATGTAGGAGAGGTGGTTCAAAAGTAGTCTACGTTTTCTGGATGGAAAAACAAACATAAATACAGGGTGGTTATATTTTAATACGTTTTTTAAACTTTCCGGAGTCAGAACTACATATGTATATCGACAGAGCCAAATGAGTAGCTTGCGACTTGTCTAATAAATTTTTTGATTTGCTAAAAATTATCCATTTATGAACCACCCTGTGCTTGCTACTGCGTAGGAGTGTGTGCAAAAGTCAACGAGCACAGATAATGATTGAAAACCAAAAAGGGGGTTTGTTTATTGTCCACTGATTGTTTATTATATTTTGTTGTTCTTTTTTTCCTTTGCTGCATGAATCAGTGACCACAAATCGAACGTAAAAGTAACCAGCTCAAAACAAAACAAAAAGCAAAAAATAAAAATAACAACAAAGTAGCCCCACGCATTCAAAGCAAAAAGGAGTGTTATGGGTACATAAATTTGCAAAAAAAAAATACAAAACAAAAAAAAAAATAAAAATATTAACCACCAACAGCGCCTAACAATGTCAACAACAACAGCAGCACAAACCCACCGGACGTGTCCATTTGAATTTATTGTATAAAAGAATGAATGGAATAGAAATAAATTAAGTAATTTTAATACAATATTTTTCCATATATGCGTATGCTACATACAAACACAATATATTTATTTACATATTCATGCATGCGTTATTGTTGTAAATGGGGTGAGCCACTATGCCTAATGGTGCTATCTAACTTACTTGACTTTGAAAGCTCCTAAAGCTTTTTTCAGGAATATGATTAGTAACTGCTTTAAACAGCTAGGGATGGAACAAACTTGTCTCAAGCTTGCCAGCACTTGTTGTCATAGTAAATAGTACATGTGAAAATAAAAAAGCACTTTAAAAGCTTTATCCATGCAATAAGCTTTTTCAACGGTTCGATTTAATATTTTCCAGTTAAAGTTAAGCGATCTTCTCACAAAAATAAGACAGGGTTTTCAAAAGCTCTTGTTAGAGCTTTAAAGCTTCCAAAGACTGGTAGCTAACAGTATGTGAGAAAAAAGAAAATATAGTTGAGTTTAATAAATACTATCTACATTTAAATAAAATGCTATTTCAGAAGTTATAAAATGAGCTAAGAAAAGTTTAAATGTGTCTCGTAAAAGCTCAAATCAATAGCTGAGCGGAACATCTCATAATTGCTTTCAAGTTTCAGCTTAACATCTATTCAGTTAGGGATTTCTAAGGTTTCTTTGTGTGGAAGTTGAAATGTCGTTTTCTTTTTTTAAGATTTTTTGCCGAATTGTCCGGAGCTTTTTTATACAAAGATTTAAGAAGTGTATTGCATTCTTTTTTTATTATTTTAAAAAATCTAAAACGTAATAATCAAAAGAAAAATTCACTCTGAGCTGTGCTTTGATTTAAAACTTGAAAGTTTTAGAGCTTTTTGAGCTTACTATCGTCACAATTTTTCAGAGCTTTTTTCATACAAAAAGTGAAGCAGTTTTTTGAATGATTTTATTCTTTTTGTTCTAAAATTATATACTATTTTTTTAAATAAAAATTTACTCCTAGCCGTGCTTTGAATTATAAATTCAAGATTTCAGCATTTCTCTTCAGTTTTGAGCTTTTATGCTTCAAAATAAAAACTGAAAGCTCTATTCAATAAGAATTTTGAACCTTTGTAAAAAAAAGCTTTGGCAAAAGCTTAATCTGACGTAACTTTAAAAGCTTCCCGAACAGCTGTTAAAATTGCTCAATAAAATTTAAAGCCGAATGCGACTCAGAAATGTATTAAACTCATTATTTTACTCCAAAAAAAAAAAAACAACTAATTGCAGCACAAAGCCCATTCAATGCTCCCCTACATAATTAATTTTTTTTGTTTGCTGCTTTGTGTTTTTCTGCATAACTACAACATCTGCACAAATCAACCAAGCGATTTAAAAACTGTGAGCTGTACTGAAAAAGTTTAACCAACAAATGAAAAAGCAGCCATGCCCATTTTCCGCTGTGCTCATGCATATGGGCATTTTCACAAAAAGGTCAACCACAAGTGCAAAACTCAAACTGTTCCTGAAAACTTTTTGTTGATGTATAATAAATCTCAAATGTTTTTACTTTATAAATATAAACAAATTTTTATTTTCTTTTAATTTTGAGCCGAAATATACAACGAGTATACAAAATGTACAAAAATCTAACTCTTTTGACCAAATATACCTATTTTATTTCCGTGTTATATTCCCTTATTCAAAGTAATACTATGATGTTTTTATAATTTAAAAGTCTTCTACTCATAGTAACATAATGTTTAACAAGCAGACAGACTTAGTGGAGATCGAATAACGGTAGTTTTTTTTTGATTACTTCTGCTTACATTCGCATGTCGCGTCCGTTACCGAAAAACAGCATTTATTGTTCTCATTAGTGCAAAAAGTGTTGAAGTGTAAATTGCTTTCAGACTTTAAGCAAATAAATTATTTCACTTAAGAAAAGTAGCCATTGACTCTCGGCAAAAGCGATTAATAAAATTTATCGGTGTTTGAAATTCGTCGCGTCCGTTACCACAAACCTTAAATATTAAATAAATTCGTAGAAATTGAACAAGAGCTAAATTTTATAGATGGCAAAAACGGCAAAAGAAACAAGAAAAGCAATAGCAATGAAATATAGAGAGAAAAATAAAAAAAATTTAAATTTATTGAAGTTGCTCGGACCGCCTATTCAATAAAGAAAAAAATTAAAATAGACCATACTAAAAACTAATAACTTTCTTCTTAATTTTGTAAGTCGTTTTTACTATAATGTTACTTGAGTTTTTATTTTAAATAAAATTGAAGTGTTCAAATAAAAAAAATTCTATTTCTTAACTCATGGAAAATTTTGTCGCGTCCGTTATGTCGCGTCCGTATCTCTTCTATACTCAATTGAAAAAAAACTAAGAGAAAATTATCACATTTCATAAACCTACGAATATCAGTCATCTGTTCGCATTTATTAACATGTATATTGTATATACATAAAAATCCGTAATTTGCTAAATTTTATATATTTATGAATGCGCCTCAAAAAAACTTCTATTTTTTGTCGCGTCCGTATCACTTTATAATTGCTTATAACTACGCACTTATTCGTAAAAGATCCTCCCCGTATATATTAAACTATAGCACTCCGTCAGCCCTTTAAAACAATATCAACATATGTAAACTTTTACTTTGTCTTCATTGTTTCGGACGCACTTAAAAGCGTGCAAATGTCGCGTCCGTTACCGTGGAAATGCCCATATGGTTCATATTTTTTTTTTTTTTTTATTGTAGTACTTTAATCAGTGCATAACCCTCGAGAGCCAAGCTTTTTTTTTTTGCTAAACAGTTGGCTTGCAACAACAATAAACAAATGCAGACATCGTCCAAAGAGAGTTCATGTTTTGAATTCAACATGTGTTTCAATGGCGTTTCCAGATAAACAATAAAATTCATTATTTAACTGCTCCCACAACACGAACAGCAGTCAGTCCCAATTCTTATTAGATTTTTTTTGTTGTTTGTATGTAGTGGATACAGTGAGTCATAAAAGTGTGCGTGCAGCGTTTTTTTTTTGTGTTTTGTCTTTGCTGATTTCAAGAGATCAAGTTGTTTCAGTTGTTGCTGAAGTGAGCTCGATTTGCAGTTGGTTTTTCAAAAAGTGGCACAGGGCGGCTAGGCCAAATGACCTAAGTTAAGTATTGCTACAACAACAACAAAAACAGCAACAATATAATTTAATAAGTTCGCAGCAGCTTGTTTCGTGTTATTTCTACATCAGTTCTCTCAACACTCATCCTACTGTTGACCATATTTTATAGGCTTTTATGGACCGAGCTCAACCAGATCGTCTCACAGAAGCGCTTGGAAACTTTCATTTTTAAGAGGTTTGGACTGCAGTGTTGTTGTGGATGGAAGCTAGATTGTTGAAGATTTGAAGAGATCATCAATTTTTAAAGAAGAAGAAGATATGGGTTTAGTCAGTTGTTTAGAACGTCAGGAGTTAACGAAAGAAGTTAAAGCAAACAGCTGAGGTATAGACCCCTGCGACCGAGAGAGCTATGACGATTGTTCAAGGACTTTCCATTACTTATTTCTAACTGGCCAGATTCCCTGCTTCGGACATATTTCCGGAATTCCATTAGCCATTTTTCCGCCTCGGCGAAATCATGGAAAACGTCGCCTTTTTTGAAGTATTTCAAGGTTATGAAGAGAAATTTATTGTGATCGACCTCTCCTTTCAGCGTCGAGGTGCCTTATTTCGCACTAGCCAGGATTGAAGCTTCGGAAAAATTCTTGGTATTCTCCTGTCTTGCGGAGTTAACGTCAGCCGTCCCAATCGGAGGACGCCTCTTACCTACCTCAGACATATTTCAATCTAACCTGTAGGGTAAATATGTAGGTAGTCCGCTCAGAGCTACAATTCTTTGGAAAAATTCGCATCAAAGAAAGTCACTGCAGATCTATTACCATACCAATAAGGCAAGAAAACACAGATGTGGCGAACCCAAAGGAAATCCCCAAAAGACACGCACACGCATAAATCTTGCTCGTATGAGGTCGAAGCAAAAAAAGAAGCGTTAATGAGCGTGTCTAGATATGGCTGACATATGCGAAAAAAAACAAATACAGAGTCCATGCAACAAAAAAAAATGTGCCAAACTGCAACAGAAATTCCCAGCATTAGAATGACACACAACACATGTGCACCGTTTCCCAAGCTCAAGAGCATGCTCGGACAAATATTGGCCTACCAAGGAGAGCCGAGTTGCAGTACACACACACACATATAGGACATTCTCACAAGTGCGTAGTAAGTAGGCGTACTTTTGTTTACTAAGTCCTATTCAAATCAAACTCAGTGGGACTGTATTGGCAGTGTTGTGGTTAGGGAGGGGAGTGGAAGGTGTACTGAACCCACAAAACCTAATGACTCCGTTAAAAAGAAAAAAAAAAGTGAATGGAGTCAAGTGGATGCCGTATTTCTTTTAATAATAGTCATGCAAACTCTAAATTAGAGTCTAAGTCAACTCTTCCCAAACATTTTTCAGCCAGCAAAAAGCTCTTCTTCGACCTGGAGTTGTCTCAAAACGCTTTTGTTGGACTCAACTGGCGCAAAAGTGCTGCATTGCTTAGCTCTCTTGAGTATACACCGAAGCTGTGAACTGGACACCGAAGCAAATAGTTCACATGACCTCCGCCACAATAAAATCTTAACAACGCCTCTGGTTGGATGAAAAAAAAAAGTATTTTCTTTGTTGTTGTTGTTATGCCTATGGTATGTCTTTCTATAATTAAAGTAGTCAGTTGATGTTGTTGTTGTTTTGCTGTGAATTGATTTGTAGTAAGTAGGTAGCAGTTGTTGTTGTTTTTGTTGTTGCTTCTTGTACACATTATTGTCTGTGCCACCTACCATCTGCTATATAAATTTCCCAATGCAATGACCTACGTTGGACTGTTAATGACCTCGACTGGCTATTTGGCTGTGATATTTTACGATTCTAAGGATTCACTCTAAGTCGGCCTGTGGCTGAATGCTTGACTGAACTGCATTGGACGTGTGTCAAGGCTCCATTATGTCGCAGCTACATACGTTGTAGACTTGTCGTTTTGCGTTTTTTGTGTTGTTTTTTTTTTGTTGTTGGTCTCAAATTACATACCAGTCTGGCACGCGTTGCGCAGGTCAAGAACAATCAAGTCAACCAGCAACAGGAAGTAGGTGGGGGCAGCATTTGTTGGTATGTTAATTTTGTGTGTACTTTGTGTTGTTGCGGTTATTTAGTCTTGGGTTTCAATCAACAAAATTCAACTAGTGGTATTTACATATAACCCCTTGCAAAAGGTGGGAGTTTTTTTCCTTGAAAGAGACGCAACCTCCAACCTTTCCAATATTTTAAAGGAGTAGGCGACCACTTTTTATTTATTTATAGCACTATGGACATGGCTTACAGAAATTCTAAAAAAAAAAAAAAGTGGGCGTGGTCACGTGGTTGTTATGCCCTGGTAAACACACTGAGCTTGCATTACTCTCGCCTTGAAAGGCAGACCTAAAGGGAGTCACAAAATAACTTCAAAACCGCAACGATCTTGAAAAATTAATTCCAAAAAATATTAGAAAACCCGAAACGCAAAAAAAAAAAAAAACATTTGCAAAAACAATCTCGACTTCCGGCCTGCGTTGACTACGCACTTAAGTACACATCAATCGCGCTTGCAAATATCTCAATTTAAAAGCACATTGTCTACTCGTTTATTATTCCAGTATTCAGGAAATCTAAAAATACACAATGCCAATACAAAACGTTGCACAAAAACAATTACAAAACGCGCGTGCTGAACGTATTAAATATATACACACATACATATGTATACACACATACATATGTATACATACATACATACATATATACTCATACATGGTAGTTAGTGCGTAATATGGAATGCCCCCTCAACAAATATCTACTCTTAGCACTCGCACTCTCTACATATGTTTGTATGATAATTTAGTCTTTATTCTTGATAATTGTTTGCAAATGCGATCTTTTGTATCCATTTTCAATTCTACTAACGTACCCTGCAACACATTTCAAGCTTCTACGAGTGCGATGGAATGTCTTTTTGTTGCAAGTTGATTGGATGATTAACTGTTGGCTGTGGATTGCAAACTGGTTGATTGAGCAAAATTGCGATTTGAATTGTTACTTCATTGAAAGGGCTGATAAGTCGTTACGGACTTTTATTCTGGATTGGGTTTTTTTTTAATAAGTAAATGACTGCAAACTGGTTTAGTTTAGAAGAGGGGCGGCAATGCACAGACGCCATATAGTTTCGAACTCGCATGGGTCATGAAAGCTTTTTCTATCCGACTAATCGAATGTTTGTTAGCGAGTTCTAATATGGGAAACGGACAAAACAAAGAGAAGTGGTATAGAAGGACGGAAAAGGTCAGGGATGGGTATAGAAACAAGTAAACAAAAAAAAATATTTTTCTTTTCAGTTGATTTTTTTTTTTTAAATTTACTTTTCTTTTTAAAGCTTATATTTCAGTTTTTATTTGAATTTATTTTTAAACTCTTCTTAATTCAAATAAAAATATTTCATTATTCTTTAACTTTTTTTTAAATTTGTTTAACTCTTTTTTTAATCTTTTAAATTATTTTAAAAATTTGTTTCACTTGAAAATTAAAATAATTTCTTCTAAATCTTAATTAATTAAAAAAAATATTTCGTAATTTTTTTTTTAAATTTCTTTATAAATTTTTTGTTTTAATTTTTTTTAACTTTTATTTTTTTAATTCTTTTTTTGTTAATTCATTTTTTTTTTAATTAAAAAAATTTAATATTTTTAATGGTTTCAAATAGTTAAATCTTTTTTTTTTTTAATTTTTTTAATCCTTCCTTGTTAGTTCTTTTTTTAAATAAAACAAAAATATTTCATAATTTCTTTTACATTTTTATACCTTTCATGAGCATGAAATGGTATTATAACTTTGGTCCGATGTTTGTAAGTATGAGAAGAAGAAGAGATAGACCCACCATTAAGTATACCGAAATGATCAGGGCGACGAGCTGAGTTGATTTAGCCATGTCCGTCTGTCCGTCCGTCCGTCCGTCTGTCCGTCTGTCTGTCTGTCCGTCCGTCTGTCTGTCTGTCCGTCCGTCTGTTTGAACGCAAACTAGTCCCTCAGTTTTAGAGATATCTCGATGAAATTTTGCAAGCAGGCGCCATTTTGCATAGGATTAATCATTTGTCGGAACCAGCAAGATCGGACCGATACAACGCATAGCTCCCATACAATCGATTGTTCCGATAAACGGGTTTTGGCCTCTAACTCTTGCAATTAAAAAGCTATTAGAGCGAAATTTCGCAGGTTTAGTACATGCTATATAAGTAATGTGTGTAGTGAAAATCACCTAGATCGGACCAACATAACATATAGCTCCCATATAATCGATAGTTTCGATAAATGGGTTTTGGGCTATCAATTTTGCAGTTAAGAAGCTAGGAACGTAAAATTTTGCACGTTTGCTACATATTATATATGTAACATATGTAGGCAAAATCAGCCAGATCGGGCCAACATAACGGGTAGCTCCCATACAATCGATTGTTCCGATAAGTGTGGTTTGGCATTCATGAAAGGTATAAAGCCTTCGGCACAGCCGAAGACAGCCCTTTCCTTACTTGTTTAGTTTTAGTTCGCTCTATTTTAATTTTTTTTTAGTTCCTTTTTAATGTTAACTAATTTTTTTTAATTTTTCAAATTTTTTTTTAATTTCTTTTTAAATTTTTTTTATTCGTAAGTTAAATGAATTTTTTTTAAATTTTTTAATTAAAAAAATATTTCATAATTTTGTTTCTAATTTTTTTTTAATGTTTTTAATACTTTTTTTTATTTTTTTATATTCTTTCTTTATTTTTTTTTATTCTTTCTTTATTTTTTTTTTTTCTTTCTTTATTTTTTTTTATTCTTTCTTTATTTTTTTTTATTCTTTCTTTATTTTTTTTTTATTTTAGCTATTTTTTTTTCATTTTTTTTTATTCTTTTTTTTAACTCTTTTTTTGTCAATTAGTTTTTTCAATTTAAAAAAATATCCTATCTTTTTATTTGTTTTAATTTTCAGTTTTTTTTTTAATAATATTTCATAATTTTTTTTTTTAATTTTTTTTAGATCTATTTTTGTTCATTCTATGATTTTAATTCTTTAAAATTTCCTTTTCATTTTTTTCAATTGTGTTTTTGTAAGAATCATTTCTAACAGCTTCAACTCACTTCTTATATTCTCCTTGTGTGTGAGGATCCCAATTTATTTCAAAATTAGTTTTAATGGCCCGAATATGGGCTACTCTCATCTCCACACTCAAAACATCATTTACATAGTTTTTTTTTTTTGTATAAATAATTTTAATTTAATAATTACTTTCTCTCTAGTCGAAGCTTTATGTGCTCATAGTTTTACTTTCCGTTCTTTTGTTTCGCTAATATCCTTTGAGCACGCATGGCTTTAGAGTTGGTGGTGCATAGAACGATTTCATGCAATGTTGGGTGTGTCACAAAAAGGGCGTTCACATCGTTGAATAAGAACAAAAAAAACTAGCAACAAGAACAAGTAGTAATTATGTAAGAGAAATGTTTTAAAGTAAAGCAATTAAAACTAAGATATGTTTATGTACATATGGGGGTGGAAAGAAAGTGGATTTAGATTGAATTTCACAAAAAAAAAAATTAAAAAAGAAAATAAAAATAAATTTATAAGAAACAAAAAAAGATTAAAAAAAAAAAAATAATAAAAAAAAAAAATTTTATTAAAATTTAGGAAAAAAATTTTAAGAAAAAAAAGTTAAAAAAAAATTTCAAAAAAAATTCAAAAACAATTTTTTTAATAAACTAAAAAAAAATATCCCAAAATTTCTCTCCTTCTAACGGTTTATACCTGATTATTATATTTATCTTTCTTCTCGCAAATGTCTACACAAGCAATTCAGTAGCTCTTCAAAACTTAAAGACATTGCGTGTCACACTTGAACACACCTCAAACACAAAACAAAAAGAACAAGACGAATAAAACAAATGTCTTCGCATTTAACAAAATAACAAAAAACAAAAAGGATGTGCATTTGCGGCCGTCTTCATGGCGACTGAAACTGAGTTATGTGATACAATCACACAGAAGATATCTGAACCAAAAGGACTGATAAGGTAACAGGAAACAGCAACGTAACTGCAATGCAGAACAGTTAAATACACAAGAAAAAGACAAACCAGAAGTCGTTCAGTGTATAACACTCATGCTTGTCAGAGTAGCGCACACTGAGCCAGACAAACAAACAAAACGTCAGATAAAAAGAGATAACTAAATGAAAAAAAGAAAGGAAAGTAACGGCAAACGTGAGCAAACATTGAACCGGTTGAAGACGACTGTAAGCAATATAGCGCGGAATATAAGAACCTGAGAGTATCATCTCATCATATGAGCATTTCCGTAGAATGGTCAACCAGAGCAAAAATTTTAAATGTTAATAAAAATAAATTCTTGTTTAACCCTGTTATACAAAATTACCCAAATTTTTATAAATATAAAGCTTTGGAAGTTGATTTAAATTTTTTTTATGAAAAATTTGGCTTGAAACATGAAAAAATTTTTTTTTCATTTCCAGCCAGCTTTAAAGGCCTGTTTCTTTTCAATTTTTTCACATGTTCGACTTATACTAGCGACCCTTTTTTGCAACAAAATACTCCCATGAATATCAGTTAAGACCATCAAAATGAAAGAAGAGTGAACGACGATGTCTTAACTGTAAATTTTTATTGAAACTTTTACCTCTGCCTGGATCGTACGTTCGCGACCAAAAAAATACATTTTTTATTACCACTTCTCAAGGAGTGTAAGGAAATGTATAGAACTACATTTCTAAAGCCGGTTGAGTGCACTTAGTTGAAAACCAAAACTACTTCTCTTGAAGGGTTTACCAAACCTTTTTTTTAATTCTCAAAGTTGCGTACGTTCGCGACCGTTTTGCATTTTGATATATTTTTTCCTACCAAAAACTGAAGTAAGAAAAAATAGGTTGTTAATATACTTTTTTTGCATGGTTAATAATGGATCATAGGGTTTTGAATAATTTTAATGAAGTTATTCATAAATTTTCCAACCATACATTAAAGTGAGTATACTTTATGTTATGCAAGCCACTTTCGAGTCTTTCGGTGTGAGCCGCGGGATTTCAGTAGAGTCTAATAATTTATGCTATCTTCTTTCTTTATAAATACAACATATAAGATTTAAACTTGTGAATTAAGTGTTCCAATTCACATAATTTGTAAAACATTATGCCGAAAATAGGAAAAGAAAGTGTATGGAAAAATCGTACGTTCGCGACCCGTACGTTCGCGACCGGTATTTAAGCGTATATATAAAAATGTACTGTAGATATTTTAAAGCGAAATAAACGAAAAGAAAGTCACTTTATGCCACTTCAATATGTTATCAACCATTTTGAAAAAATCCATTCCATTTCGCTGAATTTTGAATTTTTCCAGTTGCACAAAAAAGCCACTTCCATTATGCGTACGTTCGCGACCACATGTTTATTGCCCCCACAGTCTAAACTAAAAATCGAACAAACCTGCCTCTTGCACATAAAATTGACCTTTCAAAATGCTATCAAAGTAGCAAAAAAAAAAAAAACAAAAACCTATGTTTACTTTGTTTTTTGGCCCATAAACGCGTACGAACGTACTGTTCGCGACCGTGGAAACACCCATATACGTCTACTACTTTATCGCTGTTTGTTTCTAAAAAACTTTTTTTTTTTTATTTTTACTTTTTTTTTTCAAATGTTTTAATGCACAGATTTTACGATTTATCCGCGAGTACTCATGTATGTAAGTATATAGTGTAAGGTGGAACATAAACTATGCGAGCTGCTTGCGCAAACAACGTTCCAAAATAATTCAGGAAACATGAGCAGAACAAAAGAGTACCAAAGAACATGTTTCCAATTCTCCCTTTGAATCAGACCTGTAAATAATAATAACGTATGTATGTATGTGATTGATTATTTTCCTGAGAATTCATTTAATGATTGATTGCCATTGCTTTTAAATTGTAATGATTGTTTTCTTATTAATTAAAAAATAATCGAAAAAATCATTAGTATTCACGATTATTAAAAAAAACTTGTTTTTATTAAATTTTATTTTATTTTTAAAATATTTTTTTTTTTTTGTTTTTTTTTATATCTTTATTTTGATTACCTACTTAAAATTTTTTTTTTGATAATTTTTCTTTTTTATCATTTTTATTTATTTTTTTGTCTATTTTTATTTTTTTTCCTTTATTTAGTTTTATTTCTTTTTTTCTTAGTATGTTTTGATTATTTTTATTTTTTCGTCGAGTTCTGAATACCTCATCAGATGTCTCCCGCAAATTGCCTTTTAAATATTCCATCCGTATAGACTTCTAAGATTTTATTGTAATTACTTTCACTCCAAAATTGTTTTATAAACTACACCAACCGTTTGCGCAAACCTCTCAATTCCTATTTATATATGCTATTTGCTCATGCACATTCTTAAAAAAGCAACACCAATCACACCTCAAGCCACATAAAAACTGCACATGCTTGAGTTTGCGCAAGCAATTCGTATCGTTTAGTTCACACTTAAGCCATATAAGCACCGTTTTTCCTCTTCCTAAAAAACTAACATATTTTTCAGTAAATTCCCAACCACTTAAACGTCTGTCACATAAAAATTCTTAAAACTTTTTACTTTTCTTTTCAAACCGCACCACTTTTCAGGTAGTTGCTCCTCAGTTTCAATCTCAGTCTCTGCTCAATTGTGTGTGTGCGCCTAACTACCTGCACTGCTTTCTTCCTTGCTTCATTGTTTTCTTCCTTCATTCATTTGCTGAGCCATGTCTTTTCAAATTGTTTATAAAATGCAGAATTCATTCATGTGCGTGCACATTTGCGGCATGCGCTAATCAACGTACAAAGGTGGGAACTACTCGCTTCCATCGTACTCTCTTGCTAAGACCGAAGCTTCCGCTTTAAGATGTACTCGTATGTATGTATGTTGGTTCGGTGAGGCTGTCGCTGCTGGCCTGAAGGCGAAGGTGTTGATAGGCGTAACTTATGAATGGGCACGTTCCTCGTATTTGTTTAAACACGCTGGTTGGATTTAGTGAAACAGTTATATGGTTGAATGAATTTTTGGAATTGGATTCGTAATGAGAATTCCTTTGTCTGGTTGATGTGAGATAAATTAAGAAATCATTCTGCTAACCACAGTGCATTTAATGGATTATTTCATTTTGATAAGCAAGTGCTGGAGTTATGAGAACTTCGATAATAATAGTAGTGAGACTGGAGAAGGCGCTTCGGGATGGATATCTGCCGGTTGCTACTTAAAATACGTGCCTCAGATAGGTACGGAGCACCAATTCGTTGGTCCTAGGACTGCGACTAGTGACTGTCAACTGCGGCACTTAGTAAAGTTCCGATTCTTCTGAGGTAGAATCAGTAATAGGAAAGTGATCTCGAGTACAACAATCGGTTGCTCAGTAATCGATTATTTTTATTTGTCTTCCGTTTAGAAAACTTTGCTGAAAAATAGACGTAGAATCAACAATAGAGATGTGACCTGAAGTCAGAAAAATCGATTACGTAATAATCGATTATTTTTGTATGTCTTCCGTTTTGGAAGCTTTACTGAAAAACAAATGTGGAATCTCTAATAGAGTCTGGAGCCAGAAAAATCGATTATTTTTGTTTTTCTCCCGTCGTGGAAGCTTTGCATCACCAATAGGGAAGTAAATTTAAGTATAAAAATCGGTTATCGATTTATTTTTTTGTTCAGAGATAAATCAAATTGTGAAGAATCGAATTTAAAGGAAAAGAATCGATTTTTGTACATAAATCGATTTTTCACGATGTATTAGTAGAAATATATTATTTACAAAAATCATTTTAAAATTTATAGTTTTTATAATCGATGACTAAAATAAAATCGATTCAATAAAAATCGATTATTTATTCACAACCCTAATTACCAAACGCTTTCCTCACGGAACTATTTTTTTACAAACAATCGGCTGGGTTTGCGCTTTACGAGGGTCGAAGTGCGTCTTTCTTAATATGCTTAAAGATAAGGCAGATATTATGGTTTTTGTCTGTCTGTCTATATGTTTGTTCGCGCATCACTGCAAAGCGGTTGAATGTAATTGAATATAACTTTCACCAATGTATTGCTAGATTTTCAACCTAAAGTTTAGGAACCATTTTACCTCAGAATAATGTTGGTAGCGAATTTTCCGACTCCCTCCGAGGCTTTTATTGACTTTTAATTCGACGTTTTTAGTACGCCATTTCGTCAAAAAAATAATAAATCGATAGCATATACATAATTCCCCATCTACTTTCAAACCAGGCATGTAAACTAAACAAACAACTCCATTAAAAAGCTTAAGCTCAGCATACGTATAAATACTCCAGAGGCTTTGTAATTCGAGTCAACCGCGACATATTGACTTATTACACACCCACTTCTTTAGCCATGAATTTGCTTTTAATATCAGTTAAGTACATATTTAAATATAATAAGCACCGTTAAAATATCAGACCATTTGTGAAGACGTGTATGAACGTGTGTTTGGGCATCGCCATGCATTTGAAAAGCTATAGATTTCCTCTTTATTATTTGAAGCCATTCAAGTGCTAACTTTCACTTGAATGCAAGTTCACATTATCTGTCAAGCAAGTAAGTATGCACGTTAGCATGTGGGTATAAGAGAGTATGTCAATCAATGACATTTATGAAGTGTTTATGAATTTGAATGATAATCATGTATATGTATGTATGTAAGTATATTGAAGTCATTAAGCAAATTAATTAACATTTGAATGTGAAAGGTTTTCGGAAGAAAGGGGAATGTGGGCAAATTTCTAGCTAATGAATAATGAAATTTGAATGATTAGTATTGGTTGTGACAGTTAGACTTTAAAAATAGAAGAAATAGAAAAATAGAAAAAAAGAAAAAGGAATATAATTGGACTAAATTGACTGAAGAGAATTTCAGGTATAAAAACTGACTAAAAAAAAAATTAAAAGATTCGACAAAAAATATTCTTCGAGTTGTGGAATGGATAAGTTCTCATTGTTTTCTGTTGCTCTATTCCTCCATCCTCTTTTCTTCTCGTCTTGTTCTGCCTCACATATTTTCTATACCTCTGGCTTTTCGTAGTTTTAATGCTGTTCTTTTTCCTCCTCGTGTACTTTGACCTCATATTTTCTACCCATTTAAATTTTGTCTATCTCTATCCCTATACATTTTATGTGCAGTTCCTTCTCTATTTCGAAAATGAGGAGATTTGGAAATGATTTTTTTCTGTGTCTAGTTATTATGTAGAGTTTCCTCACCGATGTTGACTATGATGTGATGTGTCATATGTACCTTGTGAAAAAGTCTCGAATATGTTGCCGCCTACCCCGCTAGCCTTAAACCAGTCAAACTGATTTTATCAAGCTCTGTTGCAATCGGGTGTTTCATACAGGGTACTGTTTCATGAGTAATTTTAAAAGGAAATATAGGCTTTAATCCCTTAAGCTTTTTATGGCATATTTTGCTTATTCCGATTTTTACTATCTTAATTTAAGACGGTTCCCTTGTTTTGGAAATATTTGAAAATTCATGATAGTCCTGCGAACGCTTTGAAGTAACATTTCGAGAAGCATGGATATTGAGAACTCACTGCCAATACAAATTAGAGAAACTAAATTTCACGCATCGAGATATTTAGAACATTATTGAAAAGGTCGGGAGCTCTAAAAAAAATATATTTAGAAACCAGAAACTTTCCAACTATCAAATCTATCACAATCCATTCAAATCCTTTTTTCAAAACACATTTTCATTACTCAGCAGATTAACACATTTTCGTACACCCTTTATAATTTATAACACTTTACACTTTCCATATTCAAATATGACTAATCGCATCATCATTAGAAGCTTTTGTATCATTGCATTCATCAGATTGCTTAATAGAATCAGCTTTTTTTTATTTATTGCTGAGACCATTTTTTGTTTTGCATCTCAATAAAAACTTCTTTTTTTTTTCTGAAAAAGGCATGCATGACTAATAACACTGTTGTAAAATTAGAAATGTGCAGTTATTGTAGAATATCACGCTGTAGAAATTATGAGAAATATTTCTCGTCTTACCATATAGAAAATCACACGTGATTGTAGTAAACGACAAATAAGATTTACTTACCTGAAACGAGAAGAAAATTGAAAGATGAAGGTTAGTAAAAATATTAAAGTGGAATAGGAAATTATGAAAATTGGTCATAAAAATAGTAGAAAAAAAAATTAGATAGAAAATTAAAGTTAAAGTTCATTTTAAAATAAACTATCTGAACAAATTTCAGAAGGGGTAAGTTCACATTATTTTTCAAGTGTTCCTATTCTTCTGCCCACAACTGTACATAGCTGAACACTGGGGTGGTGGCATGTTTGGCATTTGAGGCAGGCCCATACCATTAAATGTTGACCTTCAAAACAAGTTCAAATGAATGTCCAATTGCGTTACTTGTTGAAAATTTATTTTGCTTTTTTTTGTGTCATTGTTGTTGTTCAGCTTTTTCTTGATTTTGCTGAAGTTAACTTTTATTGCTAATTTACGTATGCACAAACATATGTACATACATACGTACATATTTAGGTATCTTTTATTTGTGGAAACAATTTGCGTGCAAACTAAAACTAACGATAGCCAACAACAACACAAACTACTGCAAAAGAGAATAGTGAAAATAGAAAAAAGAAAATTAAAAAAAAAAATCAAATTCTCCTAAGTGTAAAAAGCTGCTTAAGTGAGCCGAATCAATGTGATTCGCATTTGAATGGTATTTAGATTCATCCACCTTGAAAGGAAAAGAATTTCAATGCAAAACAAAAGTATTTGCGTGTTTTGTAAACTAGGGATGTGACGCATATTTAATTTCGATTTTTAACTGAGGTCCAATTAACGCCCCACCCGCCGATCGTCTCGACAAAATGACACGTCAATAACCGATCATCCTAAGTAATTGACACGAAGTAAACCAAATTAAATAGCGCGAACTTCCCCAGATGGTTCATACAACTCATAATATTGCGAAAGTAGCATTGGAAATAATAACAAATCGATGTACATATACATATGTACAAACAATAATCGATTATTTTTCTTAAACATGGAGTATTCTGTTTAAAACCCGATTATTTGCTTTAAAAATCGATTTTTTTCTTTCAAACCCCCGATTATTTTCTGCAGAAATCGATTATTTTCTTTAAACCCCAAATATTTGCTTAAAAAATCCATTATCTTTTGCAAAATCGATTACTTTCTTACTTAAAGCCTAATTATTTCTTTACAATTCGATTATTTTCTTTTTAAAAATCTTTCTTTTCTTTTAAACCCCGTTTATTTTCTTTAAACGTCGAACAGATTATTTTTTTTAAATCGATTGCTTTATGAAAACCCCATAATTTTCTTTGAAAATCGAGTTAAATGTATTATTCTCTTTAAAAATCGACAATTTTCTTTAAACCCATATTATTTTCCCTAGATCCCGATTACTTTTTTTAAAAATCGATTATTTTTTATAAAAATCGATTATTTTTCGATTACTTTCATGAAAACCCGATTTTTCACAAATCGCTTAGTATCAAAGCAAACAAATTGATTATTAAGTAATCGATTTTTACTCGCGGTGACATCTCTAATAGACAGTAATTGTGTCAAATTATCAACAGAGCCTGGATAAAACTTTGGGAATACTTTAAAAGAATTTGCTTCGCATAAATTATCCTCAAAGAGTTCTCTAAAAATCCTAATTTTCTCAAGTGCAATGAACTTCAATACTACAAAAGAGATTCAATGTCAACAGAGATAATAATTTGATGAAATATGACAATTCTAAATTGAATATGAATCAAACTTGAAGTAAGCAACAACAATAACCCTTTGTTAGAGTGGCTTGAATTTCATGGATGTATGTATGTACATATGTATGTAGGTGCATGATACCACAATTGTATGAGTGCATTGCAACAAAACAAATTTACTGCAACAAATGACTCATACTCATATTCCTTATATTTTTATTGCTCGTTTGTACGGTTATGCACCCGAAGGAAGAACACTACACAGCCATGGACAAAGTAAGACGCAGACTGCTGCCAGTGCTGCCTTCCCAACATCAACAAACGTCATCTTTTGCGTATGCAACAAAAGCAAGCAACAACTATAGCAACAACGTACCCCGCACAGATGCTAAATGTGTTTTTCGTTTTTTTTTTTTTATCTTTTATTTATTTTTTTATTTATTTACACACGCCTTTTGAGGACATTTTGTGCGCAGACATAAGCAGATGCATTCGAACATACTTACATAGTAGGGATGTGGAGCAGCGAGGAATCGAATCCAAAGAACCGAGTTCATTACAGTGCTTTTGGAGATCACCTGCTCCATCTCTCGCTTTGCTTATGAGTACTCCCCGGAATAATTTTTTGCGAGTTGTAGGAAATAATTAAGCTCTTTTTATTAGTTTTTATTACTAATTTTTTTATAAATTGTTTTTTTTTTTAATTTTGTTTATCACCTTTTTTATTTATATTTTTTATTAATTTTTTGTTTTTTAATTAATTTTTTATTTAGTAATTGTTTTAATAATTGTTTTATTATTTTTACTAATTTGGTTTTCTTAATTTTTATTTGTATTAATTTCTCAAAAAAAATTTTTTTTTTTTCAACTAATTTGTTTTCACAAAATTTTAATTTTTTTTTCCAAATAACTTTTTTTTTAAATAATTTGTTTTTACAAAATTTTAATTTTTTTTTAATACATACTTTGTTTTTATAAATTTTTTTTTCAATTTTGTTTTAATTTCTTAACGCGCTCTAGAGATCAGGGTGTTTTAAAATCGTCAGCAGAGTTACCTACCCCACCACTTGTAAGTACTAAGAACCGTTTCTCAAATACTCGCCCGTCCCGCACATCACTAACACCATCAGCCAACAAAATTGCATTAACTCTCACATAACCAACTGCTTCTACGACGCTGCAAAAACTCTTCTGAGCAACATCTTCACAAAAACTTCCTTATAGTCATGTGGACGCCTGTGTTTTGTTTGTCGTTTTCTCAACTTTGTAGCGCAATAAGTAGACTTCTTCGTCGCCGTTCAACAGCTTCTTCCTTCGTCAACTTGTTTTTAGCTGCCTCTTTAGACCGCGTGAGAGCTCTACAGCAACAACTGGTGATTTCTGTTTGCCTGGTACACACGCAGCATCAAATGTTGCATGTGTTAGTTTGCTGCAAATGCTGCATGCAGTTTGTTGCTTGCTTGAATGATTCGTCGTCGTTTGGTTGCTGTGTTGAACAATGTCTGCGATGCTGCAAATGTTGCAAGTTGCAAGTTCAGCGATCTTTGGTGTTGCAGCATAGCAAATTTGTTCTTCAATGAGTTTGTGCTGTGCGTTCATTTGCTTTTGTTGTTTTTGCTTTTCGTCTTCAACTTTTGTAGTTTAGCTGTTTCTTTGGCCATCATTGTGTGTACTTGCATAGCTGCATAATGTTGGGAAGCATTTGTATTTGTTTTTGTTTTGTATGGTTTGCACTGCTGTTACACATTTGTTTTAGTATTTTCCTGGTTATTAGCGATGAGGAAGAAAATTTTGATTCATATTCTTTGTTATTTAGTTACTTTTCTTAAGATTAAATGCTCAAGTTTACTGGAGATGTTGTGAAACATTTCATTGGGTCACGCACCCAGAATTCTTAGCCGGTTTATAAGAACAAAAATCCTTAAACAGTCATTTGGGGCAAACATGCACAGTAGAGCATGTCACAGTATTTGTAGCAAAAACCATTTCGAGCACTAAGGTTTAAGGTTTAAAAAAAAATTTTGTCACCCTGTTAAAACAACGAAATTTATTTTTTCTCCATAACTTCTATGTGTTATGTTTGATTTTCCCAAATGACACATTTTTAGAAAGGTATTGGCCAAGGCAATATTTCCACCATTAAAACTATACCTCCATCATGCCAACTTCAGTTTTTATTCTATTTTTTCTTCAAAAAACACCACCCTGTATTTAAAGTAATAAATAAGTTTCCTAAAAAATACTTTACCTGCACATAAAAAAGAAAATGTTTAAAGAAAAATGCATTTCACTATTTTTACAGGGTGATGAAACAAATTTTTTACACCCTGTAAAAACAGCGAAATAAATTTATTCTCTACAATTTCTATGTTTTTTGTTCGATTTTCACAAGTTAAACATTTTTAGATTTTTCATAGTAATTTAGTTTTTACTTACTTTCACTAAATATGAACACCCTGCACTTATAAAAGTAATAGGTTTTTTTCAAAACAAGTAAAAATATTTAACGTGTGTCTTTATAATAAAACTTTCTGTGACTCACATAATAATGCAAACATAATATCTAATGCAAATATTTACTCTTTTCATAGCTTTTTTTAGCACAGGGTGGCGCTTTTAAATAAATTTGATTAAAAACTAAAATTAAAATGACAGCTTAATGGCTCATATAGGCGAAACGCGACTAGGGTTAACACCTTTACAACAATATATCGCACATTGAACTCAAAGGTCAAATAGCAAAGTTATTACAAAAACAAAATTGACAGGGTGTTATTTTTTTCTTTTTTAAAATTTTTAGCAAATGAAGATTCGAAGGAGTAGGAGAAAGTTTCAAGCCTTGGACTTAACTCTTCGCCTTAAAAAACCTTCATCGAAATAATTTGAGTTATTTCATATTCTAATAAAGAACATTTTCTAATTTCCTGAAATGAAATTGTATCTCTACAACTCGTCTAAATTATTTAGTTTAAACAAATAGCATTACGGCACTCATCAAATGCAAAGCTGTAATGTGCGCCTCCTCCCCCCCGAATACTGTCTATCTCAAAGGCGCTTGTGTACTTGAAAGTGTCATACATGGCTGCTTCGAGCGTCAGCGCGCCCTCCCCCCTCCCTCACTCAGCTGCTTGTGTGTAAAACCTTCGTACTGCTGCTTTTCGCTAGCCTTCAAAGTCTCAATGCCATGTGGCTTTTATATATCCAAAACTACTTATGAATACTCCAACTCTACGATTGCTGTATTGTGTAGTGGTTTCCTACAACGTCTCTGACAGACTCAATTTCTTGGCGCATAAGACGTAGCTTCGAATAGCACAGTTGACTGAGCTTACTTGCGTTTAAACTTCATAACTGGCGTCGTCAACTTGAACAGTTGACAGTTTCGGAAATCGACGACGTCTTCAACACACACACACACACTCGAGACATAGTTATAACAACAGGGATCTATTAAAGGATGACAGTCACGTCTCAAGCCAAACAAATGCAAAACGCTTTTCGTTTTACCGCTCGCTTTTTGCTTTGTCGTGATTTTCACCACAAAAGTTGAGTTCTTTGTAAGAGTATAGTGTGTTAGACTACAAGGACAAGGGCATCGTAAATAAAAATATATGCATATATGTATTTGCATGTGCACAGTGCGCACTATAAGTATGGAGACGGTTGAGAATTTTCTTTCTTTTTGAAAACAACTAAATTTTTAAATAGCCATTCATACTAGAGCTTATGACTGAACCATGCTTAGATTTAAAAAATGGAATATTTTTTTTTTGGAAGCGATCTGTGAAATTGCGAAATTTGTTTTTTGGAACCACCCTGTATAATTTTAAATTTATTTTTGTTTATAATTTGTCTGTTTGATTTTTGATTCCCGTGAGAAACGCCACCTTTCGCCTATATGCACCATTAAGCCCTCAAGTCAACTTCAGCTCTCATTCAAATTGATTTCAAACCAACACAGGGTGCATTAAAAAAATTAGAATAAAGTATTGATAGCGTTAAATATTAATTTTCCAAGTTAAAAAATTTTTACTTAGTATTTAAGCTAAAATATGTCGTTTAAAATCTAACAGATGGAAATTATAGAGAAAAGCGAACTTTTTACAGGGTGATACCAATAGTTTTTTTTTTTTTTGGAAGATTCGTAAGGTAAGTTTTCAAACAGGGGGGGAACATTTTCAATTATTTTTTCGCCCTACATCGTGTATACACGCACACATATCTTGGCGTAACCTACTGCGGTGCCTGCAATGAATAAATACAACACAGGGGGCTACATACAGTTTATAATAAAAAAAATAGAAAGTTGTCATCAGGCTTGTCCCCAAAAAAATGTCCACCCTGGCAGAAAAATCAGCAAAAGAAAGCCTATATTTAAAGTTGTTCTAAAACTTGTTCTGCAGTTTCCGAAAATATTAAGTCGTCTTAATACTTTTAGTGAACACTGTAAGTGCATGTGAGCGCGAGTAAAAATGTGATAGAAGAAGCAGCAAGTATAAAAATGGTAAAATTAATAAAAATTGTAATGAAAACAGCAAAGCACCAGGAACTGGTTACAACAAAAACAATAATAACAAATACAACAACAATAACATCTACATACAATGTCAGTGCAAGCAGCTCCTCATAGACTTTGGAATGTAATAAAATAATAAAAGCAACATAAAATTTTAAAAATACTTTACAACAACATGTGAGTGTTGACATTGTCTTCGGTTTATTAAAATGACTAAAATTAAAAGAAAAGAAATGTGAAAAGCGAACAAGTATAAGGGGGCGTGAATTGGTGTAGTTCAAAGCAAAGAAAGACCTGCTCGGGAAGATTTTTTTTGTTTTTATTTTTTAATATTTTTTTTTTGTATCTCTTCATTTCTACTTTTTATTGTAATTACTTTTTTTTTGTTTTTGTAACTCATCCATAATTTTTTTTATTATTCTACACTCCCATCGTGTGGTGTTGCACTCTAACGAATGGGGCGTTCTAAACGCAGTATCGATGAATGACAGACTGTGGAGAAAATGTTGCCGCAGAAGTTTTGTGTGCTGCTTCGGCTTCGTGTATCTTGCGCTCGGTTGTGATCACAGTGATACAGTAGGAAAACTCTGGTGAAATTACATCCTGGAGGTGAAATTTTTAGAGTCGAAATTAATTGTAGTATGCAATTACTTATACCCACGGTTGCATTACAGCACCAAAACAAAACTAAAGGAGTAATTTTAGAAAAAGAGTATTTATTGCACATATTAAAAATAGGGTGTTTTGTTCTATGGCAAGTATAAAAAATAAAAGTAAAATGGTAAAATTTCACAAAAATACATATTACTGATGAATTGCTGCTAGCGATGACCTGAAAAGCAGACTTTTAGTGCTTGTTAATTTTCAAAAAGTGGAAAAAATATTGGGTTTGCAGACTATATTGAGTATGATTATAGCTATAAATTGAGTTTTAGCTCTATACTATATATTTGAGTAGACACTTCTGGGTAGCGAACCCCCTTTTGCAAAATAAAACCACATTTTCTATCGGGTCGATATGGGCGCCTCTATTAAAGCAATGGTTTTTTAATCATAAAATCTCTAAGCTGGACTAAATTGCATGTCTAGACTATATTTTTTATTTAAATCTATTCAAAACTTAAACCATACAGAAATCGCCATAATTCAAAGTAAAACATTCAACAGCCTGTAGCAAGTGTGCTATTGAAAACATAGTATATGACGAAAAATCATCGCAAACCTATCAGAGATCAATCTAAAAATAGATTACCTATCGTTTAAAACAACTTTTATCATTTTTCGTTTGCTTTGCGGGACTTAATTTTACTTGAATCTGTGTACACACGCCACATTGTAATTAACATTTAACACAAGTACTAACATATGTATACTTTGACAACATCTTTGTCATAATTATAAAGCATTATGTTTCTTAACGAACAACCGAAAAATATCTAGATGTACTTTTAACAATTTTTCTTTTTTTATTCACCAAATTAATTTTGCTACACACAACCCTGAAATGCCAAAAAAGCGTTGACTGCCACCCCGTGTACAGCCTGGCGGTGAATATAATCAGCTGATTGGTACAGAGTTTTACTACTGTATATACTGTGGTTGTGATTGTTGAGGGCGGACACTTGCCCATGACAGATCGATTTGGGCGATTGATGTGTGGTTGTGTGCTGGTGATTGTCAAGTTCAATGATGTGGTGGAAAAATGCGAGTTGGACACTTAGAAGTGCTTGCTTGTTGCATGCCAGTTTTGAGGTTAGGTTGAAATTGTTGAACAAACTGATGCTGGGGCACAAATGAGGTGATTATAAAATTGTGGTAAGGTGTTGAGCATCTAGGCTGAAAAACTCAACGCATTTGAGATTTGTGACTTTGAATGACGTAGAACCCTGCCAACCATGATCGGATAAAAATCTGGATAATCATTGAGTCGCGCTTACCAAAAAAGAGGATAAAAAAGTGGGTAATTTTGTTCAGAGAGGTTCACTTTTTACCCATGGTGAAAAGATTTTTGCATGTAAGTGTGAGAGCATACCTTTAGGCACTTGTCGTTTTCTATACAAATTCTAAAAATATGCGTTGGTGTTAGCAAAAATTTGTGAATTTTTGGAATCAGAGTTTCACCATGGTTAGCCATGTTTGGTAGTGAAGGTATCAAACTACTAGGAAAGTTCCTAAAAAGAGGGCGGAAACTGTAAGAAATATTCACCACAAACCACTAGAAACTAGTTGTAAATTTAAAAACGCACTTAAATATCCTTATTGACTCACTTTTACTACTACTTACTACAACATATAATGAGTCCCTGTATTATTTTCGCAAATCCATGTAGAAACTAAAAAAAATTTACTTAACTCGGGTGTGGCACAAATGCCTACATAAAACGCCACCAGGAAACACCAAAACAGCTTAATTCCATCATTAAACACACCTAAAAAAATGTCATAGAAGCATTTCGATTTCATTCTATGTTCATTGTATGGATTATTGGATTTCTAGAAATTGGATTACAAAAGGGAGTATACAACAAAAACAACGACTCATTCAACTTAGCTAAAATAAAAGCAAAAGTAATATAAAAACAAAAGCAAGACAACAAGCAAGAAAAGAGGTCAACTCCGCACACAAACTGCAGCAATTCTGTAAGAGTTCCGCGTGCCAACTACTGCTTTTCAATTAATCATAGCCGGCATGGTACATAAGCTGAATTGGAGTGGTGGTAAAGGCAACCCCAACCATAGAACAACCGACCATATATTTAGGCTCATTCTAGGTACGTGAGTACATAAGACATGAAAGCGCATATGTACTCATAAGTAGAAATGAGTGGTTGGAGTTGTGTACATTTGTTAGCATGTTTAGGATCTAAGAATTAGAAAAGAAAGATTACTTATCAGGAAATAGGGGAAAAAAGCGGAAGTGTAAATGTGCATGTGAAAGAAGAAAAGGGCGATTAAAGTGGTATGTATGTAAGACAAAGCTCAAAGAGCAGAACGTGAATGCATATACATACAACAAAAAATTAAGAAATAATTTTCTATTTTTCAATATATTAACTAGCTAAGGTTTTTATGTCGACCTCTTTCGCTATATGACTCAGAATACGAACTTGAAAGCACTTGCATATGATTTAGGCAACCAATCGAATAAGTAGGCACATCTACAAACGCTTTTAGTTTCAATTTACTTCAAGAAATTAGTTGTGATTCTGTGAAAATCTTATTAAAAATAGTTCCTTAGAGAAAATTCAAAAATTTTTCGATGCATACTTTTAGGCTGAAAAGGGATAAATTTAATGTTAACTGACATATATTATTGTATATTTTATTAAAGCGCATTTTTGGCTTGGAACTTAAGAGTTGCCGGTTTGATCGATATGGCGTGGGGTGTGGTGAATTTCAATTTGTGTACTCAAAGTAATGCGCCTAGTTGTAGGCAAGAAAATAAGCGAAGTATTTACCATTTTCACGTCGCATTAAGCCGAACGATGAAGGAGAGCAGCTTTTTTAGCTTTAGGTTCAAGAATTTATCACTAATTCTGAGTAAATTTCATTGAAGTTAACTGCTTACATGAAGTTAATTTACTTTTTAAAGCATACTTTTAGGCTGAATCTTAAAATGGGAAATTTTATAATAACTGGCAGGTATTATCGTATATTTTATTAAAGAGCACTTTTGGGTTGTAACGTTGAAGTTGACAGTTTGATCGATATCTTTTTATTTTTGTAGCCAAAATCTCAATGAAGGACGATGAACTCGACTATTTAATGGACAACTATGAATGAATAAGAATTCCAACTCAAACCAACAAAACCATGAGGAAATTACGAAAAGAAGTCAGTGACACACCGAACGAAGTGGCTAATGCCATATTCACATTAGCGTAAATTAGGTTACATTCTTAGTTTAAGAATAAGTGAAATAGATGAAAGGGACCCTTGAGCTTCATAGCTACTCCGATTCAAAAGGCAAGGTTCTCATGATGCCGATTTCCTTTAATCGTTAATGGCGTCATAGTGGAGATACTTGATTTCGGGGCAGAGTTTTTCAGAACAGCACGTGTGTATTATATAAGGCTGGAGTTCGAATGTCTACCTGAAGGGGCATAGACCAAATTTCAAGCCAAGTTTTTTTCAACGACAATAAGTTTATGATGTATATAAGTATGTATATGTTCACATTAATATTGTGGCAACATAAAGAAAGTATGTTTACATTAGCATTTGTTTACAATACTCAACAAATGTTAAAAATTTTAAATCAGGAGAAAAAGTTAATGCTCGCTGATCGGATCATGTTTATGGTAATAAGAAGCAAATCACTAACTACTACTTGCCTATGTTTGAACCATATTTCAAAACTTTTTCTTAATACAAACAAACATACATACATACATACATACATACATGTAAACAATGGACAAAACATGTAAGCAACTGAAATGGAGTTTGTAACTGGCCTACTTAATACATCACTCTGTAACACCCACACATCTCGAGAGTAACTTCGTATGGTTTTCTTTTTCATTGAAATTTTTGTTGTCAACCATTTACTGATTTTTTTTTGTTTCTAATGAAAAACGCAAAGCGAAATTTACATCATAAAACGAAGAGCATATTACAAACAAATACGAAATAGAATTAAGAAGAAGAAGAAAGACAAACTCATGTTACAAACTTGTTTTTTGAAGCAAACGCCAAACTTATAATGGAACTTTACTTTGCTTTAGTGGAAAAAATTTAAATAACAAATACAAGTCTTAGTGCATAAAAAGAGTTGAATAAACTAATTTTAAAATGTTTTACAAGTAATGAAGAGAAGGCACTGCAATTTCCAGGTTTCCAGGTTGTAAGAAGAAACGTGTTGGGAACTTGAGGTGAGATGGAAAATGGAAATCTGAAATCTAACGGAACATACCTGAGAGCCGAAAAACGGTATTTGCAAAGAAATCGATCGATGACCTAAAAGTACAAATATCGATAACTTAATAATCGATTCTTTATTAGAGATAAATCGACCTTTTGATCAGATATCAATTTTTCGAGAAAATAATCAATTTAAGATAAAATAATCGACTTTTAGGAGAAAATAATCGACTTTCAGAAAAAATAATCGATTTTTTAGAAAACAACAATCGACTTTTTATGAAAAATTTGTATACGTTGCATTAGTAAAAATATATAATGATTGAGTAAAGCAAGTGAAACCTATTTAAGCGAATAATTATAAAAAAGTAAACTAATGAACGATTTTTCAAATTTCATTAATCCAGATTCGAAATATTTAACTACAAATTTTCAATACGCCTAATATTTTGTTGCAACAAAAAAACACAGAACAAAAATAATTAATTGCCAAATATATTTAGTGTCAGCGTTGTTTATTTTTAAAAAAATCGATAGAGAAAAATAATCGATTAAAGTAAAAAATAATCGATTGAATTAAAAATATTATTCACCAATTTTTTCCCCGAAAATATTCAGTGCTAAAAATCGATGTTTACTATTAATAAAATCGACACTAAAAAATAATCGATAACAGTAAACATCGATTATTTATTCAGAACCCCAACAGCAAATTGGAATTGAAATATGTACGTCTTGGGGGGTCCAAGATGAATTGAACATAGAAAAATAGGCCAAACTTGCGATAAGGCCATTGGCTATTGAAACAAGTCCCATCTCAAAGTTTATTTCAAGAATTCCAAAGCCGTTCCACCTTAACTCAAATTCAATACAACTCCAGCTGAGATGTTCTTTAAACAAATTCTCAGCTTTATTTTCTTCTTGAACTTCAAGAGTAAGAATTAGCTGGTCTTTTTCTCAAGACATAAGCTACATAAGCATTTAAGCATACCAAATAGCACAACAACATTTTTACCTCTTTTGGCCACAAACTACTCGTACCACCCAACGTTTGAATAACTCTTTACGCCTATTGTCACAAATGCATATAAATTCAATTAGCTATTCTCAAGACTGGATTTCATCTTCAATACGACTCATACATGTATGAGCGATAAAAACAACAACAAAGAGTCAAGCCATCAGTGTCAACGCCAACACCAGGAATGGCACCAACACCAGAATAGGCCAGTGACAAAGGCAACAGGAATGACAACAATAAAAAAACAAAAGCAAAAATTACAATAATACAAATAGTAACAGCAAGAAATACAACAACAGCTGCAACTAGTTGGCCAGCATTGGTTGTTTTTGTATTTCGTTCTTTACCAAAAGGCGGCTCTGCACAGCGCCCAAAGTCTTTTTAAGTGAGTAAAACTTTGATTTTTTGTTGTTGAAATTTGTAACCTAAAGCACCATAAAACACAAACAAAAATAAGAATAAGGCAGCACACGTTGGGTTAAGATAGCTGTTTTTGGGGACAAAAATTCATTCATATTAGTTATATAATTTTATTTTATTTATTTTTTTTTAGAATTTTATTTTCAAATATCCCTTTAAATAGTCGTTTGAATTCAAAGCCCTATCACGTTCTTATTACTATCTGCCTTTTTTCTGATTTTTACCTGCTTTTTTCTCTCTCTCTCTCTCTATATTTGTTTCTGTTCCCTAATTCGATCTTGGACTTTGTTCTTTTTTTCATTTTTCGTCGTCTTTATTTTCTATATTTCAGTTTATAAGCGATAATGTTATGTTCCTATTTCGTTTTCATTTTGTGTTTGTTTCTGTTAAGTTTAACTATTTCAGTGTTTGTTTATCTTTCCTTGTTTTTCTATGTTCTTTCCTGTTTCTGCATTTCTGATACTGTTTTCGTTCTTTTCGTTTCCTGGCCTGTTTCTATTCTTCTTTCCATGTTTCTGTACATCTTTCCGTGTATTTTTTCGTTGTTCTATTTCTGTTCTTCTTTGTTTTTAGTGCTTCTTTTATAACATTTCGGTTCCATGCGTTCTTCTCGATTTTTTCTATGTGTTTCGATTACTTCTTTAACAATTTTTGTTTCTGCGATCTTATTTTCATTGCTGTTTCTCTTCCTGTTAGTCTTTCTAAGTTCTTGTTGCTGTTTCAGGGTCTCTTTCTTTATTTCTTTTCCCATGTTTCTTTTTATTTTTTTCTGCCATTCCGTGTATATTTGTTTCAGTCTTGGTGTGTTTCTTATCTCGATTCTTCTCTAGATTTTTCTGTGTTTCTGTTACTTCTGCTCGCTTCTGTGTTTCTTCTTTCTCTTTCTTTGTTTCTGTGCTCTTATTCTTGTTTTAGAATCTTTGTATATATGTTTCAGTCTTTCGGTATTCTGATTTTGTTTCCCTCTCCATAGTTCTGTGTTTCTCCTTCCTTTTCCGCATAACCGTGTTCCTGTTTATCTTTTTGTGTTGCTGCGTCTCTTTGCTTATTTACTCTTGCTTCATTATTTTTGTGTGACTTTTTGTATTTCTGCGTCTCTTTGTTCCTTTTCGTGGTTCAGTGCTCCTGTATCTCTTTGTTTGCTTGATTTGTTTCTGTGTTTCTGTTTCTATTTCAATGTTCCTTAGTGTCATCCTATTTCTCTATTTGTCCGTGTCTTTGCTTCGTGAGTTAGAGTTCTGTGTTACCACTCTTTAGCGAAAGTATTCAAGGAATTGAGATTGTCTTAAAATAAAAATTCTTTGGGCCCACAATGCAATGCAACAATGGTGCAACAACGCCTAAACGAACAAAGCAATTCCTCAGTGTATGTGTGTGTGTGTGTTTGGGGTAGGTGGTAAGAAAAATCTCAGAAACGTGTTGCGGTTTTTGGATTTCTTCTTGGTCCTCACACACACACACATCGACGAACAAAATCCAACTGATATCAGCGCATACCTGTAGTAATATTTTTTTTTTTTTACAAATATGTTTATGCTTATATATTCAAGCGGCAAGCTTTTTATTTAACCGCACACTGAGCTCTCTGGCATACGAGTATTATGCTATGGCTATGCGGTTGGTTGAATGGATTATTGACTAGATCTGACTGGTTGGTTGGGTTTCATGGTTTTCCGTGGCATGCATTTCAGTTAAAAAAAAAAAAACTGGTTCCGTTTATACACGCTCACCAAAAGCCAAACGTAATCTAAGGCGCGCTGCTTTAATCGTTGATCGCTGTTACTGCTAATGCTTCTTAAATGTTAGGATACTTTTTCACTGCCACAGCTTTAGTTGGTCGTGGTCGTCTTCCAAACATTTGCGCTGGCCATCTAATTTACAAATTAAATAGCGACTAATTTTTCTGATGACTGAATGCATTCAAGTGTTAGTGGAACGTCCATCATAATTGCTGGCTTATTTTTTTTTTTTGTTTTATGTATTTTTATTGTGGAAAGTGCGCGCCAATAGAGCTTGGCGTGTGGTCTCTCTTCTGTGTAATTTTCACGTATTTTTCGTGATTGCTTGCAGCCTTTTATGATAATTATATGTTTGTGTGTTGCTAGAATGTGGCGCGTGGCGCCTATTTATATCGGAACAAGTGTGGATATGAGGAATTCTTTACAAGCTCAGGTAAGCTAGGAAACTTTCTATTGTGGATTTATTTTAACAGCACAACAGGGAGACAGTTGGACTCAGGGTGACTTAAGAAAATATATTGAAATAGGTTTTCCAGCTTAGTTCCAAAGGTTCTAATCCCTTCTCTTAGGTATCTGGAGACTCTCAGAGTGGGCACTAAGATTCGAAAACATTTTTTATTGGATAGCCTAACTATCTAACATTCCAACCGCGTCTTGCCTAATCATTTCTTATTATATAGACCTTAACTACTTATTATATAAATTGAATTCTACATACATACATAAAAGCCTTCACACTTATGGCATTGTAAGTCCTTTATCATTTTATAAAAATTGTAAAGTCAACAAAGAATCACAAACAATAAATTAATGAAATGACCTCCACACATACATAGCGGAGTGAGTGAATCAATTTAACGCTAATTGAATTTATTGCAAATATCGATGTAAGTAAGTATGATTTTATGTGTGTTTTTTTTTTTCTAGGAAAAAAATTAAAGGAATTTAATGGGCAAGCCTTAAAACACGAAAAACCACAAGCAAAATAAGGGATAATGAGTACTGAAGAATTTACTTTATATTTTTATTAGGGGGGTTAGTGAAGTTTTTTTTTTTTTTTAAATTACCATTATTGCACATTTTAAAAAAAACGATTATTAAAGTTCAACATCTTCAAAATTACCATTACTTCATTCATTTTCAAACTATTTCATTCAAGATTTTTAAAAATACATTTACCTAATTAAATTTTTTTTTAAAAACGATGACTGTAGTTCAACATTTTCGAAATTACCAACACTTAATCCAACATTTTTTAAAAACGATGACTGTAATTTAACATTTTGAAAAAAATGATTACTGTAATTCAACATTTTCAAAATTACCATTTACTCATTTTTTAAAATTAATTCATTCAACATTTTTGAAACTGCGATTACTGTAATTTACTATCAAAATTGACTGTAGGTCATCGTTTTCCAGATTACCATTACTTTAGTCATAAATTTAAAAAATGAAGATTATTGTAATCAAACATTTTTCAAACTACTCTTACTGTAATGAAACAATTACTGCAATTCAACAGTTTTGAAAAAAATCAATGTAGTAATGCAATGTTTTCAGAGTTATGATTACTGTAATTCAACATTTTTAAAATTACCATTTATTCATTTCTTAAAATTAATTCATTCAACATTTTTGAATGATTACTGTAATTTACTATCAAAATTGACTGTAGTTCATCGTTTTCCAAATTACCATTACTTTAATTATAAATTTTAAAAATGAAGATTATTGTAATTAAACATTTTCCAAACTACTCTTACAGTAATGAAACATTTTTAAGATTACAATTACTGCAATTCAACAGTTTTGAATAAAATCAATGTAGCAATGCAATGTTTTCAGAGTTATGATTACTGTAATTCAAATTTTTTAAATTGAGATAGTTTTCATTAAACAATTTTCAAATACGATTACTGAGTTCGTTATTTTCAAAACTACCATTACTCAATTCAAGTATTTTAAAATTACCATTACTTTATTTAAATTTTTTAAAATAACGATTACTGTTATCACACATTTTTAAAATTGAGATTACTGTAATTCAACATATTAATAATTAAAAAAAAATTTTAAATTACGATTAATGCAATTTAAAAATTGAAAAGCTACGATTACTAACGTAATCTGAAGCCCCATCGCCCAACTCCTCTCTTGATAATTTAAAAAAAATTTGACCTAGAACTAGTTTCTATCTCACTCACAACAAAGTAGTTAATGCTACAGCCAATGGGAATCGAGAGGGGATAGTTACCTTTGAAAAATTTACAAAAAAATCGGATCTCCTTAATATAAGCACCTATAGGCAAATTTTACATTGAGTAAGCACAACAAAGGCCACACACGAAACCACAGAACAACAATTCAAAATTGATTAAATGTTTCACACTTGACATGCAATCAAAGCTAGACTTGTACTTGGTAAAGTGTTCATACTAGTGATGGATCGATGAACCGATTCGTTTAAAAAGAGTAAGTTCAAGGACTTACAAAAACCGAATACAAAAGATCTAACTCCAAAATAAGCTATAAAGGAGAAGGTTATAAATGTTGAAAAATAAACTTTCAAGGAGGTTCCGAATTTTGTGTGAATTACGAGTGATTTTTCTCAGTGTAACGCGATACATACATACATATATTTAAGCCTTCGTTTGATAATTCATGAGAAAATTCCATCGCTTAACATAAAAGAAGTGGTAGCCATATCGAATACTATTAAAAACTAAAACCATATGTTGGGAAAATATTTAACATAAAAATTTACAGTGGTGGGTGAAAAAATTGCAGCAAAATAACGACAACTTTATTCAGCATATTTTGCGTGCCCAGTGTCCGATTGCAAAACTTTGAATTTGTATTGTAGTTGCCACGCCCTACTTTGCTATATATCCGAATGTTTTATTTTGCTGAAATTTCAAATATGAAAATTTTAATTGAGGGACCAGCTTTCTCCATTTTATGTTCATAGCTATAAATATTGAAAAAAGTGAAAAAAAAATCGATTCTAAATTTTGTTGCAATTTTTTCACTCGCCACTGTACAAGCATATGCCTACATATAATCATCGCATTTAAGTATGTACTCGCATGTAAAATTATCGTAAATAAGCAATTTCGCTTTCATATTCCTTTTTTTTTATGAGTGTGACTAATTTTCGATTAAAAATCTTTTTGACTTAGCGACGCTGTTCATTAGTGCGGAAGCTGAGCTGTTTGTTGTTGTTTTTATGTTTTTTTTTTGCTCAAATCAATTTATCAAGTTGAAGGTTTGACGCACTGTCAAATAAACTATTTGGAATTTAAAAAAATAATTAAAATTTTTGAAGCAAATTATCACTGTGTGAGCTTTTTATTTGCAAACGACCAGCTGATCTCTCTCTTTAGGTCACTAGATCAAAAATAATTTAAGACTTGAGAAACAAAAAAATGCTTCTGGGAACTCTTATATCTACAATTCCAAATCTCCTCTTACTTTGTGCACAGTCTCAGTGTTTTTCTCCTTATCTTGCAGCAAATAATTCCCTGAAAAAATTATAATGTTCGAGCTATGGTTTTTTCGAACTTCAGTTCATGAATAGTTTTCTTGGAGTTTCTTAATCTCAACTCTCTTCAGAGACTTTAAAGTACTAAGCATAGTCTTTACTTATCACAAATCCACATCCCAGAAACTCTTTCCATGCGTTAATCTTTTCATTCATATTTTCTTTGTCGATAGGCTTGTGTTTGTTCTAAATTTAGAGACAACTCATTGGCCTTATCACATTACATTAGGGTGTCCCAAAATACCGATGACTGAGTTTTTTTGGCGGGAGAACTTTTGTCAAATTAAAATTGGTGAGAAAGTCCAAATAAGAGAGTAATTGACGAAATTTGTCAGCTGAATTTTCATCTCGACACTCAGGGCTCCAAAATAAACGTTTACTGAAAAATTTAGTAAATAAGTAATGGTGGAGTAATTAACTTTGGTCCAATGTTGATAATTACCAGAAGAAATAGTTAGACCCACCAAAAAAAAAAATTTTGTGGAAATAACCAAAACCTGTTAAATAATGATTACTAATCGTAATGATTACCGGTATAATTTTATATTTCCCTGAGAATCCATCTAATGATTGATTACAACTTATTTATGATTATTTTCCAATTAATGAAAAACTAATTTAAAAAAAAAATTATGATTTTCGCGATTATTAAAAATAATAGAAATACTCAAGAATAATAAAAAGTAATAAACAAATTTTTTTTTTAATTATTTTTAAATCGTACAAATCATGATTTTTTTTTATTGATTATTTAAAAAAAAATGTTCAAAGTTTTTTTTTTGATTATTTTAAAATTTGTTTGTATTATTATTGATTATTATAAAAAAAAATGTTTAATGTTTTTTTTTTTGATTATTTTAAATTTTTTTTTTTTGATTATTGTAAAATTTTTTTTTTCTTTTTTATTTCAAAATTTTTTTTTTTGATTATTTTAAAATTTTTTTTTTTATTATTTTTTGTTTTTTTTTTTTGTTATTTTTTTTTTTAATGTTATTAATTGTAATCTATTTATAATTGCCTTTCTTGAAAACAATTCAAATAATCATTACTAATTAAAAAATCCCACTAATCAATTAATTACTAATTACTAATCAAATTTAACAGCGAGTATGTTTTTTATAAGGCAGTTCTAAACGTTTCACAGTTATTCGGGTACCCTGGTTTCAGTTAATAAGCTAAGTATTTCGTATTATGTTTATGCACACACATTTTTGAATCTTTGATCTTCGTGTACAACAAATTACTTGACCGGCTTTATTAATCTACTGAGTAAACAACGTATAAGCCTGGAACGCTGATGATGTCAGCATTTTCTTTTTATAATTTAAACAAATACTTCAGACTTTAAAATACAAAAATACATGCTAACACATACATATGTTCCACATGACAGATAATAACTACAAATACAATCAGTCCATATCCTAACAAATAAAAGCCTCTTAATTTAAAATACTTAAATAAATTTAACGCTTTGTTTTGCATTTACTCAGAAGTCTAAGTACGAACGACAGTAATCATGAAGCAAATACGCTTTCTAAAGGTTGGTGCTGATGTCACTGTGTTAATTAAGTAAGTAATATGTTAATATATAAACAAATTTTAAGAATATTAACTTCCTGTGTACATATTTCAATTGTTGAAAGTAACTTATGCGAGTTTAGACTTTGACAACACGTTTTGAGGTTATGTCATTACATAAATTACTAAACAAAATTTTAGGTTAGATTTTTTTTAAGGTTATGTTAGACTTGTAGTCTATACATATAAAATGAGCATTCATGGAAATTAAATCAGCCAACAGCTTGTACGTAAACTTTTTTGTGTTAGTGTAAATGAATTTTCATTTTAAAGAAAACATGAATATTTTATCACAACACAGCGCTGATATCAAAATGCGAGCCCAGGCAAAGGCAACGACCTAATCTGACAACTGTAAATATTGTCATGCATTCGAAATTCAAACTATGCCCATAATATAACAGAAATTACATACATATTTAGAATGGATTTGTAGAGGCATTAAGTATATGAGCTCATATAAAATAAAATATATACATTGTTGTTTATTGTTGTATTTTTTAGCATGAATGTGTGAGCAAAGAAAGCGTGCTTGAAATTCTTTTGTTTTATTCCCCACTTAGGTGGAGTAGGGAATGCACAGCGAATATTTATTTTACTTTGTATCTAGAATGAATACGAAAAAAAAGTTTTTAAAATGACAAAAATATAGAGCATTTCAGGTTTGGGAATTGTGGTACAAAAAGTTTATAGAACAAAAGTGGGGAAGGTGCTGTCAGGAAATGGCATAAGTATAATGAAGTTGTGAATGTGACACACAACAGTATGGTAGGTAATACGGCATACGGACTGAATAAGACGAAGCTTCATTTATTTCTTCCATATACATACATAAGTCGTCTAGTCAGGAGAACACTAGGAGTTTTCACAATCCCAGAGCTGATAAGCTACTCTCTTCTATTACATTTCTACTTTAATAATAATTGAAAAATTTTACTCACCAAAACTTTTGCAAATCTCCGATCCAATTCATCTGAGTTGGGCATCGGCTGTTGACTGCGACTACGTACGCTCGGTTGACGTACATGATGGTAATGTGAACTTGAACCGATATCATAATGTAAATCCTGTTTTTGTAGAAAACCACCACTTGCTGTGGTTATACCATTCTTGTGTGTAATTGAATATTGGCCATTGCCATGATCATGATCATGACCGCCACGACTACCACCACTACCGCTGCCGCCTTCCTCTACCAACACATCATTGGTAGATATGTGACGCGAACTGACAGCACCCATTATAGATGCTAAGCGACAAACGCCCGCGGCACCGCCACCACCACCACCACCACCACCGGGTCCTGGTCCAGAACGGCCACCGGTGCCGCCACTGCTATCCGTCGATGATGATGTAACTGCACCACCGCCGCCACCACCACCAAGTGCTACGTTCAATGAGGATACAACGGCACCCCACACTGTCGTTTGTACAGTGCGACAGAGTGCACGTGTCTTCTCGGGGCAACTTGATAGTTGCTCTTTTAATTCGTTAAACAGATCCAAAATTTAGCGTTTACAAAAACAAGTAAGGTTTAAGTGATTTAAAGTTGAGTTGAGTGCGCCGCAACACTATATCGATGCGTTTGGATTGATGTGCACTTCTTGGACGTTAGTTTTGCTTATGCGATGTGTATGATGTTTGGTTTTTGGACGCTTGATGAAACTGCAAGCTAGTACAACAAACATGTGTTCGTTTAGTGCGTTTGGGAATGAAATATGAAAAAAAGGTTCGGGTTGCAAATATTATCGTTTTCGTCGAATGTTTAGTTGCGTTTAAAACCTTCGAAAAGATTTTTTAGTTTGCTTTATTATTAGCCAATATGTTTGCCAATTTTTTTAAACCAATTAGTGTTTTTTAATTATAACTATATTTTTTTTATTTCACTGATAATTTTTAACACAATTTCCAATAACATTTTTATTTTTTTTTTTGACATGCAACATCAATTTCGAATTTTGTCTTGAATTTCTTTATTGACAAGTGTTGGAGAATGAACGGAAAATAAATTAGGGAGTTTGCGTCAGATTTTCTTATATACTTATCTATCCTACAGGGAATTTAAAGTTTATTTACTCCATGTTATTTCCTTAGCAGTGGGAGAAAAAACCTTCTAAAATGAAATAACCCACATTGGAGGGACTGAAAATAGACTGCCCTGAGTCTTCTCAGGTTTTGCATGCGGATGTTTGTAACAGTAGCAAACTGCAAAGTTAACGAACTAGCTTAGCTTTTCAGGGGTCGATAGATATCCTTGCTGTTTTTTTTGAAAAAGTTGAGGTAAAGAAATTTCGGAGTTCGAATCATCTGATTTGAGCTATTTGGCTTTTTTCGTAAGGGTAAAAATCTAGGTACAAATTTTATTTAAATTTTTGAATTATTGCCACTATTTTCGAAACCAGTAGAGACTGCTGAAGTTTAGCTGCTTCTGTGGTAGATGTTATTTTCACACGAAATATTCTGAAACAATTATTTTGTGCTTTCTGAGTTCTTTGTTGTGCTCTGTTAAATGTATCGTATATTCCTCTCAGTGACTAGGGCTCCCTTGAACAGGCTCCACACATTGCACCTCGTTACTGAGTGCTAGTTTGACGACCAGTTCCAGTTATTTTAAAGAAATTGGTCACACTTTTAATTTACTTATGTAGGTAGTTCGATAGAATATGCTTGAAGGAATTTGAAATGTCAAATACCTACTACTTTTTTTGCATGCAAAAATAGCGGTACTTCCGTGGTGAAAATATTCAGTGTTGTTAAGTTGACGAATAACTGTTAAAGGGGTATACGTTGGGTGTTTAAAAGACTTGCCTCTACACTGCTTATGAACTTAAATATTTTAAATGGTTTAAATACGCCAACTAAGTAATCTAATAAGAAAAACTGCCATTCAAAGATGCATAAATCCATATACTCCACAGATACATAACAAGTAGTATTCCCTAAAGCGAAATATCTATATTCTCCCCATCTTTGTCCACATACATATATGTATACATATATGTACATATGTATATCTATGCACAGGCAAACGCCGGCCGTTGCATATGCCACCATACGACCAGACAGCAGACAAACGAACTACGAACACTATAAATGAATGCACATACATATGTACATACATGCTTATATTGAATGCAGCGCCTTTGTTGTGTATCTCGCAAAATGCTGTCTGGCTTATTTTTTGTGCTTCTTGATATATGCATCAAGTAAAAACGAAGTTAATTTTGTATAGTAGTTATGCATATGAAGGTTTGTAATAATAAGGAATTACCGAATTCGTTATACCGATGAACTCGGTAGTTAATTCACGCACTAAAACACAAAGACTACGTTTTCACAACCGTCGATAAATTGTTTAATATGCCAAATTTAATAATTCACTTCAGTTTTTGTTGGTTTTTAATTCAAAACAAAATTTGGTAATTCTTTACGACCGCACGTAACTGCTAATACACGTCCAAAAATATCGGGAGAGGTATCAAAAGACGCGTTTTGACCTCTGTAACAAGAATCCAAATCCGGAAAACCAATATTTTCAGTAGTTTGCGAGATATTTGCAATCAAAGTTCAGAATTTTCTGTCATTTTCATGTGGTTGTTGTAATCACACTACCCTGTGAGAAAAAAGTGGCACGCGGAAGGACATCACCGTGGCGGTAGCCACGGTTTTGGCAACCACCTGGAGTTGCAATGGCGTAGCCCAGGGTTATTTTTTGAAGCGCGGCCGAAGGCCGCCAATGCGGAAAGGTGTTCTGCACATAAAAAACATGGATCGGACCCCTATATCAGGATTTGACCTGGGTCATTTTTTGGTTTTTTGTTAATAACTTTTCACTGAACTAAAATATTTCTTTTCCGGATTCGGATTCTTGTTACAGAGGTCAAAACGCGTCTCTTGATACCTCTCCCGATATTTTTGGACGTGTATTAGCAGTTACGTGCGGTCGTAAAGAATTACCCAAAATTTAATTTAGCATCGAATTCGTAATTGTCGTTTTGCTTACTTCGCAACTGGTAGATACAAATTTATTTCAATTTGCTTTTATAAAATTTGCACATACACATATATATGTAGGTATGTATATGAATTATTTGTGCTTATTTCAGCAATTCTGCTCGTTTTTTCATATATATTTAACTTTTTTTTTGTTTAAAAGGAGAACGCGTCCCCGGCACAAATTTTCACTTAATTCCTCTTTTTTGTTTTATTTTCCTTCTTTCTTTTCCAATACCGTGTGAAAAAACTATCTTTCCACGCACAACTTAAACACTTCAAGACAAAACAAAGACTGACAATTGGATTGAATTTTGTATACGCATTTCAACGCAAATGTCAAATTGGATGACATGTGTGTTGAATTTCAATTGACAGCTGCCCATTGTAGCATGCCAGATCTTTCAATATTTTTTTTTTATTTCCAGACCAAATATTACTTTTTTGTTTTTTATTAACTAAATATACTTCAATAGCATCAAAGACAACCAATTTTTAAAAAACTCAAATGATCCCGTTCCCGTGCTTCGAGTCGATCGATAATCGATAACATGCTGAAAATTACCGATTACCGATTACCAGCGCGCTATGAAAAATGTCCGTCCAAGAACGAGCTGCCAGCTGCCAGATCGCTTGTGGTGAATCAATTATAAAAAAGCGTTTAGGAATAAAATGCGGTTCCTGATGACTGATCGCTACTTTGCTTTGTTGTAATTGGGGTTTGTCATACAAAGCGTGTGGAACGTAAAGAAAGTAAAAATGTGGTGTAATTCTGGAACCAGTCTTCAAAGCCAGTGTAATTAATTTGACAGGTAAGTGAAGGACTCTAATGGCCGCTTTCAAAACTACCGGTAACCGCTAACCGGAGTTTTATTGACGTATTTTTTACGGTTAGATGTCAAATTAACCGCGGTGTAGGCTTTGTAGTCGTTTATGGAAGTCGTTCTCCAGTTGTTTTTCGAAATTGGAACCTGGAACTATTCAGATGTTGGACTCGAATATTGATATGAACAAATTCTGTGCGTAATGTCTTTGGGCATTAGCATAATATGAGATCTCAATAAAGTTTTCTCCCATTTTTGACAGTTTTGATGCTAAAATAACATCTAGATCTAGCAGATAACTCGTGCAACGACCAACGGACTTTCCATTCAGTAAAACTCTATCTCACCACAGTTCTGTTTTGCACACCCTGCACCACCTTAATTAATCGATTTCTAAATTTTTATCGAATTAAGTATCGATATATTGATTATTTTATGGGTTCACGCATACCTAGTCGCCAGCAAAATTTTTTCCAAAAGAAAAATTTTTCTCAAAAATCCATTTTGTGTTTTAAATTGTGTTTATAATCTCTAAATGTTTATAAATTTCAATGTAAGTACATGTTTGAATGAAAGCAAAACAAGTGTGGAATGTAAATTTAGAAATGGAGGCTGTGTTGAATTGGAAAAAATTTTATTATACATATTCCAATTGCGAATTGTGAACTTTTTTTTTGGTGTTTTTTCAGACTTTTACACATCATAATTGGTGGACTTTTTTTGTTGGTTTTATTTTTAGCCTGGAAAATGCAACACTAGGAACGGATGAACCAATAATTGCAATACAAGTAGTAATTCTAAGTTAAATAGTGGTGGAAGTTGCACCAACTGGCACTGGTAGTACTACCCTGATTATCAATGATGGTAGCACTAGCAATACAAAGTAGTGCTGGATTAGTTGGTGGTGGAACATCGGCAGCAGCTGCAAATAATCAACTAGAGCAATTAAATAATATGCGTGAGGTACTATTTTCCCAGGATGGTTGGGGGTGCCAGCACGTTAAACAGGACACCAATTGGGATGTGCCAAGCTCACCGGAGCCGACTAATAAGGATCCAGCTGGTGGACCAATGTGGACTCCGGTAACAATCAATAATGGTACTGAATTGTGGGAACTAAATTTGCGCAATGGCGGACAACCGCCAACTCAACCTGTACAAAAAACTCCTTGGGGCCATACACCATCATCGAATTTAGGAGGAACATGGGGAGAAGATGATGATGGTGCAAGCAGTAGTAGCGTTTGGACTACATCAGCTAATAATCCTCCAGCTGCAGGTGTTGCCGGTGCAACTGGTGTTACATCGGCAGGTGTAAGCGCTAGTGCTTCCGGCAATGCACCACAATGGGGCCAAAATGCTGTGGGCGTTGGCGTTAGCGCTCCTGGTAATGCTACTGGATCATCAAATGTAAATCTAGGTGGTGTTTCTGCAGTAGGTGGGTATTGAAAATTATGCTAAAATTGTTTGCTTATATTTCAATAATATACATATATATCGTATGTATGCATATATATTAAAGCTGGTGCTGTAGGTGGTGCTGGAGTTAATTTACCTGGTAATGTTAATTCAGCAGCAGGTAGTAGTTCCGTTGTTGGAAGTAATTGGGGTGATACTCGTGAATTAAATAGTGGTACAATAAATATGCGCGGTATGGATGCTCGTGATCCGTTACGTGATCCGCTGCGTGGTACGTCAGCTGGAGAAAAGCGTGATATAAGGCTGTTGGATCCACGTGATACAATTCGAGGTGATCCGCGCGGAATTTCTGGACGCTTGAATGGGCAATCGGAAATGTGGGGGCAACATCACAACATAGCACATAATCAAATGCCAACAATGAATAAAATAATGGGACCAGGCACCGGCATGTCTGCAAGTGCTGTTGTTAATCCTGGTGGGGTAAGTGGTATGGGACCAAGTGGCGTTAACACTATGAATACTGGTGGTGTAAGCGGTAATGCGAATGCTCATTGGGGTGCATCTGCAGTTGCTGGTGGATCAAAAGACATTAGTTCATTGGTAGGAAAAGTATCCGGTTGGGGTGAGCCATCGCCACCTGCACAACGACGCAATATATCAAACTATGACGATGGTACATCATTATGGAGCCAGCCATCACGTGGTGTTTCCGGCGGTAGTACCTCTCATTGGCAAGATATTGCTGATCCAATGAATAGGAATTTAACTCGTAACATGTTAGGCAGTCAGAATAATACAAATCCTGGCGCAGGGCTCGGTAGTGCCTCTGGAAATAGTTTGGGTAGTCAAGGTGGTGTACTAAGTGCACCAGTCGTTGGTAGCAACACGAACAATCCTCTAAGCGGTGTTGGTGGCCCTCAAGGAAGGCTTGGCGGTTCGACAGTTGGTGCCGGTATTGGTGGCGTCAATCAACATAAACCTGATAATAATATGTGGGCACATGCAAACAATCCCAATGTAAGTGCACGAAACAATGCTGCTGCTTCTTGGGGTGATGAACTCAATCATAATACCGGCATCAATTGGATGTTGGATGATAAACCCAATGCAAGTATTGGACAACTAGGTGGTAGTGCTGGCGGTGCTGCAAACTCTTGGAACGATCCTACCGTTTCATGGAACAAAAATCAAAATAAAATGCCAGGCGGCATTACAAGCGGGTGGGGTGCAGCAGGTTCCTCCAATGATGGCACTGCAGACCTATCAACCGATTGGAGTAGTCACAGTGGCATTATGAACAAAGCTCCACAAAAAATGAACAATGTTAATGTTGGTTTGGGTAACCTAAACACAGATCTTATTAAACAAAGTAAACAGTATCGAATTCTTGTTGAATATGGCTTTAAAAAGGAAGAGGTCGAACGCGCACTAATTAACACTAACATGAACATCGAAGAAGCCGCGGATTTGCTACGTGCTAATGCCATGTCAATGGACTGGAGAAGACGTGAAGATAAAACGCTAGGTTCCTTTGGTGAGCATACTAATCCTAGTGGCAGCTTTCCGGGACGCTACCCGCCAACTGGCAATCAAGCCAACAATATGCCATTCCCTCCGGTAATACAGTTCCTTTTATTATTTTATTGAATTGTGTATTAAAGCATGCAACCTTTTGTGTATCGTAACATTTTCAGAATATGATGAATCAACATATAAGTGGTAACACTGTTGGTGCGAGCAGTAATAATACAAATTTAGCAGCGCTTAATTCCATGCAACCACCAAATCCAGTGCAAAAGTATCTGAATCCAACACAACAACAACACAGTATGACAAGCGGGCATCAAAATATGAATCCTGCTGCGTTAGCATTTGGACAAGGACTTGAGGGCAATAGTGTTACTGCAGCAGTTAATGCAGCTACTAACAGCAACAATCAACAGCCATCTGCGCAACAGTTACGCCTTCTTGTGCAACAAATTCAATTAGCTGTACAAAGCGGTTATTTGTCTAGCCAAATTTTATCAGAGCCTTTATCATCATCAATGCTTGTACTATTGTCTCAATTATTAACAAATATAAAGGTAGGAAATATAACATTTAATTTTTGCTTGAGTAGTAGGTAATATAACTATAACAATAAATCGTGCAGCATCTACAAGCAGCACAGCAATCTTTGGTTCGTGGTGGTAACAATGCCAATACTAATGCTCAGATAAATTATGCCATTACCAAATATAAGCAACAAATACAAAATTTACAAACACAAATTAATGCACAACAAGCGTTCATGAAACAAAAGCAGCAACAGCAACAACAGCAGCAACAGCAACAGCAGCAGCCAATGCCACAAAATATGCAGCAACAACATCCCGCAACACATGCCAACAATTTAAGTAACTTAGACTATATGAGGGGACAGCATGATGCAATTAACGCTTTACAGAGCAATTTCTCAGAAATGAACTTAACCAAGGTAATAGCATAATTGATTGTTACATTTGAATCTGAGTTTTTCACTAATTTGTTATTTACAAAAATAGCAGCCCGGTGGTTATCCAGGCGCTCCTACTTCACAGTCAAAACTTATAAATCAGTGGAAACTTCCAGAAAAGGATTTAACGTCTGATAGCACAGATTTTTCTCGAGCACCAGGTGCAACCACTAAACAAAATCTATCAAATACTCCTTCAAATACAATGGGACTTTTGGGTCTACAAAATGATGGGTATGTAATTAAACACAGTTTATGCTTTATAATAGATGTGTTTACTTTATTTTCTGAATATATTTTAAGTAGAATATGTAACAAAGATGGTATACAAACAATTCTAGCAATTAATCAAATTCAAATATTTCCCGAAAATAATAATTGATTTAATTTTGCTTCAACACCGCAATATGATCCCAAAAATAACTCTGGAAATGGCGTAGAAATATCCTAGAAAGAAATTCCTAAATGATGCTGAATTGGTCTCAGAAAATGATTTATAAATAGTCTCGGAGCCAAACAAAATCTAACAAATTATTCAGATATAGTTTCGAAATGTTTTTTAAAGTTGTCGAACTCTGATTCCCAGCTAAGAATAATCGTTCAAAAAGGTGGCTGCAATGGCATATCGTAGTCATGATATGAAAAGACAAGAATTATGTTTTCAGGGGGTGTAACCAAGTGTTTAGGTGTCAATTTAGGGAAGGTATGAAATCAGTTGAAGACCAAACCCATCGACAATCAGGCACATTTATCCTTGTTGTCTGTTTGATTAATCTGACTTTAATTACATACATACATTTTTTAAGCATTGATACTGTGATACCTTTTAGCACTTGGTCGTCGACTTCACGAGGTTTGGGAGGTGACGGTTGGCCGGACTCATCCACTGAAAATGAGAATAAAGACTGGTCTCTTGCACAACATATACCTGCTGCGACTTACACTGATTTAGTCCCAGAGTTTGAACCAGGAAAACCATGGCAGGTTTGTCGAATAATAGAAAGTTATAAATGTTTATATACAAATACATATATTTTTGATTATGTTTAAGGGCGCTCATCTCAAAAGCATAGAAGACGATCCAACTATAACTCCTGGCAGTGTTCAACGTTCTACGTTGTCCATTAATTCGGCGCCAAAAGAAGCAACTGACATATTTACGAATCCCAGCAAAAGTTCTCCGACTGATTTAACACCGCTAAGTTTGTCTTCATCCATTTGGAGCTTTAATCCATCATCAAGCAATCAAAACTTTCAAATGTAGAGCTTCTAATGAAACAAAAATTATGTATTTGAAAACATCATAGCAGTAACCTGTGGCTTTAAATGGGTATTTCATGAATAAACTGCGTTATAATGACCTTACAGTGTATTTAGAAAAAGTTTTTAAATTTGCTTAAAAAAAATGTTATCACTGTGGGCTGAAGTTTCTGACAATGTATGAGATGAGCCAGGTTTTTTTTTGTATCTTATTTAAAGCAGGTATGGCCCAACTTTATAGCACTGTTAAGGAGAATGCTTGGATATCTCTAGTCAGGCTGGGTAGCTTGGGATTCAGTGAAAACTGGAAAATGTGCTTTCCATTCACGCAGATGCGTGGTGCTAAGTAAGCTCCAATGCAACACAAATGTATTTCAGAGAGAGTGACACATTTAGGGAATTGGTTAAAGTGATTTGGAACCTAATATATCATGTTAAGATGGGTAATGAGAGGAGAGAGGCATAATATTCGCAGAGCAACCACCAAGTTACACATTATTAGCTTTGTCCTAAATCTTGGGAATATAAATTACTCTCCGTTAAATAGAACTTAATCCGAATTAGGGTGTTGTGTGTCAGGTGTTTACATTACTCAAAACTATCAATATGGCATCACTGAAAAGCACACGTTGAAATTTGTGGCAAGCCCGGTCAGATACAACCCTGTTTGTAGACCCGCTCACAATAGTATTCGCCTTTGTTGTATTTTCGGCGGCTTGATAAAACAAAATTAAAGAAATAAATAGAAACTTAGGCAGTCTTGCTTTTTAAATAAAGCATTGTAAATACAAAAATTAACAATTCAGTGTAAAGGCAATATTTACAAAAGTCAACAATCGACTACGGAGACGATTCACGTAACTTGGCTTTGTTTTTACGCTCATTCCTCCATTACACAAAATTCGCGCTGGAAAACAAAAATAAAATTATTATTTGAACATAAAAACAAAATAAAATGTCGCGTAATTATGCATCACCCTACGCCAAACCATTGCCGCAATACCCGTCACAATCGGAGGATTACATATCTTTGGATATAGGCGGTCCAGGCAAATGTTCTACACCAGCGCGTCCACAATACAACAACAACGCGAATAGCAAAACAGGAGGAGGTGGCTACTATCAAAATTGGCAACAACGTGGACGTGGAAGCCATCAACAACAACAAAATCGTTATTCAGGTAACTGGCAAAATAATCGCAATAGTACAGGCGGCTATGCGGCGGGACAGTGGCAGCAACAAACACCACGTAGCAGTGGTGGGAATGATTGGCAAAGGCGTGGTGGTGGCGGTAGTGCTGGTGGGTTCAGGCAACGAAATCATGTAAGTAGAATATTAGTAATTTAAATACAATTTTAATCTAATTTTATAAATATTGTCATTATAGCGACAATCCAACAACAAAGACAGTGATTTATCAACTTATGTGCACCCATCTATGCTAGAGGATCCGTGGAAGGATTTGATGGAACGACGAGATGCAATAAAACGTAGCGAGATTAATTTAAATACACCTGCAAAAGAGAATGCTGAAGAAGATTTGTTGCCGAGCGCTGGTGAGCAGAGTGGCAGTGATGATAATGATGATACTGAGAAGTGTGCTGCCGCAGACGAAAATAATGATGTAACTAGACCGTAGCAATCAATTTATGATGAATCTTCATAAATGTTTTCAATAGTACTTTTAGTTGGTAATGCTTACCAAAAACTTAAAAATTAGACGTATCCCGTGCAATGATGCACTGTGCCGATCAATTAGTAATTTAGTATAATGAAATTGTACTTTTAACTAGAAGGAATATTCATTGAACCCAACTTTCATATTGTAATTTGTTACCAAGTAGTTTATATTACATTCTTTTTGATTTCTAAAACGCATTGATATTGGCGGTTTTTAAATGTTTTAGAAGATAATTTTAAATTTGCTAAAAATATTGCGTTTTATACTAAAATGTATTATGTGAAAGAAAATAAAAATGAAAAACATATTTTAATTAAATTGAAGGTGTAAAAATGTTAGCAAAAAACTTCGAAGAGATGCTCATTTAGTAGCTGCTCGCCCGGTAGGCTAGAATGTCATTGGTCCTCGTGTGGATTCTCGACCCAAGAGAGTGTACTGATACTTGGCAGAAAATCTATCGAAAAACAGGCACGGGAGGCATATACATAATTAGATGGATAATAAAACCCTGCTCTGAGTTTTTTCATGCAGCACCAAAAAAACGAAAATCTTTTGAACAAAACATTTTTTAATATGAATTATTTTTGTTGAATAATTCTTAACATATTTCATTGTTTGTTATCTTAAACAATCGATAGTAGTTGTCTTCTTTTACTAGCAATTATACATTTACATATAATAATTATAATAATAACATAAAACGCACTACAAAACTGCTACTGGCTCTAATTCTGCTAGTTTGATGACCAACGTTAGACGTTTTGCTTTCGAAAAAAAAAATTTTAAATTCATAAGGTGTCCTCGCTATAGACGCGTGTATCAGTGTGCCAAGCTGTGTGGACAGTTTGAAAAAAAAAGCTATACTAAACGATTGCATCCAAAAAGAGTTAGAATTGGAGTTCCTTTTTAAATAAATTTTTTTTTAGATAAGCTAAATTTTTTTGTAATTTTTCATTAAAGTTTAATTTTACTATGTTTTTATTATCTTTTTAATTTGTTTTTGTTTTTAAGTTTTTTCTTTTGTTATTGGTTCTTGTCAATGACGTGAGGCGAGGCGAGGTGCAATTACGATCAACTTGAGCCTGAATTCATTAAATCTGCAAAATGTGTACAAGTAAAAAAAAATTATGTAAACAAATGAAACCGAACTGGTTTATATTCATGAGCCTTTCATTGTCCTTTGATTTATACTATGTTGTTTGCATTTTCCATTAGCAACAACTATTTGCTGTGCCTTTGTTGTTTTTGCAGATATTTTTCCCAATCGCTACTTAAACGATTATAAATTTTCATGGCAGCGCGTGCATCTTCTACAGAATTATGTTCACCAATTTGTATTTCCATACCTAAAATCGCTTGGCTGAGTAACTTTAGACTTGGTGTACGTCCATTGGAGACGAGACGGCACAATGGTTTATAGCGGGCAGTATCGCGTATATTCTTGTATGGATGTTTTATATGTAATACAGCCAAATCGTTGCGTATGGCATGGCCAACAAGGACTTTACCTGCAATAGGAAGGAGAAGAATATTAACAGTGATGCGAATGATTTGAATGACTTCCACGAAAACTAAATGATGGAGCTCTATATACCAAACAGAAGCAATAGGAAAAACTTGTGATTTAATATTCTATCAAACAACTACTTACCTTGTAGTATTTCAAGTACTTTATCTTGCACCACATTAAACTCTTCACCGTTTTCGATGTCCTTAGGTCTAATTCCGGATATGCTTGTTCTGTAATCGATCACCTTATGCCAAGGCTTAACAAATTTATCTAGCAGCACTTCACCTTGCTTATTAACTATTGATACCCGTGCCAGCATATCATCTTGACCATTGTGTCCCACACCAACCATTTCACAATCAATGGCAACGTATTTATTACGTTGCGTCTCCTTACGTTTTCTTCGTAGACGCGCTGATTTACTTAGCGGTCTATTGTTTTCGGAATTTAGTTGTTGTTCTGGTGATGGAGTTGATGTGTCAGATGTACGTCGTAGCCGTTCCTCCTGTTGTGAATTACGCCTTGTGCTACATTTTGAGCCTGCATTACTCTTGTTGCCTGTTTGAATTTGTTGATCTATGTTCACTTCACTACATAAGCAAATTGACTGCATTTGGCGTTGAAATTGCTTCACGCATTCCTTTAAAAGGCTTTCGTCAGCCGCCAGGTTGCTGTTAAATGCATCAGCTTTTGTTTGAAGAGGTTGCTTGGTTTTTTTCGGCTGGCAGTCGGTAATTGGTTCCTGCTTCTTGTTAAGTGGCCCACCATCGCCAGCTCCTTCCACTGCCAGCGGTTTATCTAAATGTTGGGTTTGTTGATTAAGTTGGTTATCGCTTGCATTTAGCCTTTTGGCCGTATCTCTTTTTTTCTTGCTTTTATTTTTTGCAGCATTTTCGTTTTGCTGTTGGAGCTGTGGTTGGGACATTGTTGGTGTTTTGTGTATACCTCACGCCACTTGGATTGTTCGTTGTATGGATTTAGAATTTTGCGTTTATATTTACTCGGGGGTACTGTTGTAATTTGTTGTATTTATGATTTTCAAGTTTTCAGTTTTTTTCTATAAAAGTTAGAAACTAAAAACGAAAGTAAAATTAAAAGTGCAAAATTGACAGCGCACCATTGTACACACTGATGTAAACGTCAAAAAAAAGCTAGAGCTGCAAACCCCAAACATAGCAGGGATGTAATTTTCCATCAAAAATGAACCAAAATTCCAATGTAGGGCTGCTGTGTAGATTTATTATTTGAGACTTTTTAGTAGACACATTTTTTGTGACTTCAGATGATTTCTGGATTCGTAAAGAGGAAATCACAAAAATTTCACCATTGATGTGTGTTGAAAACAAAATGGGGTAATGGTGCAGTTTAGGGGGCCCACCCAAAACTAGACCAAAAAAGTCGAGTGGGGTGTCAAAAGACGCGTATTCACGTCTAGATTTAGAATCTGAAATGAGATTTTTGTTTTTTTCAACCGTTCAAAAGTTATGAGGCGTGATCCATGTTTTTTATGTACAGAACACCTTTCCGCGTAGGCGGCCTTTGGCCGCGCTTCAAAAAATAACCCTGGGCTACGCCATTCCAACTCCGGGTGTGTGCCATAGCCGTGGCTACCGCCTCGGTGATGTCCTTCCGCGTGCCACGTTTCCACTCTTTTTCACTTTTTTGGCTCAGCCTAATATGCCATTACAACAACCACATGAAAATGACAGAAAATTGTGAACTTCAACTGCAAATAACTTTTGAACGGTTGAAAAAAACAAAAATCTCATTTCAGATTCTAAATCTAGACGTGAATACGCGACTTTTGACACCCCACACGGCTTTTTTGGTCTAGTTTTGGGTGGGCCCCCTAAACTGCACCAGTACCCAAAATGGCGTACACCTTAAGTACAGCATTTGACAGTGCCTGCGTAAACATCGCAGTAGCGCAGGTAGATACAAAGCGGGCTACGCGGTTTCAAGCTCGAGATCGCTGACCAGCTTACACATTAGTGACTAGAGGCATGAGACAGCTTACCTAATACCCAATTGTATCAAAATTGAAATTGACCACATAGGGCTCCTCATCGACCGGCATGCGGCGTTGTTTTTTGTTCATACTGTATTTGCTTGCTTCAAGGAAATGGGCAGCACCATTCACACAAAACAGCTGATTTAAGACAACAAATAGAACAGTTTATTGCATCGTGAAGTAAGTATTTATAAACCTTGGTTTATTGTGAACAAACAACAGAAAAAAATACGAAAAAAAAGAAATTTAACTAGAATTCGTAATGATAACTGAGAAAGATTTTATATTAAGAGTTAAACTATACCCCGAGCTTTATAACTGTTACAAAAAGGATGAAGAGAAAGGAAGCAAAAAGAAATGGGAGAAATTCGCTCGGGATAATAGTTTTAAAAGTGGTAGGTGCTTGCTTTAATTGCTTTACCTCAAATTGAGTATGTTTCATAAATGGCTATAAAATTCCATCAAGGTGCTGCCGCAGAGTCCAAATGGCGTAAATTGGTATCAAACTACATATCGTTTTTAGCTAATGGCACTGCCTTCGCCTACGAACAAGAAATGCAATTTATGCAAATGCCATTATTAAGTGATATCAGCACAGGGTAAGTTTCCAACAAAATATGAACCTAATATACCCGAAATCTTCATTATTTATAAATATTGAAGCAGCGATGACTCACAATCTGAATCCGACATCGATGAAGTTCAGTTGAAAACTGTCTTAGATACTTATGATGGCGAAGAAGATGTCGATGATGATGATAATGATGGTGGACCAACGGGTCACAAAAAGCAATGCATTGATGAAACTGATGATGGACCAAACTCACCAAACCAACAGCAAGACATTAAAATGGAAAAGCTCGATGATGTGGAAGACGCAAAAAGAACACAATCTTCCACAGTAACGAATCATTATCATGATTTACAAAAAAACACAGAACACATATGCGCTGATAAAAACGATAAAAACTTGCACGTATTACCGGATGATAATATTGAAGAGTTTGAAACGGTTGTTCGCGAAGAAGTCGCCAATAAAAAAGGCAGCAAGCTTGTGGGGCCAAAGCTTGAACCAGCCATAATATCTGCAAACATCTCTAATGTCGCTCATGGCGCAACGGGTGGTTTCACAAATTTGACTTCATTGGAACTAATATTTTTGGGCTATGCCAAGGTATTGCAACGAATGCCACTGCGGCTACAATTGCAAACTAAACGAAAGATTGCTGATATTATGGATGAGGCGGAATTACAAATGTTGGAAGAAAAATAGTACAAAGGTAATGAAGGAATGTTACATAAGATATATAAAATCTAGTTATAAAGTGTTTTCTTTGGCATTTGCATCAACAGAATAAGTAATAAAGAATCAATTTACTAAGAATTTTGTTATATGCATATGAAATGCTCATACGTGCATAAATTTCAGCTTACACAAAGTCTAGGTGGCTAGTATATACCTGTCGTGACACGCTACTAATATCAGCAACCGAGTTGAATGATAAATGTTTATGCTTCCTAAACGAAAACATATTTTTTTTTATTGTTATATATATGTTATGTATATTTATTTATTTTTATATTTATTACACGTAATAATCATATTTATAATTCTCTTTAGTCTAAATGTTTGTATTTATTATAAATTACATATAATTTATTATTACATAGTATTTAGGACTCTTTAATTTTTTCACATTTACAATGATACAATTATGGTGTTAATTAAATTTCATTGGGTATTTTTATATTTTGAGTTTATCATTCGTTATATTTTGCGTCATAAAGTATGTATGTATGTATGTATGTATATTTTATTTTACAATCAAAGACAGTGCTATTTTCATAATGTATGCATGTGTATTCTTGTATTTTATTTGTACAATAAAGTAAGATTAGTGTTATGTAATAGTGCTGACTTTTCTATAAAAGTAGACAACAAATCGTTGAAAATTTACTTTTATTATTCAGATTTAAAAGTAAATGCTAGATATAATTTGACAGCGGCTTTACCCATCGACTTATAGTAGCAGTTGGTGGAGTTTTGACAGTTTTAATGAGCATGGGAATATGCGTCCGACATCAAATAAAAAATTCAGAAGTGGAATATTGTTTGCTTGTTGAAGTAGTGTTTTTGCTGCTCCTCAAACAAACATGTAATATATTATGGATTGGCGCAATGGGTCTGACATGGTGCAATCAAAATTGCATCTATGGATATAATACCTAAGATAAATGTAAGTATTCTTAAGGTTATTGCAGACTCAACACTCGCCTACAGAAACTGGGTATACGAACAGAAGTCACATGTCGATGCTGTCTCACAAAAACGTGTTTAAAGTTTCCCCAAAAAATTTAGAAGACAGTGATGATCACCTATTTACAGTTGCACTAAAACCATAAGGCCGACTACTTCCGGGGGCTGACTTAGTGTTGCAGAGAGACCTTCGGTAAGATAGGCCAGCACATGCCCACTACAATGGATTGGACTTAACTTATTTTTGGACATAAAAAATACAAATACCTACAACATTTATGCAATTACAAATAATTATTTGTTATGATAGAAAAGCTGTTATAAGTTTTATAGTTTTTAACATATTTTATGTGTGAAAATTAATTTTTATTTTTGTAAAACTAAGTGCTCATTTGTTATTGTTGTATTACAATTTCCCTCACAATGTCATATTTTGCGCAAGCGTTTTCTTCATTTTTCTTAATCAAAAATATTTTGAAATATAGGCTATATTATATATGTAATTATGTAGTCATTATAATAAATTTGAAAACATTTGCATAGGATTTTAGTTTTTCTTCGTTAGTTAAGTTTACATAGTCAATAAATTTAAAATATTTATGTACATATGTATGTATGTACGCACGTTTGTAGGTAGAAACTTTTAGTAATACATCGAGACTAGTTATTTAATTTGTATTTTTTTATATTAAATTATTTTTTTTTGTTTTTTTTTTTTTTGTTTTGGTTTACTATCTAAATTTTTCAATTATTTTACATAGACAAGTTTCTTAATTTTTTTGTGTATATGATTTACATATATGTATTGTACACATAAACATTTAATATGTATGTATTTGAGATAGTGCTCTCGTTATACATATACTATATATGTTAATATATATATTTTTATATATACACACATAACTATACACAGGTACATTTGTTCTGTATTTATGTAGTATATAAGCATGTATGTTTAACTCTATTACCTCACTCTTTTAAACGCTATTGTTAACCTTACTAAAGTGCAAGTATTTAAATACATATGGGGGACGTTCCATGCCAACTCATTGCACAGATTGCATGAATATCGCTGAAATTGTAGACATCTTATTGTATCCTACGACATAGGTTTTTATAATAATTAAAATTTGGGTTTCCATACATCTTCTGAGTTTTCAAAAATTTAAATTTTTTTGTAAATAAACTTTTTTAAAATTCACCTAAAATCCCCTGACCGCTGGAATCTTTTGGCCGTTCATTTTAGGCGCTTTCTTTCGTCTGAATAGTAATAAGAAATATTTATAATAAAATTTCAGCAAAATCCCTCGCTAAGATAAGCTGGCATGGAACGCCCTACATACATATCTATTATATGTAAATATTTTTTTTATTTATTCCAACATTTTTTCTTTACCAACAAATACAACAAATATTTTTAGTTTTGTAAATAAATTTTTTTTTTGTAAGAAAAATTTTAAATTTGTTTAAATTTACTTTTTTGTTTGTCTGTTTGTATAAGTATATATTTATTTGCTATTGTATATAATAATGCTATTATATATAATAATGTTCATATGCTTGTAAGTACATAAAGTTTTTGATTTCGGAACAAAATTTTGCATTTTGAAACCTTCGTCAGTAGTTGACTTTTTCATTCAGCAAATTTTTTAGGTGGACTTTTGTTTTTGTTGGACTGAATTTGAAGAAAAAGTTGTACTTGTAGTTGTTTTTATATACATACATTTTAAGTTGTTTAATTTTATCTATATATTTTATTTTTAGTTTAATTTGAATTTTTTTTATTTTTCATTTTAAATTTCATGTCATTTTTTTTATTATCTTTCTTCTCATTAATATTTCAGCTAGTTTTTTATTTCCAGTTTTTTTTATTTACATTATATTTATTATTTTTTATTTTTTCTTTTATTTATTTTATTACAAAATTTACTCTACTTTTGTTCAAACTTTTATTTTTTTTAATTCAGTTTTAAATTCGTCATTTATTGACAATGCGTAGTTTTGTGATAATTTTTTTGTTATTTTCTTTAGATTTTCTTATGGTAAAGTTTACAACATTTTTAATTTAAATTTTTATTTTTATAAACTCAGTTTTTTGCTGTTATTTTACTTTTAACTTTATTTTACACCGATTTTTTTTAAATTTCAATAGAATTTTCTTTTGTATTAATTACAATTTTCTTTTTTTTATTTAGCTACATTTAAGTTTATATGTTTATGATTTTATTTATATTAGTTTACATTTATTTAGTTGTTAGTCGTATTTTTATTTTTTCAAAGTTTCTGGTATAAATTAATTAGTTTTAATTTTAAATTTATAAGAGTTAAAATAAAATATATTTGAAAAATGGACGCTTAAGATAAACTCCGAGGAACTTTGTGTTTATTCGCACAAAAAGTTTGACGAAATCAGTAACTGTGTAGTAAATTTAAGGTATAACACTTTCTTGTGCATAAATACAAAATTTGCATAAAATATTCAATATATATTTTAAAAGTGCTTAAAAAATTTAATCTATTTTTAAATTTCATATTAATTCTTTTTATATGTATCAAAGAAAAATAAATTCCCTAGCGCGTATGTTTAACAGTATTTCTACCAGCTAAGAAATATTTTCTGGTCACCGTAGCGGTTGCTGTTTTTTTTATTTATTTTTTTACACAATTTTGGTATTTCTCGTTTGATACTCAGCTTTTCTATATATATAAATCTTATAACTTTCGTTTCTGAAATGTCACTGAATTTCAAGACTATGGTGACCAGATGTTTGCTTGCTTCAACAAATCATGCAAAAATTCTTCATAGTGAAATGGGTAATCCGAACATTTTATATGGCCTAAAAATTGTTTAGAAAATTTTCAAAATAAATTTTTGTGTCACGGAAACAACTCTGCTTGAGTAATTATTTGTTAACCCTTGTTTGCACATGTTAACATTTATGGTTATAATTATATATGTATGTATATATGTATGTATGCAGAAAATCAGTATGTATTTATTTACATAAATGCTTCAGTACTTACTTTTTAAACAAAATTTTCACTTAAAATAAGTTTTTTTTTATTTAATTTTTTTAAATCGTCAGAAATTTTCAGTTCAGAGATGAAAATAAAAATTTAGCTCTTTAAGCCTAGATTACATCTCCTAAATTATAAAAGTAGTACATTGCGATAAAAAATGCAAAGTGGATTTAATTTGGAACGCGTTGAGCTCGTTGATTCTTTAAGTTTTTCTATGGAGAAAACTTACGTCGAAAACTCGAAAGGTGTTAGTGCTGGAGAATTCCGGGACGTATGCATACAAGGACGGTCAACACCTACATTTTTTACCAATGATCAATCCGTGAGCTGCTGATACATAGATTTGACTATCATGATATGCGAAGGCTGTTGGTTGTTGTAGCAGCATTTCACCTTAACTTTGTACGTGCTAACGTTAACCCACTGTAACGCTCTATTAAAACTCCTCTCTCTGAAACTGTTATTTTACAAAAGGGTGCCTTCGCACGAGTGCACTGTTATGCACGTACGTATTTATGTTTGTGTGTGTGCTTATTTGCTCAATCTGTCATTTCACTCAACCACTTAACACATTCATTGACTTTTAAGATTTATTGTCTTTCTTCGAATGATTGATGGCAAATTATGGAAAATTATGAATAAATTATAAATACGTGTAGTGAGTAATACAAACTCTATAGGGAGAGGGTAGGCTATTCTTAAAGAAATGGCACATGAATAGATGTTCAAGTTGACAAACTCGTTGACAGAAATTACTTGAAAAACATACCCGCAAACATGCATGAGTACATTTGTTTACCTTTATGTAAGATATGCGATAATTGAAATATTGCTTGACATTTGACAGACACAAGTGCCTTTTGCGAAAGCAAAAATAAAACAGGGAGAAGGATAAAAATGTCAACTGTTGGGGAACAAAAAATTCAAGATTTTTTTGTGAAATGTGTTTGTTCTTTTTGATGCTAGAAGAATACCCAAAAAATGTGCAATTATACTTAGAACCAAGAGGCAGTTAAGAAGAAAGACATGTAAGGAGAAAAATAACTTCAAATAAGTCGTTATGAGGGGGGAGATTTTTTAAAAAAAATTAAAAGGCCTGTACGCATGTACATATATGCCCAACGGAACTGAGATGAACAGTTGGAAAAATTGTAGTCTGGCAACCTTTTGACGATTTTTGCAGTGTTTCAATGATCAATCATTGGATCATTGCTAATCGGAACACGTGAATTACGAAGTGATGATGCGGGGAATAACACACTAATGTTACAACAACAACAACAACAACAACAACAGCAATTAAGTATATATACTTCATAATGAAACAAGCAGTCCCTACTCAACGAAGCGTCCGAGCTCAAGGCGCACTAATGTAAATATTAGTTTTATCAAGTCAATAAAGAGATTCCTACAAATTTTTATTTTAATTAGAAAGTACTAATTCTAAAAATTTGTTAGGCAATTTTTCTTAATTATTTTACAATGGCAAAATGTTTTGATTTAAAGTACTTAACCACACATAGTTTTTAGTTAGATTTTGTTGGCATGATTAATTTCATTTAGTTCGATTTAGGGTTGTGCGATTAATCGGTTAAACAATTTTGAAGTCCATTTTACTGACTAATTGAAGAGTTTGATTAATAACTTTGTGGATATTCAAATTCTATTTTTTATTCTATTATTATTTAGAAAGATTAAACATTTTGAAGGTCATAAAGATTTTTAATAATTTTTTTTTAAGGAAGTAAAGATTTTATGATAAAATAAATTTTTTTTTCGAAAAACTACTACCTAGTAGTACTATGTGTACGTTTTTTGAATTTGCAACAAAAATTGCACAATCAATAAAATTTTTGGATTAACCAGGTTTTCAGACTAATTGATTATGATTGATTGGAAAATAAAGAATAGTAAAATTATAAATTGGAGTATGATTAAATAATTTTATTAGAAAATTAATCATTTTAATAATACTTTTTTTATTAATCAGGACACAACTAGTCACTTTGTTTAAAATAATTGATTGACTAAATGATTTTATAATGTAATTGATTTGAAAATGAAAAATTTTGATTAGCAGACAATAATTATTATTTGACTAACAGTTTCCTGCATAATCAAAACAATTAGAAAGTAATTGCCGTAACAATGTCAATCACTCGACAAAAGTAAAATGTTGGACTGTAATCAAATTAATTATAGTATATGATTAATAAAAATGCCACTAATCGTTAAATTAAGAATTAAAATTGATTAAAAAAATGTATATGAAATGACTAATTAAAATATATAACTTTGATTGTTCAATTAATTGATTAATCGCACATCTCTAGTTAAAAGTGTAGTCTTTAGTTTGATTTTTGTATTAAATAAATAAAGTTAATTTTGACTTAACTCTCTGCTTAGCGTATGAAATGCCACATTGCAGTTGGTTTACGGGCATTGTTTATCATATCATGCCAATGTTGACAGCCAGTGCCGATCTCTTGCGGCCCAAGACCACAACTGCCAATTTCAGTGCCTTCACCGCCCGAACCAACAACGTAAATCTGTGAAGAAATCGGTATTGAAATTAATTCTTGTATGCGTTTTTAGTAAAGCTTAAGCCTTAATTTATGAGATAAGTCTAATACTAAAGTGAGGTTAGGTATTTTCGACTTCTTTACTCAAATAAGAACTTACCTCAATAGCCGCACTGTGCAAGTACATCGATGGTAGATTAAATGTAAATGCTTCATTCCAAATGGGATTCACTGGATCATCGGATTTGCTAATGCTAGTCTTCTTCTTCTTAACACGTTTGCCATTCTGAATCAAATAAACCTAAAGAAAGAAGGGAGGGTTAGCGCTTTTTCAAATCGACAAAATATGTTCCAGATTTTACCTTGACATAGGGTTCCTGTATTGTATCCAAGTTTTTAGCCTTCATAATAACAACTGTGAGACGTTCAGCCTGTGGCAAATAGTTCAGTGAGCATAAAAGCTCTGGACGATTCTCTTGTGGTTTCTTGATGCGCAACAAATCACCCCAGATCTGGAAGAATGAGCGCATGTTTAAACAGGAGCTAGACTAATTTGCTAGATTGCTTACCTCTACAGATTTTGAAAGATCCAATTCGTCCACTGAGATGCGTACCTCACCGATTATGTCATTGTGCGAGTAGCGATCATAGTCTAAAACTTGTAATTTTAGCTCCTTACCCTGCAATTGATCGCGTGAAACGGGAAACTTGAAATGCTGATCGAAGTAAGGATTTGATTGGCCACGATGGATGTGAGTCTGTCGCTTGCGATTGTCTACTTCAGGTTCAAGCATTAAACGTACATAGGGATCACGAAAACCGCCCTCCTCAATTGGACAAAGATTGTGAGCTAGAGAGAGAGAGAGAGAGATAAAGGAGTACAAAAGAGAGAGAAAGAGAGGAAGCAAGCAAGTTTAAGCCACTTGAAAGGAGTGCACATATCTCAAATGAACTCACCTTCAATTAAGTGCACCGTCAGATCGAAAAGATGATAATCATATTTCACGCGTAAGTGCAGACGTCCCAAAGCTGGACTAGACTCAGGCGCTGTCAAGTACATGGGACCATCTGGCACGCGATACAAGTCAGGCTGTAAAGCGCCAAGCGGTGAAGCTGGCCCTAAGAGTGGATCAACACCGGCTGGTGTACGTGGCGGTATTAGTAGCGGTGAAAGGCAGCGACCAACTTTTGATGAGTTCATGCTCATATTGGAAGCCATCGAACCGCCAGCTATCGAGACTAGGCTACTTTGCGATGGACTAGGCGTACGCATATCGCTGACATCAGTCGAAGCGGGGCTACCGCAACGCGCATCCAAAGAGATAGTACGCAAAGGACTAGGTGAGCGCGCCAGCTGTGGAGAGGGGGGGGGGGGGAGGAGATGTAAGTGAGCATTTAACAAATATTTTAATGAGAGTACAAAACTCCACACCAAACTTACATGATGAGGAAAACCGGCATCGGTGGGTAGTGAGCTACGTCCGTCAGGTCCAAATGTGCGTATTTGTGGCGATGAGCCGCGGTGAGCCTAAAAGAAAAATGTGATTAGATTGCACGTTTTGGGGAGACTACAATGTGTCACACTCACGGAATGCCTTGATGGTGCGCTATCCACGCTCGATTGACTCGATATTGATGGCGTACGTTGCAAACGTGGTGGAAACGAACGACTCTGGTGATGTAAGTGCAACGGGCTGTGTAACATTTCGGCAGGACCGCGTAATATATCAGCATTCACCATATGCGGTGGACCAACTAAATTGGATGGTGGTTGTATGGATTGTGTCTCTTTGACGACGTTAACTTCCTGTGAAGTAAAGAAGCAAAAAAAGATAGACAATTAGTACTGTGTCCGTCTTGAGACGAAATTTTGCTTTCGCAAAGGCACCTCTGTATCCGTTGGCAAATCACAACTATCGCTGACACTACCCGCACCACTGCCAATACCGCTTGTGGTCGATGTTACCGATGAAGCGGATGGTGGTGGTGTCATGGGCGCTGGCATTGGTGGTGTTGTGGAGCACGCCGACGTCGTCGCACCATTATTATCTTCCGAATTACGATCGATTGTTACGCGGCGCACTGCACCGACACGCTCTTTGGCCATACGCGACCACGATTCGATACGTTTGTGGGCGAGCCAACAGGCGGCGGGTCCGAGACCGCTCATTCTCTCGAAGAAGCTGATGGCGATGGCTTTTCTTTAATAGCAATGTTGAAAATTGTATTTGTTGTTTCGTTTTTTTTTAATTTTTTGTTTTTTTTTTTGAGTTTTTTGTGGTTCTTGGACTTCGTTTTAATGGTACATTGTGGGCTTCCTTTTTATTTTTATTTTTTACAGTTCAAATTCGTTATCAATCTTTTTTCTGGTGGGGAAAATTTTTTTTAATAAAATTTTTTTTCAGTTGGTTATCATCACTTGAATCTCGAAGGCTAACTATCTCGTGCATTTAACTTAAAAATATGATTGATCTTATTACCAAGCGAAGTCCGTCGTAGTCTCGTTTAACTAGGAAGTTTCAGTCCTATTAGGTCGCGTTCGTACATCTAGCTAAACGTTCGGATCCAGGATTACAGGAAGGGGGGTGGGTCTGATTTTTTTAATGAAATTTCGAGGACATTTTTTTTATCCTCAGTTCCTGGAAAAATATGACTTTTTGAATCCGGAAGAGGTGGGGGGGGGGGGGGTCCAGAAAACCCGCCATGGATCCGTCCCTGGTACAGACATACATAAATAAGTACTTCATACCACCAATATATACTTTGAGCTGTTACCAACCGAGCCTTACTTAAGATTCCTATGATTAAGATACCTTTAACCTATAGCGGAGGCCAGTAAAGATCCTAGACAAGCTTATATACGAAGTCAGTAGGATTGTGATACAGATGGAAGTTCCTTCCTTCGTCCTTATTCCAGTTATTCCTCGACCTGTCTAACATAGTCTCAAAACATCAGCTTACACTTACTCAACAAGCAAAAGAAGAAAGACTACGGAGGCTTGGAAAGTAAATTTGACCGATAAGCAGCCCAATCCTTTACATTTGACCAAAAGCTCTCACTAAACATGAATATCTCAGCTGACTTGAGTGGACGGCTTGTATTAAATGAGCTGCAAAAACCCCATAGCCAACTAGGTACCTCAAGCGATCATTACCATGCAATGCAGTGTTGTTTTTGTAATTTTGTTTGCGAAGGCAGTTTCATAGTCAAAGCATTAATTAGCTTCATTCCGGTATTGTGGTGACTGCGAGTTGGTTGGGCTCGTGTGCGAATAGTGTGAGAGAGGCAAAATACCAACACCCAACTTGCGGCTAAATGTGATATGCATATGTAGGTCTGTGCGTCCCTGTGTGTGTGTGTAGGTCTTTTTTTGCACAGGACATTTGTGTGTCGCATTGACAAGAATTAAGGAGATTACGAGGAGGATTATAATCGAAGGTAAATTATGAAGTCGCGTTGTTGTTGGAGTTCATATGAGCTCGTTTTACTCTACATATTCTATTCTAGTGCAACGGAAATTGCTTATTTGGTATGCATGTGTGTGTGTGAATTTATGCATAGGTAGTCGTTAGTAGGAGGTTAGTGGAGTTAGATGAAGCACTAGTTCACGACTGGAACTTTCTAAGTGAAGAACTAGCCCTTTTGCTTTGGTCACTTTTAGAAAATTCGTTTTCATACGAGTTGTGAGTTAGTTAATTTGCCCATAGGGTTCATACCTATACATGTATGTATGTATGTATCTCAGTGTGGTTATGAACGGGTGTTTCTGTCATTAAGGGTTCTTTCCATGTTCATGAGCTCCATATGTCGGTATGTGGCTAGTGTTCGAGGTTGTGTTGGTGTCATTTGAGTGGATTAATTAACTAGACAATGATGTTGAATGTACATATTTATGTAGGAAGCTTTGCATCTTGGCCAGTGCAACCACAATGTAGTGTTGAGCTGTGCCGAGTATTTTTAAAACCCGGTTTTGTGCAGTGTGGGTATTTGTATCGTTTGTTGTTATGGGTGATGACTAATATTTAATAGAGGTTACATTAATTTAGGAAATCTTAACACTATTAGTACACCAAACTTTATTTTCCTTTGCTATCTCTTTCCCTCAACACCCAGAAGGAGCTCTCCCGGATTTTTAATTTCTTCGCCGATGGATGGAATTTTACGATTGATAACAACTGGATTTTTTTCCACCGTTAGCCATCCTTTCCCTAGGCGAACACGTTTGAATACCATAAGAACAGACCTGTTAAGTTTTATTAGTTACTAGCAAACCCGGCAGACGTTGTCCTGCCCAAACACTAACTTGTTTGCATTTAAAATATGTGATTCGCCCTCCTAATTTCAGCTCCACATCCTTCTCTCCGTCCATCCTCTTCATATGCTTTTGTCTTTTCATATTGCTTTTTAATTGTCATCCATATACCTATCCCTTTCTCAATCCCAATCCCAAAAGGATTTAAAATGACCTCATTTTAAAAATCGCATCAAGACCTTTCATTTTAGACCCATTTTTTCACAAAAACCTTCTAGCTCCAATTTTGGTCTACGTTATGGTTAATATCTAAAAACCTTCGTTTTATATTGGAAAATAGCTAAAACATGTTAAATCATTTGTCAACACCTTTCATTTGATACCCATATCATACCAATATCTCGAAAACGGGCTCAAATTGAAAGAACACTTTATAAGGTTATCCTGGTCAACATTTTTAGGGAAATCTCCAAAACCTTTCCAAATGCCTTTATATTTTTAGCGTATAACCATCTCGAGCGGATACAAAATTTACCTTCCAAATTTAGTTATGTGTATTAGGTCCAGCCGTTCTCAAAATAGATGTTTCCATAAATGAAGCAAAGTCCAAATGAAACCTGTGGCCTTCCCCTTTCGTTTGATACCAATTTTGTGCGAATATTCCAAAGTTTAACCGAAACCACATTTTGACCGATAACACTGTTATCGATACATATATCGAATTGAGCCAAAGTCCAAATGAAAGCTGTGGTCTTCCCCTTTCGTTTGATACAAATTTTGTGCGAATATTCCAAAGTTTAACCGAAACCACATTTTGACCGATAACTCTGTTATCGATAAATATATCGAATTGAACCAAAGTCCAAATGAAAGCTGTGGTCTTCCCCTTTCGTTTGATACAAATTTTGTGCGAATATTCCAAAGTTTACCTGAAACCACATTTTCACCGATAACTCTGTTATCTATAAATATATCGAATTGAACCAAAGTCCAAATGAAAGCTGTGGTCTTCCCCTTTCGTTTAATACAAATTTTGTGCGAATATTCCAAAGTTTACCCGAAACAACATTTTGACCGATAACTCTGTTATCGATAAATATATCGAATTGAACCAAAGTCCAAATGAAAGCTGTGGCCTTCCCCTTTCATTTGATACCAATTTTGTGCGAATACTTCAAATTTTACGGAAAACAACATTTTGGTCGATAACTCTATTATCGATAAATTTATCGAAATTTCATGATGCCTGTTACCTATTCTACACTCCTAAGAAGCTTTCTGCAAATTTTCGTAATGATCGGGCCATTTGTTCAGACGATAAAGAACCACAAACATCCGCAGTCACTCACAAACTTACGTTTTTATATATTAGTAAGATTGGTAATCAATTGATTAGACGGATTTTTTAATTGGTAATGATTATTTTGAATGTTTACAGAAAAACGAAAAATAAATAACAAAAAAGGTTTAAAAAATAAAAAAATTTAAAATAAATAAAAAATAATCAAAATAAAATTAAAAAAGTAATCAAAATTATATCAAAAAATAAGCAACAAAATTAAATCACAATAAAATATAAAAAAAAAAATTTATCAAAAAAAGGAAAAAAATATAATACAAAATAATTAAACAAATTAAAAAAAAATTGTTAAAAAAACCAAATATCAACAAAAATAATAAAAAAATAACCAAGAAAATCGAAAAAAAAAATTAAAAAGTAATCAAAACAAAAAAAAAATTATAAAAAAAATTACTTTTGCTAATTTTTGATTTTTTTGTTAATTACTCAATTACGTAATTAATTTTAAGTAATGGTAATTAAATGGATTCTCAGAAAAATAATCAATCAAAAAATAAAAAATTTACAAAATATTACAAATTTACATATCAAAATAAAATCAAAAAATTCATTAAAATTAAATAAAAAACACAACAAAAAAATCAGAAGATAAAAACAAAAACAAAAAAAAAAATTAGAAATTAAAAAAACAAAATTTACAAAAATAGTTTAAGAAAATTAAAAAAAAATAAAATGGAACAAAAATAATTTAAAAAAATCAAAGAAAAGAGTCAAAAACAAGCAAAAAATAAACCAAGAAAAAATCAAAAAAAAAATATTCAAAAAAAAAACAAAAATATTTAAAAAAAAAATGATTTTAACATTTTTGATTGTTTTTAATAATTGTGAAAAATCATGACTTTTTTTGATTATATTAAATTAATTACAAATTTAAGTAATTATAATCAATCATGAAATGGATTCTCAGTAAAATAATCATTCAAACCGGTAATCATTACGACTAGGAATCTTTATTTAACAGGTCTGCATAAGAACAACAAACAACAATTTTCGAATTTTTCGATTGAAAACCAGTTTTGGTCCTTTTGGAATTCCCGTTTTTCTAAGACTATTTTTATTTTCTTTTATTATTTTTGTCTTTTAGTTGTATTAGATCCATACTTAATGTCAAGAGAATCGTTCTTTTATTGAGTTCTCTTGCAGATCTTTTTTTGTGTTCCTATTCAGATCGTCGGTTTATGAAAAAGTAAGTCTCTTTTGAAACCGGTTACTCAATTCAACGCATCACTAATATATTAATTATTGCATTATATGAGATAACTCATATTTGTATGAACAAACTACTTGGATATGAAAATTTTGCTAGGCACCGTAGGTTAGCCTTTTATAATATGCATGCAGATGATATAAATATACTTTAATTAGACTTTTAATAGTTAATTTACATTGCTCTGTAGCACTGGTAGATGCACATTAATAAGGTCAATTAGACCATTCACATATTGTTTAAATTAAAGAAATCTCATACGCAAATACTCCCGGAGCATTAAGTAACAGCAATCGAACAGAAACCGCTGACCTCGAGCTTATTGGTTTCTAAACGCTCCTAGAGGTCTTTTCAAACCCAAAGTATCTCTTTTCTCTTCCACGCAAACAGAGCTCTCTCTAAAAACTCCCTTACTTGTTTTCCGTGGCGAGTCAGCATTCCTCATCTTATGAGCTCTTCTTCTTGTTCGAAAATACTTCAACAGCACATCGCATCATCACTGTAATATTTGCCCATTTATCCCTGCCACACCCAGATATGCAGTTTTCCCAAAGCATTTAACAACAACAACAACAACCATCAAAGCATAAGGAAAATGTTCATTTTTTTTCCTGTGAAATTAATCTTTTTCGCTATAAATAAAAATTAATTTCGCAACAGTTACGCCTCCTTACAAAACCGAACAAAGCCAGCAAGACCCTCAACGTCCTGCATTGCAACGAACGAAATGATTTTCGCACTAAAATACAATTCAAAAATGCGAATGAACGAATACAAAAAAGACCAACAAGACATTTACCAACTATTAAATAAATTAAATCTAAACGACAAATTGGTGGCAAATGAGGTGAGGCGTAAAAGCGTGTGGAACGAATGCACCACGTCCTTCCAAGCCCAAAATATCATAGAACAACAACAGCAAACGAGGAAATGTTTGAATGATTGAAAACGGAAAGTGAATAGCGGTAAAAGCGTTTAATAACGCCGGGTGTGTCGAGTGTGTCGATGAGATGATAGAGGACAGCAACCCTCCAAGTTCGCAGAAGTGCATGTGAGCCGCATGTTTTGGGTGGGTTAACAGTTATGAGTGTGTGTTACCAAGTACTTTTGAATATGTATGACTGCAGGAAATGGGCTAATATTTGTTTTTGGGTTTTTGTTTCGCCTGCGTTTCGTTGTTGGATGTTGAGATGTTTCGAGTGTTTGTTGTGTGCAACTACTTAGCACCTTGTCGAAGTACTCAGCGCACAAGAGATAAATGCAACGGTTACGCCCATCAAGAAAAACGTCGCTTACAGTTGAGCTATTTAAACATATGTGAAGGGTGTTCCAATTGGTGTGGAGCATTGTTGGCGGACGAGTACTTAAATTGAGCCAAAGTCAAACGAACTCACATGCTACTTCTAAAGCGAGGCGTGGAGAGTGGAGAGTAAGTGCTTCAAGGGATTTGAGAGGCTTTCTGCCTTTTCGGCCGATCATTTGGAACTTCTGCTTACGTTTCAACTCTCCGAGTCTGATAGGGACTTCAACCTTATACTTATCAAGGGCCACTCTAATTGTGACACCCTGTATCTAAACACGTATTAGCTTTTGTATCTCAAGCTGCATCCCTCTCTAACTGCAGTGTCACAATAAAATAATTTTTCCCTTATGTTTTTTATTTTTTTTTTTATATTTTGATTCATTTAAATGGATTTGTCTTCTATTTATTTGTTCGTCAGTGTTGCATTCGCAATACTTTAGGGAAATCAAATGAAAAATTTATTATTCAACCACTTTCAACTGTCAATTGAAATCAATTACGTAAGTGAATAGCATTTGATTTTCTTCAGACATGTTTTTGTGTAGTTCTCTCCCTTAACGCCCATCGCGCTATCTCACTTTACCCCATTACAGTTTAGTTGCTCATCTCTTTTATTTTTATTGTTTTTTATTTGTTTTGCTTTCTCTGTGATTTGAGTGCATTAAAAAAATATTTTAAATTTAGCGTTAAATTTCAATTTAAACTTAATGCAACAAACATTAATCAGTCACATTTGGCGGAGAGAAAATTTTTTTTATCCGTTTGGTATTAATTAATTACGTTTATTAAATTTTTGGTTTGGTTGAAAGCAAGCGTTCTAAAAAAGAAACGCATTTATTGAACACACATGTTCGCTTAAACGAACACACCTATATCGATAGCAGAGAAATCGACTTTGAACTGACAGTTCGAAACAGCTGTGAGTTTGGTGAAAAATGTCTATAGAAAACACGTGAATTATTTTGCAAAATTATGAACAACAAAATTAATATATATGTATAAATATATGTAATGTGTATGAAATAGAAATAAAACACGAGCAAGCGATTTAAAAATGAGCGGTGTTTATCAAAAAAGTCTAACACTATACCACATTTCTAGCAGGTTCTGAGTTTATCCACTAATTCAAAATGCTAGATCTCACATTAGAGCCGTTTTAGGAATATCCACAAAAGGAAATATTTTAACTAAATTAAGTTTATGTACCCAATTCAAGTCCCTCTCTCTAGTTCACTTTTACTCTATGATTATTTGTTTAATTTCATAATTCACTTAGTTCAATTATAAGTTTCGTTATACCTTAGTGGCTTAATATAGAAAGTGCACAGTGAAATTAATAGCATATCCATAACGGTTAATAGATAAACACAACACGAGTGCAGTTACGCCTACTTTTCCAAGTGTTGATATGTAATGCACGCAGGGGTTGTCCTACTACGTATCCTCGCAGTTACATAGCTCAATGTGTAATTACAATAATTTTGGGGTGAAAATAAATCTCAAATTTTTAGTGTAAAAATGCATGAAATAATAGCAAAAAGGGATCGAAGAGATGTTAAGCTACAAAGAGTATGAGCTGAAGGGTGAGTCTGAAGTATTGATTGAGTTAAAATATGACTATTTAAGCTTAGGCCAATTATTTAAGGCTCTGGGATTATCCAAGCTCAAATATTTTTTTTGTTGCTGTACACTGTGGAAAATAATGCAAAAAATCTAAAAACAATGGATCGGCTTTAGTCTCACTTTTCACTTTTCTTGCAGAGCTCAGATTTGGTACTTATCAAGTTAGTTTAATTAAAAAAAATTCCTTTTTGCTCTGACTAGTTTGAATTTTCGCTTCAGGGTATACACAAATGTATGATTATGTGTTTTTTTCATGAATGACCCCAAAGGCCCAATTTATGTTGATATTTAAACCACACACACAAGTATTTATTAAATAGAATTGGTTGAATTTTTCCTGCGATTAGAATAGGGTTAGAGTTATGAAAACATGTTACAGAGCCCCACTCGATTCCTAAATAAATAATAAATGAGACAGTTTCAATGAAGAAACAACAATTTTAGTTGTTTTAGAATCTCAAGGGTCAAATCGAAAGTCAAAAGTTGAAAAAAATTTGTTCGTTCTTTTTTTTAATTTAAGTAAGAAAATATAAAAATGTAATGCACTTTCTGTAGTACAAAATACTATACTAAAAAGAATTAAGAAAAAAAAAACATTCCAAACTTTTTCAAGATTTTTCAAACTTTTAAATTTGAATTTATTTATTTTTTTCTTTAAATGTATTAATGATTATTAAAACCCTTTCATTAAAATTATTAATGTTTTTTATTTTTTTTTAATAATTTAATTAAATAATAATAAACCTTTTTCAATTAAACAAAAAAATTTCTAAAATTTTTAAATTTGAATAATTTTTTTTCTTTAAACTTATAAATGGTTATAAACCAAATTTTCATTATAATTTTTATTGTTTCTTAATAATTTAATTAAATAATAATACATTTTTTTCAACTGAATAAAAAAAAAAATGTAAATAAAACATCCGAAAATAGAAAGCACAAAATCTCTTCATGCTAAACGAAAATGTTTTTTTTTTTTTGAAGACACCCTAATATGCTACTACATGCATGGATACATTTGTAATAACCTTAAATCAGCTCACACACCCACCGCAGAAAAAAAATATTTCAAAAGAACTCTTTCATAATATTGCATTTGCTCGCTGACGAAATGTAACATCTTAAATTCTGTAGTAATATTTACATTGTTGCTGTATGCATGCTTGTATTTTTTAGCTGTCAACGAACACCTCAACTAAGCGACAGTTAGCAGGTGTAAGCTCTCTCATGTTTAATGCGATTTTTCCAATGTTAAGGGAATAATAAAATTCTCTTCATTGTTGAAGTTTATTGTGTAGTTGTTGTTGTATGCGGAATTCTAAATGATTGATAACCAATTATATATATATATATATGGCGCGATATACAACAGTTATATCATCAACCTCCTAGGAGATTTTTGCGCCAAGCTTCTCTTCCAATTTGTGGTGTGCCGCTTTTTGAAATTTTTTCCTACAAATTGGCGGGACCTACGGTTTTTCGCCGACTCCGAACGGCATCTACAAAGCAGATGAATTTTTGCTGAGAAGCCTTTCATGGCAGAAATACACTCGGAGAGTTTGCCAAACCACTGCCGAGGGGCGACCCCGTTTTTGAAAAACTTTTTCAAACCACTTTTTGATGTAACCTGTACCAGGGCTTGAACCCGGACCTTCGGTGTGGTAGGCCGACAACACTACCTCCACACCACGGTGGCCGCCATTTTTGATAACCAATTGGTTGGTATAAATTTAAAGATTTAGAAAGAGATAAAATAAGCTTTACATATAAGAGTAATGAAATCACCTCTTTAGGCGAATTAAATGCAAAATGAAACTATTCGATCAGCTGATAGCTACTTTTTTGCGCATTTTGACACTACCAAATGCGGTGCAGTATGCAGGGCGACGAATTACTTGAACAAAATACATGGAAATGGGTGTATGGGTGTATGGCTGCATATATTAAATTCTAGCAGCCAAACTAGCGGTTTTAAAAATTTTTGTTTGTCTGTCTGATTGTTTGTTTGCGCATCACTAATTAACTACTACATGGAATTGAATGATTTCTTCGCCGCTGCATTGTTGGTGGTCGAACTTGAAATATGAAACACTTTTTCTGGAGCTGCTGCTGCGAACAACAACAATAAAGTACACCTTTGTCCTTTTCTATTCATTTTAAAAAATCACCTTTTTTCTCCCGATTTTTACTAATCCAATTAAAATTTGTATACGTTCTTTCAAGATAACTTCCGGTATAATTAAAATATTTCTTTACTTCGTTTTTTCTTACTTTATTTGTCAGTCATTCACTTTTTATTGTTGTATTTGTTTTTACGTATTTTTCTGTAGTTATTCAAATAAGATTAAGGTGTCGAAGTAATGAAATGTACACAAAATACATAAGTCATTTAAGTACTTCGTGTGATTCTTTTGTTCCAATAATGTTCAATGAAGCAGTAAGATGGTAAATACAAAGTCGTTACGAACACAGAATGAGTTGCCAGCAGTAAGGGATTATCTACAAAATGAAGTTTTATTGGGTTCCAAGAAAAAATGCATACCATCCACCTACATATGTTCATATATAGTTAGTATATACTGCTATGTATTTAGCTATGACTACATTATAGTACAAAAGTACATGCCAATTGAACTTTTCTCTGCTGGCAAATTTGAATACCCAATAATTAAGTTTCCGTCTCACTTTGCAATTTCCGGCGTATACACTCTCATACGCTTTGAATTAAATTTAAATTTGTTCCACATCCGTTGGCTGAACGCACGTTTAAAGCACAATGTACATACTCACACATACATATAGGTCATACAACTACGTAGATGCACTGCACTCACGCTATGCTGAAAAATCGAAAACTAGTCAGATAAAAACTAGTTTGGAACTAGAAGTATCTGAGAGGGGTTTTTAATATGAATATTTACGGGGGCTTGGATTTGAACTAGTCCAAAAAACACCAGAAATTTTGAAGAATAATGACTGGATCTGGAGTTTGAAAAAATCCAGCAAATAAATTTTTTTTTTTTTTTTCTATGAGTAGTGTTCAAACTAGTCTGAGAAAGACCAACGTGGTATTGACAAAAATTTTAAGTTTTCGAAGGTACAAGATACCTAGAGTAGGGATACCTATTGATACCTATACTTTAATTTTGCATTTTTTCGGGCTTAGACTAGTCCCAAAACGACAAAATTTCTAGCAACCAAAATTCTAGGTTTTTGAGAATATTGTATTATCTCGAGTTCGAAAAATATTAAGGCACCCCTGTATTCGAAGTTCTCGGGTCATGTTTTTAGACTAGGCCCAAATAGCCGGAACTTATACTAACAAAATACAATATTTTGAAAAATACTGTTATATCTTGAGTTGGAAAAAAAGTTCTTCGAAGATCTTCATTTTTGATATTTTTTCCTGCACTTAGAACTAGTTCGAAAAAGCTCAAATTTCTACCAAAGAAAAATTAATTTTTTTAACACCAAAAATTTCAAGGTTTGGAAATTAAGGAGCATCTCGAGTTCAAAAAAGATTTTTTTTAATTGTATGTTTTTTAATTTTACTATTTTCAAGACTAGAGCTCAAACTAGTCCAAAAAATACGAAACTTGTACAAACAAAAACTTAACATTTTTGAGGATACTGGAGTATATCGAGTTGGAAAAATTCCAGGAGATATTTATATTTTGATTTTACTTTTTCATCGACTAGTCCGCCAACTAGTCTAAAGAAAACAAATTTGAATTCGGGCTCGAAGCCATGATTACTCCCACGTAAGCCGAATTCATATCCATTTTAATTGGAATAAAGGAGTTGAAATATTAACAAAATCTAAAAACAAGACCAGTTGCTTGCATCCAAAAGAGATAGTTGGTGGACTAGTTATGTTAACTCCACCGACTAGTTCAATTACCTATTGGGTATGCACATAAGTGTGTGGAAATATATAAACTTACAGGCTTCTATGCCATTCTAGCGCCATTAGTATGAGGTCGTGCAATCGAGAAATGCGATAGGTTTGAGAATGTGGCAGTGATGCACAGCATAGAAAGAGCGTGCGGTATAAGCGACAAAGATTTCTGTGCAGTGGTTGTGTCAAAATTATGGTTATTGGGCTCATACCACTGTAAGTTGACAAACAAATCAGTGCATCACTGGTTTATGTTGTTGAACTTCTCAGAGCACAGTGGGTCGTTTTGGAATTTGATGCACATCCTTTTTTTGGAGACAGCATTTAGGCTGCTACTTACGACTTTCGTACTTAAAAAAAAAATAAAAAATCACTAACCAATATTTTTGTTCATGGTCTGCAGCATATGTGCCCACTGTGCGACAATCATCAAATTCCATAAAAAAGCGAACGCTCTAAATTGCTCCCAAGACATTACATACTCGTATGCATGCGTAACTATCGATTTGACATTCCGTGGCATGGGACACAATTTAAGTTGAGCTGCGTTGAAGTTCATTTAAATTTCGTTAGCTTATTTTGACTCAGCTGCGTACATCCGTTGTATCTCTTTATAGTCAAACATTGGCAAGCAACTCATAACCTAACCCCACACTGCCACACTACCACACAATTCCAATCGCAAACGTTTTCATAGCCATGACGCCATCCTTTGATGTCTACGCCATGGATAATCTCTTTGTTCACCCACTTAATTTGTGAGCTTAATCCTTTTAAAAATCATTTGGCATGCCGCATGGTACCATATTCTACGTAGAGATTTGTGTATTTGGAAAGTGTTTAAGCTCGTTTGAGTACAAAGCAAAAGAAGAAGTAACAAGGATTAATTGAGCTAAGGCGGGTGGTCTTTTTTTAGGCTAAGCATAATGAGGCTCACCCAAGGACGACTTAAGCCACCCATTCCAGAATTATCTGCAGCAAAGTTGTGTGAAGTTTTGTAGCACTTTCATTCTCTATTGAGCTCATGAGATTGAGTCTGAAAGTTATCCGGTGCAGAATCATATTTTTGCTCTTTAAGAGATCCAGAGCTCCAAAATTATTAAGCATCTAAGATTTGTTGTCTTTAGGTAGATCGAAACTCCAGAGTTGCTAGCTTTTACTTGAAAGTTTAGCAGTACTTTAAGCGTCCAGAAGGTCCCTCAGTATCTGGTTGCGAGTTTTAAAGAGCTCTTTGGCCATTTTTTAAAATAGCCGCCCTTCAAAGATCTAATTTTTTCAGCCTAGAAGTTTTCACCATCGACACCCGAATTCAGCAGCAGAGAAGGGGCCGGCCGCAACTGAATTGGGAAAAACCAGTGGCGGATCCAGGATGGATGAAGTTTTAAAGACGTTTTTACTGGATTTCGAAGTAGGGGGGGGGGGGGGGGAGGTTGGACCCGAAAACCACACCCGTTGTTTCGCCCCTCGAAAAAATAGTGGGTCGATGAATTTAACTCACGCGGCCAAGTGGATGATGGGGGGGAAATCCGCTAGATGACGCACTGATGAAACATTTTTGGAAACCTGTTCAAAACTGAGAAAATTGGTGTTTTCTTGATTGGTCAGAGCTCAGAATCCGATGAAAAGATCGAGGGATGGGGCAGATGGAGAAATCTTGCTTTCGATTTCAAATACGGGGCAATTCCAGATTAAATAACACAAAGTTTTTAACGGGCAAATCCAAATTGACTTGCCGATGAGCCAGAGACTAAAATTTGTACCATAATTCATAGCTCGATGACGATGCAATTTATGAAGAGTTAAATTCCGATAGGTGGCGCACGAAACGAGATTTTTTTAATTTGAAAAATCTTGGCCTCAACTTCCATTTAAACTAACTATTAACACACAAAGCTCATGGAGCGCTGGATTTTTTATCATAAAACACATAAAAGTGGATATGAACTTGAAAGATTTTTCAGCTTCCAAACGAGCTGCATCGAGAAATGAAAAATCCAAGTGAATCCTTAATTGACTCAAACTTAGCACATCATTCTTATCACCAAATACGTGCGTGCTCTCTCTCTCTCTGGAAATGGAAAATATGTTAAATCTTTTATACGCACAGCTGTGTCTTTCATGGACCATATGACAAACAAGCAATTGCAATCGGCTATAAAAAAAAGCTTTTAATGCAAACATTTTTATATGTTTTATATGCGTGCAAAGTTTATCGCCATCTTGCTATGAGCTTTCCATCAATTTTTATGGCTTTTGCTTTAGTGTCATTTAAAACAAAAAATCGAGTCCACACTTGGAGCAACTGTGCAAAGGATAAGTTTCATATTGCAACAATGTATTGTAATCGGTTTTTTTTTGTTTGTTCTTACTAACTATTTATAGGAAACGCATAGTTGGAAATTTATTATTATGTGTAAAAAGTGAAGAAGAAGAATTTTGTAGGTTTACAACTTTTTAACTAACCATATGTTCGGCATTACAAAGAAATTACAAAAAAATAAAAAATGCAAACTCTAAGCAGGGTATATAAAAATGTTTTACTGTCGAGCTGTGTTCGTACGCTGGGTGTTATTACTTTGTAAAAAAGAAGAGGGTGCCGAGGGGGGGAATATTCATATGAGAATTTGGTATGCATAAATGCTAGAATATGTTGAGCATTTTGAAAAGCCACAGCGCACTAGTAGACTTAACAAACGTGTTACTACCAGAAGAATTTTAAAATCTTGACTTCCTCTCTCATCTCTCAGCAGTGAAGAGAATTATTGTACAACTTTAACTTTTTTTAAATATTTTCTATTAACATTTCACTCTATAAATTATCCCTTTGTCCTTGTCGAATGCGAACATGTCATTTTAAAATTGGAATAAGAGTAATCGGTCTGGTAGTTTGTCGGTTTAGTGGTTACAAAATTTAGGGTTTAATTTTTCATACAGTGATGGGCATAAGCTTACATACAGTCGTTTGCTGCGATTTTCGCACATTTTGGCTTTAATAAAGTTATTTTATTAAAGGCTATTTAAAAGCATGTGTCAAGGTCTAATGCAGGTACCAAAAATTTTGTTTTCAAAATTTACACAAAATTCGCAAAAATTCAAAAAAAAAAAAAAATTATGAAAATTTTCAATTTTTTTAACAGAATTTTTAGAATTTTTTGGAGCTTGCAGTTTTGTAGCTTATTAAATTTTAGTCCACTAAAGTGTTAATCTCAAGTTCGTGACAAATTTTGCTGATTTTTGGGATTTTTTTTTTCTATGAGACGTTTGTATATTTCTCCTGGAATCCGAAATTATTTCATATAACTACATTATCTTCCTTGCAAGTGAATTTCACATATTCCAACAAATATTAATCTTTGGTAAATAATCGCCTGTAGCATAAGCAAAGAAAGAAGTTAATGGCATAGAAGAAAAAAAATTAGCACAAATTAAGGTATAATGCGTTCTAAAAGGATAACAAGCAAATCGGCTGACATGTAAAGCAAACAAACAAATCCACACACACACACACACAAAGTAAGAAGAGGAATGCATGTGTGCTCGCAGGATCATTTGCAAAAAGTTGACAATGGAAATGTCAGAAAGCAACTATCAAGGTTAACAACACTGACAAACCTATGTATAGGCATGGTAACAGCAACAACAATGAACAGACAATGTAAACAAACAAAGAAATCAAACAAATAAATAAATAAATACACATTCAGCTCATGGGAGCACCGATCGACGTATGTGGCCCCAGGCACAAAAGGGTTAAATGCATCCAACAGCAACAAACAACAAGAACAACTATTGTAAGTGGCGGCAAACATCCTTTTGGTGTGCACGGATTAGAAACGCAAATAGACACAACAGCCGCCGGCCAGTCAATGCACTGAATTGTTTTTTTGCAAAAAGATTCGCACAACGATTTTTCACAACACAACCAGCGACTGGGCGTTTTTGAGTGCATTCGAGCATTGCTGAGTATTCGTATTGTTGTGCCGAGTATTTGTAATGAAACATGCAGCTTATGTATGTAGTTGGTAGTTGTTGGGGGTTTCATGGGTGCAGTGAAATAACTCCCAAATGAAATAACTCCCAACAAAAAAATGAAATAACTCCCAAATATTTTCCATGCAAGTTGGGACTTATTTCATTATGAAATAGCTCCCAATTCATTGGGACTTATTTCATAATTTTAACTGGGAATTATTTCATAATGAAATAACTCCCAAATGAAATAATCCCCAATAAAATATCTTTGGGAGTTATTTCATAATTTTTGGAAATTGGGAGTTATTTCATTTTTTGGGACTTACTTCATTGCTTGTAATCCAGTCATTGGAAGTTATTTCATTTTTAATGGGAGTTATTTCATTTTTGTTGGGCATATTTTTAGCGAACTAACGTCATTGACATTAATTCGCATTAAGAAAGCGAACTAAAGTCAGTACATTTTTTTTATATTCCAAATTTTCATTTTTCATTATCACCTTCATCATCATCTGAGATTGGCTTAGGTCAGATCCCCGATTCGGGGCGTGATCAATGGTATTTATGTGCAGAACTCCTTTCCGCATTGGCGGCCTTCGGCCGCGCTTCAAAAAATAACCCTGGGCTACGCCATTCCAACTCCGGGTGGTTGCCATAGCCGTGGCTACCGCCACGGTGATGTCCTTCCGCGTGCCATTCTTTTCTCACAGGGTAATGTGATTACAACAACCACATGAAAATGACTTTAACTGCAAATATCTCACAAACTACTAAAAATATTGGTTCAGCGGAGTTATATTCATGCTCCTGGGACCAAAGCGCGTCTCCTGATACATATCTCAACATTTTTGGTTGTGTATTAGCGCTCGGTACCCCACGTAAACGATTAACCACGTCTAGATTTAGAATCTGAAATGAGATTTTTTTCAACCGTTCAAAAGTTATTTGCAGTTAAAGTTCACAATTTTCTGTCATTTTCATGTGGTTGTTGTAATGGCACATTAGGCTGAGCCCAAAAAGTGAAAAAGTGGGAAACGTGGCACGCGGAAAGACATCACCGTGGCGGTAGCCACGGCTATGGCACACACCCGGAGTTGGAATGGCGTAGCCCAGGGTTATTTTTTGAAGCGCGGCCGAAGGCCGCCAATGCGCAAAGGAGTTCTGCACATAAATACCATGGATCACGCCCCGAATTGAGGATCTGACCTAAGTAAAATTTTCGCCTGCGGCACTACGTCGTCGAATCTCAAACCCAAATGCCTCAATGACATTAATTCGCATGTCCAAAGCTGTCCTGTATTTTTCAAATTTCATTGTAACTGATTATATTGTAAAAATATACCATTCCAAATTTAATTTTGGGATTTATTTCATTTTTTTGGGACTTATTTCATTTGGGAGTTATTTCATTTTTTTGGGGACTTGTGGTTTCATTGTGAAATAACTGCCAAATATTGGGAGTTATTTCATTTCCTTCTTTGGGAGTTATTTCATTTATTAAAGTTGGGAATTATTTCATTTTTATTGGGACTTATTTCATTGGGAGTTATTTCATGGGAGTTATTTCATTTGGGAGTTATTTCACTGCACCGGTTTCATGTGCGCGAAAATCATTCAGTCCGTCACCTTTTGTATGGAATTCCATAATATCATTTCATTTGCTTTCTTCATTTCGTTGTGAGTTATTGTTGTTTGATTTGAGAATTTTGTTTTTTGATCTCAACCGCAAATATTGTCATTGAATGGATGATGGGTTTTGTTGGTGTGTCTGCGAAAAAGAAAGGCTTGAAGTTTGCAAATATTTGATGCGAGAAATGCACATAGACATTTGTACATATGCACATTCTAGTGTGCGATCGAGTGTTCGGTTTCGTGTTCGGTTAACGAAAAATTCAGGTAAGGTTTCTAATACCAAATAGTTCGCTTTGGGTTTCAAATTTGCATTCCGAATAGTTCGGTTACTGATTAGGAATCGTTCGAGGTGGGATTCTTATATCAAATAATTTGGTTTCAGGTTCAGGTTTGTATTTGGAATACTTCGATGTCGGTTTCGGATAACGCATAGTTCTGTACAGTTTTTTTTTTACCAAATAGTTCGGTTTGTATATCGAGTAGTTTGGTTTCGTGTTCAGGTACGGTTTTTTATAAAAAATAATTCTGTTTCAGTTTCGGATAATGCTCTCTCTCTCTGCTCTGGTGCGTAAACGATATAGTTAGAACTCGGGTCCGGCTTTGTATAGCACAGTGTTCGACTTCATTTACCTTTATCACTACCATTCACTGTCACTCACTGACTGAAATGCGTTTTACATAATAAAGTCCAAATTTTTGTTTCTTTGTACTCTGGACACGTGCCAAAAACTTTTCTTAATGCTGTTGAAATTTTTTAAAAGATTTGCTGACTTGGCCACTTAGTTTCGACAAAACAGAATTATAAATTCAACGCAAAACACATACAGTAAAGTCGTTTAAAAACTTTGTTAAAAATATCCAAAATGGTGGTGAGCAAAGCACCTACACAGTTTTACAAGACAAACACTAAAAAAAGGAAAAAAAAAACAATACATAATTTCTTAATTTCATAATACAAAACTCAATCCAAAAATGTACATGCAGCTCAAGGCTATTCATACGCATACAAATATTGTATAGTTATATTAAACCGTAATACATATAAAGCTCAGAAAAAAGATTAAAATAAAATAAAATAAAATAAAATAAAATAAAATAAAATAAAATAAAATGAAATAAAATAAAATAAAATAAAATGAAATAAAATAAAATAAAATAATATAAAATAAAATAAAATAAAATAAAATAAAATAAAATAAAATAAAATTAAATAAAATAAAATAAAATAAAATAAAATAAAATGAAATAAAATAAAATAAAATAAAATAAAATAAAATAAAATAAAATAAAATAAAACAAAATAAAATAAAATAAAATAAAATAAAATAAAATAAAATAAAATAAAATAAAATAAAATAAAATAAAATAAAATAAAATAAAATAAAATAAAATAAAATAAAATAAAATAAAATAAAATAAAATAAAATAAAATAAAATAAAATAAAATAAAATAAAATAAAATAAAATAAAATATAATAAAATAAAATAAAATGAAATAAAATAAAATAAAATAAAATAAAATAAAATAAAATTAAATAAAATAAAATAAAATAAAATAAAATGAAATGAAATAAAATAAAATAAAATAAAATAAAATAAAATAAAATAAAATAAAATAAAATAAAATAAAATAAAATAAAATAAAATAAAATAAAATAAAATAAAATAAAATAAAATAAAATAAAATAAAATAAAATAAAATAAAATAAAATAAAATAAAATAAAATAAAATAAAATAAAATAAAATATAATAAAATAAAATAAAAACCAATTTTTTTTCTACTTCCTTAAAACTTTGAAAAGTTGCATACATACAAGAAGTAAAACGTAATTTGTGAAAGAAAAAAATATTTTTCTTTTCTGAAACGGTCTAATAATGTATTTGTACTAATCTATATCTTTATGTATGCGTGAAAATATTTTTTTCATTTTCTGCCCCATGTTTTTTTCATTCGTTTGGGTTTATTTTTTTGTTATTACTCCTCGCATAATTTATTTGATAATTCTATATGCGTGCAAGGACATATATATTAAATGTATGTATGTAGAGGGTGCTTCATAAATATAGAAACTCAATTTTGAAAAAAAAAAAGTTTGGAAAATTAAATTCTGCTCGGCATCCATAATTTCTAGATATAAAATTAAAGACTATATTAAGTTGTGTGGGTAAATCTAGCTGAAAGGCTATTATTGGGCCCAAAAGTTTCGTGGAGTATTTTTCGTTGTACTCACACAAATAAAACATCACATCATATAAGCCACCCTGTATGTTTAATTTGTACAAGTAAATGCCATTTAGATAAACACGTACTGCTGTTAATATTTTCTTGTTTTCTTTTTATGTTCATATTTTAATGATATGTTAAATTTTTTTTTCAAATCTTTTTATTTTTTTTTTTTGCTTACTAGCAGGGATCGTAACTATTAGAATTTTTGTAACAAAATTAACAATCAAAAATTTCGGTTTCAAGTTTAGCTTCCGCCGCTGTGACTTGAATATCATTTTATTTCCGATTTCTGATTTTAGCTCTATTATGTATGTTTGTATGTATTTATTCTTTGCCCCGTTGTTGTTTTTCATGATTTTTGCTTCAGGGTGGCTTAAACAATAATTTTTTTTTTTACTCAAACTTGTACAATGGCCGGCTTATTGAGGTTGCATTAATGGATTATATACATAATTTTGATTATAATTTACAAACATACATATATACAGTCTAAGTATGGATTCCCATACACGCAATACATGACATTACCCTGCGGTGTACATCCTTTTGCAATTTTTGGCTTGTACGTTATGGGAAATTATGCGCTAAAAGACAAGTTCCTTTGGGATTAAGCATATGGTGTTTATTTGGTTGAATTACACAGCATTCAACGTTGGCTAATTGTGTGAATTTCTAGTCCTTTTGTATACGCTCAATCTCGGAAGCTCTTTTCGCACTTGCTAACCTCAAAATTTTTGTTAAAGTCAGCTCAAGAATTGGAAGACATTTTCATTTCCCCATTTAAACTAAGTGCAAGTGGCCTAAGGACTGTAAATTTAGTTCAGGAAAGTTTCTTCCATCGAGTGAGAGACAACTTTATTCTTAGAGAGTAACGGGTCCTAAAATAAACAGACGGGAAGGTATCATTATCTAAGTGGCGACACAAATCCATGATTTGAAGTTTAGATATGATTAATCGAAATAATCGATAGTTTTTGTGTCCTCCCTACTCATATCATTCTTTAAATTCCTCCTCCCAACAATGGGAAAAAAGCTTCCTTTCTCCTTGCAAAATCACTCTCTTTCGACTCAATCCTATTACTCTGCTCTCTTGCCTATCAACTTGTGTGTAAAATTCAACCGATCTAATTTTCTGAAGAATTCATATTGTTTGAACTGCTATTAACGATAAACTTGTATCCTTCGGCCTCTCATAACGATGAAACTCTTGAGTGCATTTCCATGAAAATTCTTAGTTCTATGAAATTTCTGTGTAACTTAACTCATAGTTATGCAGCAAAGGTGGTGCAGGTACTTATTGCAGTATTCCAACAACAAATTAATTAGTTGGAGCACTTCTTCGTAATAATAACTTAATTTAGTCTACAACAAATTATTTCACGCTTATACTTATATGAACATAACCTCACTTTCCCATAGAAGCCCAACACAAAGTGTATGCCAGTAAAGAAGAAGCAAATTGGTCTTGTATTTTGAACAACCTTTTTAATTGTTCTTGGGGCTGTAGTACATACGGAGTCAAGTCAATGCAGTCAACTGGGCAAATTATAATGGGATCACATTAATTCGGGATTGAAAAAAATAAAAATAAAAAAAAGTTTTAAAACAAAAAAAAATAAAAAAAAAATTAAAAAAATTGTAATTTCAAAAATTCAGACAAAAGATTCAAAAAAAAAAATTAAACAAAAAAAAATATAAAAAAAATTTTTTTTTTTAGATTTAAAGAAAAAATTAATCAAAAAAAAAATTAAATATGTGTGTTCATTGACAATGCGATTGACTGATTAAACTAAATGAGTCTCAAAGGCTTGATTACTTCACAAGAACGCAAATATGAACATACATACATATGTATGTATGTATGTATGTATGTGCAGTGTCGAAGAGCATCCCGATACAAAGCAAAGAAATAACCAGAAAGTGCATAAATGATTTCATTTAAAACACAACTCAATAAATTTGAATTACATTTTTTTATAAATCACAAATTCTGCCCCAATGCTATAAGAAAAAAAAAAAAATTAATTTTCAGCCCACTCTACTATTGAAATTTAAATTCTGCCAACTACTTTACCATTTCATATAAATCATTGAGCAACACTCCGTAGGAGTATTAACATTAATTTGAAAATTTGTAGAGATTTTTATCGAAACTATAAATCTGTCACTACAAATGTTGGCCATTGCTGTTGGAGCGAATGCATGGAAAATAAAAAAAATAATAATAACAAAGAAAACTAAATAAGAGTCATAAAACCCAATGAGATATGTACATATTCACACATGTGAACCCAATAAGCAAACTAAAAAATATACTCAAAGGAATGGAAAAAATAAACGCAGCAAAACCAAAATGTTACTCATACGCCTAGGCGTACCCATAACATATGTTCATACTAGCTGAACAAATTAAAAAAATTTAATAAAAGCTTAAAAAAAATTACTGTAAAATTAAAAAAAAAAATTTAAAAATGAAATTTAAAAATATTTAAAAGAAATATAAAAGAAATTTAAAAAAAAATTAAAGAAACAATTGAAAAACAAAAATTTAAAAATAAATTTCATAAAAATAATTTATAAACGAAATTTACAAAAAAAAAAATGTAAAAGAAATAAAAAAAATTTTTTTAAGAAAATTCAAACTAAAAATTTATTCAAAAAAAACTCAATAAAAATTATTAAATTAAATTATATTAACCAAGGCTTTAAATTTACCAATAAAAAAAAAATTTAAAAAAAAGATTAAAAGAAAAATGATGAAAAATTAAAAAAAAAGTGTAAAAGAAATTGAAAAAACATTTTTTAAGAAAATTCAAGCCAAAAATATTTACAAAAAAAAAATTAAAAAAAAAAGATTAAAAAAATTGGGAAACAAAATTTTGTTTTGAGTATTAATTAAAAATGCATTTGATTGATACAACTAAAATATCCTCAAATGTTTGATGACTTCACAACAACGCAAATATGTATGTACATATGTATGTGCAATGTCAAAGGGCATACAGACACAAAGCAAAGAAATAACCGGAAAATGCACACATGATTTCGTTTAAAACAAAACTTTGAAAGCCACAACTATTTATTCAAAGAATTATGCTGATTACTATTCAGATTTCAAATTTAATTTATAGCGAGTACTATTTCGCAGAAATTGAGTAAAATGCGCATTGTAGGAGAAAGAAAATGAAAATATGGTAATGAAGTATGTATGGTAAAGGGAGAGAGTTGTAAATACACCAATGTATGCTCGTTATCGGAAAGAGAGAATTTGCAGTTCCGGATTTAGCATAGAGGCGATTGTCTAGGGGCCCAAATATAAATATATGCATGTGCATTTCAATGCTTTAAAGCAGGAAAATATATCGATTTATTTTTGACAATGACATCTCTAGTTGAAAATCGTTAAATTTTGAAAAGAAAGAAATCGATAAATATTGATAAACGCTATAACATCGTATAAAAGTAGTGGATTTATATATTGCCTAAAAGCTATAAAAACAAATTTGTGTACAATCTTACAAAATCGATCAAGCAGGAGAAAAATCGCTGAAACCTAAAAAATCGATAAATATCGATAAAATTCACAACATCTGCATATTCCTTGAAATTACTGCAATAATATAGTAGATATACATACATATATAGTAAAGCTCCACAGATCGATTTATATTAAAGTGTTATCTAAAGATGGCAATAATCGATAACGTACACGAAAAAAAAATTCTCAAGATTGTCATATTATTTAAAATCAGTTTTAGGTTGGTAAAAAGTTGAAGCAAATAGTATTAGGAAAAAGAATTGAACGCAACTGATCAAAGTGTTGCTATCTCTTTAAAGAAGGCAAAAATCGATAAATTCCGATAGAAGTTAGAAATTCGCCATATTGCTTAAGATCAAACAAATTATATAGTGCGCAATAATTTAATATAACAAATTTGAAGGTTAAGAAAAGGATCGAATACAATCGCTCAGAATTTATGAATATAGAAAAATAAGAAAAAAAATCGATAAAAGTCGATAACATAATTTTTGTTGAATTTCAAATTTTTTCCCCATATGCTACAATAAAAAAATCCTGAATCTATATACCGTCGAAACTATACTGAAATGATATGATAACTCCAGTTGCTGGGTTCTTAACTAGTCTAGAACTAGTTGAAATTGTATTAGTTACTATTTGACAGCTTTACTTAGATTCAAGCCAGAAGTCAAGGGCACTTTTCAAGGGCGATTTCTTTGCTTCATATTTTAAAGCATTGCGTGGTACACAAAAGAATTTGTCACAATTAATGTCAATCTCAATAAGAATGACTGGCAGAGATAAAAGTAGAAGCTCTATATGCTTATTCATATGTACTACCAAGAAAGGGTGAATTAATGAAGAGAGAAAATGATTGCGGCAATAATAATCCACATTACTTATGCAACTGTTATATATGATTGTGTGAGTATGCCTGCTTACCGACGGACAGAGAATTTTGTGAAATCATGGAGAGAACATTTGTGCGCATTGCTCAATTGCGAGGGGGTAGATGACCCCTATCTCCCTCTAAATCTGCGATGAAGTAAAAATGACCGCGGGTCGGTTTAAAAAATTTGACCAACGGCACACATTTTTTTACCTAACCTCTCCTCCCCACAAGAAAATGTTGACTACGTCCTTGAACTCATATGTTGTTGACATGCAATTTATTTGCTCATGAAAATATATGCATTGCACATGTAAGTACGTATATACATTTTTTTGTTGTTCAATATTCTTTTGTACCTTAAAAAAATTAAGAAAATAAGACATATTAAAATGTTTCAAAAGGAGCTCATGTCGTACGCAGGACACGCACAGCATTCAGTTATGCAGCACGTGGCCTCGATCCATATACTACTTCTAGGAATACTATGTGTACATACATACATACATACATATGTACATATGTTCATTTCTCAAAATTGTATTTTAAGTGAAACTTGTTGCGATACCAACGACGCGTGTTTCTATTACCAATGGGTTTCGACGGAAATGCTTGCCATGTGATGTTATCGATTTTTTTGTTTAGAAATAAAATGACTTTTAGAAACAACAACTTTCAAAAAAAATACGTAATTTTTGTTCATAAATCAATTTTTTATGCCTACAATTCAATTACATAACATTTAAAAAAAAAATCGCTAAAAAATCGATGGTAAAAAAATCGATAAAAAATCGATAGTAAATACATCAATTATTTTTAAAAAAAAAAAAGAAAATTTTATACCAACAATTTAATTGAATTGCTTTTCTAACATATTTAAAATAAATCGATTAAATTAAAAACCGATTATTTATAAATTATTTGGCTAAGGGATCATGATTAGATCTGCTTCGATACTCATTCTATTTCTATAAAGAAAATGTGGATCCAACTCAATTTTGAATTAGTGGTGTACACAATTAAAATGACTGGAATCATTTGATGAATTACGAATTGTTCTTTTTTTACAGTCAGCATGAAGGCAAATAGTCAATATTGCAAAAGCAATCAGCTGAAAAATAGATAGACTAATTGATTGATTTTCTTTAAATAAGAATACAATTTATTAAAATCGATTAATTGATTGTATTCTTTAATTGATTAATTTATAACAAATTGAATTTTGTAGAATAAGAATAAAAATCAAGCTTTTGAAATATTTTAATTTAATCAGTGATTTATAATAAATTGAAATGAATTATAAATTATTTATTTATTGCAATTCCAATTTTTTACAAACTGATTGAAGACAAAAATTTTCAAAATTTGTTTTTTGAATCAGTGCTTTTATTGTATTTTAATTGATTGCAGTCATTGTTACACTTCAATTGCAATCAATGCTATAGACAATTAAATGAATTGCAATCGAATGGTCAGTGATGAGATAATATTTTTTACAATCAAAATAAAACAATCAGTGAAGAATGCAGTCAATTTAGTTTTACAATAAATAGCGCTAACAAAGAAATTGATTGCAATCGAATGAGTGATTGCACTTTCTATTATTTAAAGCGAGAATGAAAACATAATTGTTTCAGAATTGCTTTAAATTTAATTGCAAATTATGTTACATATAAATTGATTGCAATAAATTTCACAATCAATTTACAATTAAGTTTATTGCAATAAACTTTGTTTACAACTCAATTATTCTTAATCAATATTAGTAGCAACTAAATTGGTTGCAAACGACTAACTCACTGCACCTTTTTTATTAATTTAGCTTGAAGGCAGTCACTAAAGAATGCAATCAATTTTAGTTGAACAATAACAAGCGCTCACAAATAAATTTGAGATAAAATTTCTTAAAATAGGTATACAAGCAGAACTATTAAGATTAAGTTTCTTTAACCACTTTGGTGTCTAAAAACAATAACTAAAAGGTCATCACACTGCTGATAAAATATTTAGCAACCTAAAAGTGTGTTCACCCAACCCACAATTTTTTTTTAAGGCAATCCTACAACATTTCTAAATATGCTAGAACCTTTCAAATTTATATGTAATTGTCCACCGGACAAAGGACAGCAAACAAATTTGAAACATGCGTAGTGTCGGTGTGATACGGAATTGTGTATGTTTGTAGATTTTATATTTTGACTTCCTTTATTGGCATTACTTCGAGGCCCATTATCAAATGGCAAAAAATAAATATAAAATACAAAAGTTGTTATTTTTGGGCGTTTTTGTTTTTATACCCCGTTGTGAAGCATTGAACAAAAAAATGTAGAGTTTCAACCATGAGTTTTTGAGTGAAATCGAACTAGTCCGAAGAAGGCAAGACCTATGGCGAGAGTGCTCATTTTCTACAAAATAAGTAGGTACCTGTCTACTTTGACTCTATATACAAACTAGTTGCTAGCCAATTTGCATTTAGGCATTTCGACTGCAGGGTATATTTTTAGGAAATTATCATAACTTTTTATTTGCATCCATATACATACATACATAGTTTGGGGCTTACATATACACACCCACTTGCCTTTATGATAATAGCTACCTTGTCATTTTTTTTTTTTTTTTTTTTTTTTTTGCATATTTTACGCTCACAATAGAGAATTGGGCAAAACTTAACATTGTTGTTGTATTGTTAGTTTTATCGATTTTGTCCCTTTTTCATATTATATTACAAAGTTTATTATTAACATAGTTAGCAAGTTCAAGCTATACAGATTTGTTGCTAGCAACTTCAAGTTTATGCGTACTCAGCGGGAAAAACTATGATTTGTGTGGGATGTACACTCAGAGAAAAAAGGAAGTTGTTTTTTTTAAACGAGCACAGCAAATTCGAAATTGAAATTATAATTTGAAATTTAACAAAAATTTAACAGGCTGAAATCAGGAGTGATTCATAAAATAAGTGAAATTTTGAGATTTTTAGAAGTAAGAGGATTGACAGTAGAAATGTCAAAATTGGTGGCAGAAGTGTCAAAATTGACAATAGAAATGTCAAAACTGGCAGCACAGGAATTTCAGCTGACTTGACGTATGCCGGTTTTGGAACACTCTTTAAGCTTGAATTTTTTATATTGTGGTTGGCTCGATTCTAAATTTATTATTTATTGCTTTGGGATGCATGATTGAATGTACATACAACATTGGTGGTGCAACAACAAAAACAGTTCTATGTCTTTTCAAGCGAGCATACAATTATTGATACAAAATGAGTTATGAATTGCTTTTTATGAAGAGGGTGGGGGGATGACTTTGTGAGCCATTTGATTAAAATATATTAAACCAAAATTGTAGCAACGTCCCTGTCAACATAAAAAAAAAGATTTAATGCAAAATGTAAATTAAAAAGTACCGTTGCCACATAGTTGCCACATTTTGCAATTTTTTATTTGCTAATTAAATATTTTGTTATTTATGGAATTTCTTAGTGTAAACATTTTGCCCGCGAATGAACAATTTTAATATTGCCCAAAGTGCTTTTGAAAAATATGAAACATGAAATATGAAAGTTCTACAATAACAACAAATAAATAGTAGATGTATTAAGCGCAAAACTTTTTAAGATATTTTAAAGGCACGAAAAGCGCAAAGCTCAATGTAAATATTTTGATCAAACTTTCAACTTAACAAACGTAATGATTTGAATCAAAATTTTCTCTGTATTCACATTTTCAAGAGCGCTTCTTTGATGTTGGAGTGCACGTGGAAATGAGAATGTCACGAAATTTTTAAAATGGCTTAAGTAAACAAAGAAACGTACAATTTGAGCTTTGTCACAATTGTAATTTTGAAGCAGTTTGAGCTAAGCGTCCATTTGTATTAATAATGAAAGAAAAACATTTGTGAAAGATTGACCTTGTTACGCAAGTTTTAATGGGGGATGACAGAGTGGTGAGGGTAAAAATTAAATTTGAGAAAATTTAAAAAAAGTATGTGTGAATGTCATAGCAGTGGTTAGAGCTTAAATGGAAATTAAAATAAAATAAAATAAAATAAAATAAAATAAAATAAAATAAAATAAAATAAAATAAAATAAAATAAAATAAAATAAAATAAAATTAAATTAAATTAAATTAAATTAAATGAAATTAAATGAGAAAAAAAAAAATAAAAAAATAAAATAAAATAGAATAGAATAAAATAAAATAAAATAAAATAAAATAAAATAAAATAACATAACATAACATAAAATAAAATAAAATAAAATAAAATAGAATAAAATAAAATAGAATAAAATAAAATAAAATAGAATGAAATAAAATAATATAAAATAAAATAAAATTAAATTAAATTAAATGAGAAAAAAAAATAAAATAAACTGAAAAAAAAATTAAATAACATAAAATAAAATGAAATAAAATAAAACAAAACAAAATAAAATAATAAAAAAATGGTCAAATGATAAAAAGGCAAACACAGGGTGACCTTTTAAAATATCTATAATAAAAGTAGTTACTCTGCTACGGTTAATTTTAGCTTAAATCGTTCTCTAATACGATCAATCATATTCAGCAGTTTAAATGCTTTTTTAAATTTTTTGAAGATTTCAATTAAAATGCATTTAATTAGCAACAATGATTGAACAAAAAAATATTCAATTATAACAGACCAATAAACTGCACTTTAATATGGCTTTATATGGCCAATGTTTGTATATATGTACATTTGTATGTATGAAAGATAAATAGAAAAAATAAGAAGAAAAAGTATTTCTCTATTGCACAGAGCTTTTCAACTGAAATGCTTTTTCATTATAAAATCTCAGTTAACACGCAAACATTTTCTCTTAATTATTTATTAAACGGTAATACATATTTTATTGAATGACCCTTAAGCACTCGATTCACTTGAAATTCTTGCGTAGAAAAATATTCTGACCAAATTTTGTGTTTGCAATAATAAGTGGTAGGGCTGGAGAGAGGATTTTTTCATATTCCATTTTTCACACAAACAAGCAAAAAAATCGGAAATTTAGAATTTTTTTAATGCAATTTTTGCATTAAAGGCATTTATCAGTTCTACGGTGTGAAATAACGGTAAAAGTAAATATAGCCTTAAATATTTGCTGCGATTCATTGACTAAAAAAATGGTCACATTAATATTATTACTAAAATATGCCATTTGAAAATCTAACACAAAACCTAGAAATTATAGAGCAAACCCGAATTTTGCTGCTTACACAGGGTGACGACAATTTAAAACTTTTTTATTGCGCTTATTTGCGCTATTTCCTCTCTACCAATCAGCGCACAGGAATCGTGGTCTTAGCGAGCAGTTCCGCTATATTTTTTCATTTTACTATTCATTGTATTTTGTTCCAGCAACACCATTAATAGCCTTCCTGTTGTGCTTTCATAGCATTTTAACATTGAAACACATAAAACAATGCTAAAAGCAAACTATAATTCATGGCCATTTTCTTGATTTTATGCGACTAGCAATATTTTATATAAATTTTTGTCTAAACGAAATAAGTGCAAAATGATTATACCTCAAAAACTAAGCTTGTATTCGAAAATGTAATAGTTTGAAACTAGAAATTTCTAAGTGAGGTTAGGTTACCATATAATCAAATTTCAAATGACATATTTTGGGAAATATTTTTTTTTTTGCTCAGATAATGATGCACAAATGATATTTAAGCTTGTATTGACTTTATTCTGAAAATTTGTATTCTAGTACAGGGTGTTGATTTTTAATAATTAGAACAATTTTTAAAATTTCCAGCCAGTAAAAACTGGAAGAGCGGGAATGTTTTAAGCCTTTTTTGGTGATACGCTCTACTCTTCATATCGGCAACACTGCCAAAACCCCTCGTTAATGCAACAACAATATTAAACAGTCGGAATAGCACACAGGGTGGTAATTTTGTTTCAATATAGCTTTCCGGTTGGCCTTATATGCTTAAGCTAATGAGAAGAGAGTGTTCGGAATACAGTTCATGCTCATATTGGCATATATGGTTGATTTTTTAATTTCGGATAGCTGGCAACGCTGCGAAAAAACTATAGATGGCAACACTTAAGTGAGAGGGATTCGATTTAATTTGTGTATTTATATAATTTTCAATAAAAATTTATTGTCATTTTCGTGAAAATATTAAAAAAATTTATCTATAATAGAATTAGGTGGCAACCCTAGTTTTGTATAAAAATATGTTTGTTGAAATTTGATTTAAAATATACTTTGTCTTTTATCTTAATTGCTATATGTCATTTAATTTTTTTAAAAATTTCAAATATGTGGCAACCTTCTTAGAACATCCGCAGTGGCAATACCTAAGTAGAAGTTTATGGAATTTATCTCGCTTAAGGATAGTAGATAATATAACATGCTACCAAACCTTATAAAAAAAAAATAATAATTTCTCTCCTATTCTGACAGTCTGGCCACATCAACGAAAAACCTACCCATCCGAGTGTTCTCAAATAGACCACCACTTCTTAAGATATTGAGCAAATTACTTCTGGTGCAGTGTTAAGTTTAATTAATAACGCACACCTCGACTCGTTTTTTCCTAAGAATTCAGTTCATCAAGGCCCAAGTTGCAATTTGTTTGTTCATTCGAACATGTCGTTCACAAAGACAAATGTACATCGCCCTAAGGCTAAATCTGTAATCATTCAACCATGTCAAATCTATGTATAATCATGTGTGTGTATATATTTGTATGTATGTACGTCTGTGATATTCTTGACCGTGCAAGCCATCCATTGGGTTTAACGTAAATTTGTTCAATCGACTGTTATGCTAGTGACTGTTAACATTTGCTTTACGGCAGATTCATATAGGCCACAACAATAGAATGGAATATTTATTTTTGTAGGGAACTCATACATATTAGAGTTCGCAATTCAGCGATAGTTCGACACGCGATAAGACCGATAGTCATCAATTGAGTTGGAGTGGAAAGGAAAATCTTCCTTAAAATAGAGGGAGCTTTTATTCATATTTGCTAGATTGTACCCTACATGGTTCAACATTCCTTGAGCGAAAACCAAGCACCTAACCTATAAAAATAAATGCCTACCATCGATATTCGATACAACCTACCTCAAAAACTCGATACTTTGCGACCCTAAATGATTCAAAAACAATATTTTTCGCATAACAAATGTTATTGGTTTTTATTAGAACTTGTTGTTGTTATAAATATTTTTCTTTTAATTTGTTGCTTATTTTTGTGCTGTTGTTGTTGTTGTGATTGTTACATGTGTTGTATGTGGTAGCATGAATAGTTTTAACATCAATATCTGTTTTTGACATTTTATGGATTATTTCAATTTAGCTGAAAACCAGCATACGCAACAATACATGTGCGTGTGCTGACAGATAACAATAATAGAATATCCAAACACACCCAGTAGGAAATTAAAAAAAGGCAAGCATATAACACTACCCTCTGGCACGAATTATTTGGGTGTTCGTTCAAGATCTACAAAAAACGCCAATGGACAACCTTTATAGGTCTATATTTTGCAAGCTTCGGAGGTTCAGAAATTTTGTCTGTCGGTTTGTATGTTTGTTCGCGCATCACTCAAAAGCCGCTGCATAAAATTGAGTAATTTCTTAACCCAAATATTGTACGAGGTATATTTTGAAACATAAGTTATGGAAATATAAGCTTCTGTACGCAAACCGCATACATTTTTTTCCTACAGTGTAGCCTATCCTTGCAGCCGAAAGCGTCTCGCATCCGAAAAACGAGGTGTGAGATGTAATCACTGAGAGCACAAATAATTTGTATGTATGTATGTACTTAACGAATAGATAAATCTTGGCTGGCTGCTTCTTGACATTTAATTTGATATTTGAACAATTCAAACAATAACAATAAAAGCAGCAAATTCGTGATGTTCACGTACATAGATATTTAATTACAATTTAGTGGCATGAGAGATTTGGCTTTTAGAACCTAAACATCAAACGAGTATTGTATTTCTTTTTAAATGGAACTTAAAAGCATATGTTGAAATTCCCTTTAGGGTATTTGCTAAAGTTTAGGTATAAGTAAGTTCCAAAATCTAGGTGGATGGTAAGAAGGATATCTGTAAGTAGACTCATGGAATGCGATAGAAAAGAATTATACATGAGTTAAATAAGCAGGAGTCCTTTTACAGTTCAATGGCACCGTCAAGGAGCTTTATAAGCTTTATGGAAGAAAGTTCAGAACTTGTAAAATGTACTTCAGAATAATCAATTGTATTTCAGAAAACGTAACTTGAACTTCAGAAATTGTAAAATGTACTTCAGAGTAATCAATTGTATTTCAGAAAACGTAACTTGAACTTCAGAAATTGTAAAATGTACTCCAGAAATTATAAATTTAAATTCAGAAATTGTAAAATGTACTTCGGAATAATCAATTGTATTTCAGAAAACGTAAATTGAACTTCAAAAATTGTAAAATGTACTTCAGAATAATCAGTTGTATTTCAGAAAACGTAACTTGAACTTCAGAAATTGTAAAATGTACTTCAGAATAATCAATTGTATTTTAGAAACCGTAAATTGAGCTTCAGAAATTGTAAAATGTACTTCAAAATAATAAATTGTACTTCGGAAACTGTACAACAGACTATTCTGACAAACACTTTACGCCAAGCACTGTCGAACATTGTCCTCTATTTGCTAGCATTCTTAAATCTTGTCTGACGTAGTACGTGTTATCGCGTCTCCACTGTACTTGCAAGCAACATAACAATGTAAGCTATAAAAAAACTATTAAAGTTGATGCGTTATATGTATATAAAATGGGTAATCAGTAAAATAAAATTTGTTTGTATCGTGTTTTGCACAGCGAGTTCGCGTAACCGAAACATGGAATGTTAGACGCTGACATGCATCACATTTGTTAATGGTTTTCTAAGTGAGGATGTGAATTTTTTTTTTTTTTAGTTTTTATTATTTTGTGTTTTTGTTTGACACATTAGCAAGGCTGTCAACTTATTTGAGTAGTTGCGAAATTTCAACTTTCCAAATAAGAAGTAAAAATCAATGAAACAACGCACTTAAGCGAATTTATCAACATCAGATTTGGAGCGATATTTGCCGATATATTAACACAATTCGAGTTTCTAAATATTTATTTTCAGTTGAGACTAGTTGTTGTAGCCTTTGGAAGATGTTTATTCACTCTTCTTCACTTTTTTTCCATATTCATGCCTCTACTCTTTACTTTTACTTTTACATTTCTATTTCTCTTTCTGTGTGCTTTTCATTTCTCTTTTCTTTTCAATTCCCCTTCACTTCCCCTTTTCCCTCCTTTTCTGTTTCTATTTTCGATTCCTTTTTCCTTTTCCTCTTTACTTTTCCCGCTCGCGTCCGTAACTTTTACTTTTACCTTTCTATTTCTCTTTTCTCTTCAGCTTCAATTTCCTTCTTCTTCTCCTTTTTTTCTCCTTTCAATTTTCGATTAAAATTTATTTTCCCGTGCTTTTTAAATTTTTCTGACCCCTTTCCTTCCCTCCTCTGTTCCTTTTATATTTCCTTTTTCTATTCCTTTTTCCTGATCTTTTTACTTCCCAAACTTATATTCTTTTTTTTCGTTTTTTCTTTCCCTTTTTTGTGACGTTTTTTTCCTCTTTTATTCTTTTTCTTTTTAAATATATATATTTTTTTCAACTTTTTTCTTTCTCTGCACATTTTTTCTATACTCTTTTTCTTCTTCTTCCTTTTACATATTTTTATTTTTCTGTTTCTTAATGTTTTAACCCTCTAGTGAGCTGACGTCATGGTGATTTTCAGTGCTTTACTTTTTTAAGAGATGCCATGGGAGTAAGTCCTAACACATTTTAACCCTCTACCGATCTCTTAAAAATGTCCAAAGGTCTTCCTTTTATATTCTAAGTACTCTTATTACCGACTGACTGTTAGCCCTCTTGTTGCCTTCTGAAATAGAATTTTACTAAGACTTTCTTATAAACACTAAAATAAACCTTTCCTAAAAGTGTTTAACCCACTAGTGACCATTAAATATTTTTTTTATAAAATTTATGATAAAAGGTCCAATGTAGTTCACATCCAAGCGGGTGAAAAAATTTTAAAAGTTACTTGAAAAAAAAGCGCTAAATCGTTTTAACCCTGTGGTGAGTTCTAAAATAATAGTATTTTCGAAAAAGTCTATTCCCTTTGCTTACTTTGATTTCTGCCAAGAGAGCTCTTCAGCGAAATTGATTACAGGCTTCACACGAATAATACTTCAAAATTATATTAACCCTCTAGTGACCTTTAAAACGTATTATTACTAAAAGAAATGAAAGTGCCCCTCTGCGTTAATATTTCATATACAAATAGTTCCTTTACTTTATACTCCAACTGCATATTTCACATTCATTTGAATTTTAACCCTTTTTTCACTTCTTAGAATAGTCAGCCAAGGAAGAAAATTGTCAAATTTAAAGTGGTCATAGTCAATAGAAAGATCTACATAAATATTTCATGTTTTTCCTATACCTATGTATAGCAGAAATTTCCAAGTAAAAATATTGCCTCTCATACATATATCCTGCGTATCCTTGTTAAGGACTAATACGAAAAATTAATTGGAATGCGTTGAAAGCATATTGGTTTTCCTTTAGCTTTAATTAGTTAATTAATAACGATTTTGCAAAGAAATAACGCCAGCATAGGTAGGCAGGCAGGTAGAGACTTGTTTGTACTTGCAGTTGTTTTTTTTTTTTTAATTTCCTCGTCTTCATTACAAAGGGCATGTGTCTGTATGTATATCAAATGTATACAATTTTCGACTTTCACTTTCGTTTTTCATATCTTGAAAATGATGAATACATACTCGTATCTGCACTTCAGTGAATACTTCAAAGTCCATAAAATTTACCAAATATTTCGTTTCTTTTGCTTTTTTTTTACTTTGGCTTTGAACAAGCCCATAAGCGCACACAAACACACACGCACACTCGCACGCACCGAAATATATACGAATTGTCTTGGTTACTTCGTATTTACATTAAATACTTTACACACATATATTTGTATATGCTATACAACTACAAATACACACGAACAAAAAAACACTTTTAACACAAACACAGTGCGCTCAGTGTAGGACACCTTGTTCTCCCCGTTTGACAGCACACACCGTTAACCGTTAACCGTCAAGCATTGTACCGTTATCCCGCACAACAGCAAAGCAACGCAAAGCAACGCGTCACAGTCAATCGTAGCGCGCTTAACCACCCCTCTTCTCCTTCTTTTACTACTATTACACACATACACTGAACCGACACAAAAGCAAAAATTCTAACAAAAATTATTTTATATTTTGGCTATTAGCCGTTCGTCAGCTTTCAGTATTATTTCTAATCACAATCCGCTCTAATTGTAGTACAGTTCTAGTCGTTGATGTGGCGCACGGACAACTGATAGCTCGTTATCCTTTTGGCAAGGACTCCACCAACAAGTTGCAAAAATCTTGCTTTTACGTTCGAAAAGCTTTATCAACGCAAAGTTGGCATTGAAATTACACTTCGACGCAATGAAATAAAGTCAGACACATCAATTGGGTTGTTTTTTTCTTCTTAAAAACCTCTCTCTGTATTAGTTGGCATTCATTGGGGGTTGGGGTGTGCTTGAGGTGGAGCTTTTTCGCAACTTGTTGCCACTTTCGAAGTAGACGCATGGAGCAAATTGTCGAAACAGCTGTTGCTCTGCTCGTACAAGTGTGATTTATCAAAGAGCGAGTATGCGACAGTGGTGGCGGTAGCGGGGAGGAGACTATCGTCCAAATCTTTGTGAGGTCGTAATTGAAAAAACAATTTTTTTCCCCATAAAACGAGCTTTGATACCTAAGCCCAAGGAGATGGTCCGACTTTGGATTCAAAAACTGAGGATTTCAACACCCAAGAAGTGTTAGTGTCCACCCAGCACCAAGAGCTTTGGGAATAGGAAGGGCACTTGGTCCTCTGTCAGATACAGAACGCTACCACAGGTTGCCTCGTCTGACTAGTAGAGGCTTCAAAGTAAATTTACCCAAGCTTGATGTTAGTGAAATAGGTGAAATACTTGTAGAGAATCGATCTGTCGCTCATTCCTTGATATTGGGTAGCTTATCGCCTCCTGAGAGTATTTAATTTATAAATATGTATTACAAAACATTTTTCAATGTGATTTCCCTGCTCTATAGCTCTCTTACGTATACCCATACATACATACATACATACATTGGAATGCAAAAACAAAATGCAAATAAATGCATGCATACAAATGTCCTTGAACTTTAATTGAACTATATGTTTTTGGCATTCAACATGTAGAAAAATAGATATAACAAATCAATTGTTATAAACGTATCTACGAGGTACAACCTCGCTCACAACACACCTGTGCTCCATTTGCAATGCATTCACATACGCACACACATACAAACATTTATGTATATGTATGTATGTACTTTTGTTACTCCTTTTCACGGCAATGTCAGCCGACGTTACTTCGAAAAAGCTCCAAAGCATTTGCGTAGGCGTTTTGTATTGAAAGCTTTCGTGCGTATTTACATTTACATACATATAAACTATGTACAGAAATAAGTTGCAATTAGTTATAACGTGTTACATATATACAAACATACATACATACATATGTATATATGGATAAAGTAAGGAATACATGGAGAATTACTCACAAGTGTAAGCTTGTAATTCAACTTGTAAGAATTAGAAAGTTTCCCACCATTTGCTTGTAATGAATACAAAACTTTTACAAGAGAGAGAAAAATAATAAAAACAAGAGAGCGAAGCAAGTGCCTCGAACGGTATCCTGGCTGCCATTTTTGGGAATAACCTTTGAATGTTTTGCTTAAGCAAACTTTCTTAAAATAAAAAGGGAAGGGAATGAAAGGAAAAAAATTAAAAACAAATAAAGTACAAAAAATAAAATGGAAAAATAAAACAAAATAAAATAAAACAAAAAAATAAAATAAAAAAAATAAAGTAAATAAAAAAACGAAAAAAATATAAAGAATAAAAAAAATTAAAATTTAAAAAAATAAAATACTCTAAATTATAAAAAAAAAAAAAATAAAAATAATAAAAAAATTCAAAATTAATAAGAAAATAAAATAAATTTAAAAAATAAAATGGAAAAATAAAAATAAAATTAAAAAAGAAAAATTAAAATGCAAAAAAAAGAAAAAAAAAATTAAATAAAGTAAAACAAAATGGCAAAAAAACAAAAAAAAAAATAAAAAAAAAATCATGAAAAGTAAAATAATAGAATATAAAATAAATAAAATAAAATAAAAGTAAAATAAAAAAAAAATAAAATAAAAAAAAAATAAAATAAAGTAAAATAAAAAAATTTAATTAAATAATAATAATAAAAAAATATATAAACTAAAATGCAAAAAAAAAAAAAAGAAAATGCAAAAAAAATTAAATAAAGTAAAACAAAATGGCAAAAAAAAACAAAAAAAAAATAAAAAAATATCATGAAAAGTAAAATAAAATAAAATAAAAGTAAAATAAAAAAAATAAAATA